>JAQSUU010000704.1:9000000-9587500 GCA_038087645.1 Saccharum hybrid cultivar R570 | reverse complement strand
GTTGCCAGCACGGTCAATAGTGTAGATAAGTTTCGCAGCTGTAAGCCTATGTTGGGGCTTGGGACATATTCTTGTCAAGGTAATATCCAATTAAGAAATATTGAAGACATGTGTTGTGGTTTTGTTTAATTAGCATATTAAGAGTTTGCGTCCACCAGCTGGACTTTAATCCATCTGTTGGATAGTTGGATTGCTATCTGGATAGTAGGAGCTCACATCTTTTAATTGTGTGTTGCATATATTGTACAATAAATATATGTGTAATATCAATTTCTTGATTGCACATTTATAAGTAGTAAATTGCACACTTAAATTACTACAATTATGGTGTTTAACATGTGCAATATCTAGTTTTTATATCTAACTTTTCCACTATTTTGTTTTCCTATTTACATTTGATTAAGCATGAAAAACATATGTTCAAAAAGCTTGCACTAGGAAAACTCTTTACTCTAATAGTCTAAGTGTAGCATCATTATTGTTTGATGATGAATAGTATTGCTCTAACCTGGATTAGTGCTTGCAGCTGAATTATATGGCTGAATTGTGTAATGTCTTACTGGACCCCAACCTTTTCTTTGTTTATTGTGATTTGTGCTAGCCCACACCAAATTTTTGTCCTTGTCCTTTCATAGAAAAAAATGTTTGTTGTGATTTGTGCTAACACACCTTGTCGTTTGTTTATTGTGATTTGTGCTAGCACACACCACACTTTTGTTCTTGTCTTTCTATAGAAAAAAATTTGTTACTTGTGATTTGTGCCGACACATTTCAGATATTTATCTTTGTGTTTGCATAGGATAAATTGTAGTTTGTTAATTGTGATTTGTGCCAGCACACATCAATTTTTTTTCGTCCTTGTCATTGTTATTGCACCAACTTTGCATGTCTGGTAATCTCTTCTGAGCTTCAAGAGTAATTATTAGTACCATGTAGTGTAGCTAGCTTTTTCTGTCACTGCTATTTGTTTGATAATTATTGTGTTACTATCTTTTCATTGTCGATTAGCCATTTTTAAATTGGTTTCTGTTTTTTGTTGTCTCTGTGGGGTTTTGTCTGGAAACTTGTTGTGTAGACATCCCCTTCACCATCTCCAAGCTCAAGCAGCCTAAGGACCTGTAAGCTCTAGCTCTCTCTATTCCTATTTCTTGACTACCTTTTACCAAGAGCTATGTCTTTTAAGATATGGTCACTTTTGTACCCACCTATACTTGGGGTATCTTAGTGGTTACAGTAAAAATGGGAGGCAGTTGCATATGCTGCATTCATCATGATTATCTCATGTGATGCAGACATTTCTTATGGTACAAGAAATTTGCTTATTTGTGGTTTATACTACTAAATTTTATAGTGCTCTGTTACTACTATTAATATCTGCTGTTGATGAAAACCAAACAAATAAAACATTCACTTACATAATTGCAATCACCAACAATGTAAATTGCAGCTATTGGGCACATCAATTGTAGTTCTGAGCATGTGCAATTGATCCTTATTAGCTGTACCACCCCCATTTGCTATTCTTGTTGCAGTATCTAAACTTGACTCTCTTTCTCTTTTGTTATGCAGAACATTCTGAGGGTAGGTAAAGAACAAGCTGCCCAGTGCATCAGCGAATTCACAGCTATGGATGTCCAGCACCTTGTGGCCCCCCTCTGGTAAACTATGCACCGCTAAGCTCCTTACCCTGGCTCTCACAATTGTTAATCTTTGCACATAACGTTTAGCAGTCTGTTTTTAGTAATTTCTTGTGATTTGTGCTAACACATCTTTTCCTTTGTTTACGGGCCTGGTGCAGTTGGTGAGTGCTAGCTCGCCGAGTCACCAGGTTCTGGGTTCGAAGCCGTCTCTCTGCAGAATTTCTGCGGGGGTAAGACTTTGCTTCGGTTATTCCCCTCTCCAGACCCTACTCGTGTGGGAGCCTCTGGTACTGGGTCTGCCATTGTGATTTGTGCAAGCCTACACCAAATTTTTGTCCTTGTCTTTTCATAGAAAATTTGTTTCTTGTGACTTGTGCTAGCACACCTTTTGCTTTATTTATTGTGATTTGTGCAAGCCCACACCAAAATTTTGTCCTTGTCCTTTCATAGAAAAAATATTATTTCTTGTGATTTGTGCTAACCCACTTTTTCCTTTGTTTATTGTGATTTGTACCAGCGCACACCAAATTTTTGTTCTTGTCCTTTCATAGAAAAAATTGTTTTTTGTGATTTGTGTTAACACATATTTTCCTTTGTTTATTGTGATTTGTGCTAGCACACACCACATTTTAGTTCATTTTGTGTTTATTATGCTTCAGTGAGGACGTGGGGGTGGGGTTTTGTGAATGTTCAGATAGGAACATGACAACATGATTTCGTGGGGTTTGGATTTGATTTGTGTTGTTTATTGGATGAGGTTGTTAGGTTATTGGTTTTTAATTTCAGTCCTCTAGTTACCCATGCCATGCTGTTGTTTTTTTCCATTAGAATCTTGCTACTCTCTCTGTCAATCTGTGTAGCCTGCAGTTTCATCTCTGGCTTGGTCACTAGTTTTCTGTCATGTTCCCATCTGGTCACTGTAACTTTGTACTCTACTTAGCATCTATTCTTCTGAACATTGGGTGTCTGTCATCTTTGCTAAAGTCCTGCAATGTCCATTCTCCAGGCTGTTGCAACTATGGGATGACTGCTTTGAGGCCTTCATTTTCAGCATTCGTGAGTACATTTCATGTCTCGATAAAATCTAGTTTTATCATGGCCTGTACCTTCATTGATGATTTTCGAATCTAGTTGTCTTTGTTATTTGGAAACTATTAATAGAGAGTTTTCTCACATATGGAATACTGTGCTGTTATATGCCTGTTATATGCCTGATTGGAACTCAGATGGTCTTGTTTCTAGTGAACAAAATACTTATAGCAGATTAGTGAGTCAAGGTCTATTCCCACTAATTTGCATCTGTGACTCTGACTAATAGCAGCAATGTGTTGCTACTCAAGGTACGTTCTCTATGCAACACACTCTTTGAGAAAACAGGTGTGATGCTATCTGATCTATCAAACTAGTTCACACATTGTCAGAATCTAGAATAGGAAAATCTAAATTGACTTATTAATTGAATGATGTCATTGCTTAATTGGTTCATTGGTCAAGTATGTCAAGCTGAATTGGAAATTTAGCTTCTTTGTATGTTCAGTTCATCCTTAATAGGCTTTAGCTGTTGCTTCTATGTATTGACCAGTACATGTTTTTTACTACTAACCTGCTGGCTACAGACATGTTCAAGGATATCAAAGATTTTGCCTCCCAACATGCATTTGCATCCTATGATAATTTTTAGTCAACTGTAAATAATTGCATAAAAAATGGTACACTTTAATTGTACTATCAGCAGGCTCCTCATTCATGAGCTGGATTCTGTATTTATATACATATACTTGTATTTATATACATATACAACATAATTGCAGTAACAACATGTAGTATTTGCACTATTTGAAAAGTGCAATTTTCATATTCTTGTTTTGTAATTCTTGAAGATCATATTCGTAGTGCATTTTTGCAGCAGTAGAATAGAAATTGTACTATGTTAATTTTGATTTGTGGTAGGTTTCTTTATGCAGTGGCAAAGTTGTTATTTTATCAGTAAGTTTGTAAGTGTGTTTACTGGGCCAATAGTTCAATTCTGGCCCAAACGAGCACCAACTTCAGTTAGCGGGTCTCGGATAATGCGCCCGTTAAGGTTTGGCGGGCCCGGTAGCATCTGTTATTCCAAAACGGGTATATTCACGGGCCCAGTAAGGTTTGCTAGCTTACAGAAACAACTGGGACAGATCCTGAGCGTTGGATGGAGATCTAGTGGCTGTAGCCGTCGCCTGAAAAAAGGCTACATTTCAGGCACCTAAAATATAGCAAGTCCCTATCTTTTTTTAGCTTTACCTCGGTTCCTGTGCCGTGAGAGGAGCTGAAAATAATATATAGAGAAAAGTTGTTTTAAAGAGCCTATTTGCCAAGAGAAGTTGAAACAGCTTTATGAAGTTGGGAAAAAAAATCATTACCAACCAAGCCCAAAGATGAAAACTACAAGCTTATTTGGTTTGTTGCAAAAATTTACCACGCAAATATTTGGTAAGCAAAAGTTATCACGCAAATATTTGGTAAGCAAAAGTTTACCAAACAAGCCCAAAAATGAATTGCTATGTGTGTGTGTGAGAGAGAAGCGCCCACGCACACACAGGAATGGAGTGAACCGAACTCAATGCGTGCATCTCATCGCCAACGAGCCGCTCTGCATTGCATTGCATGTACGCACGCACGCGCACTGGCCTCATGATTGGAACTCAGAGACGTCCCTGGCACTGGCAGTGGCCGTTCTGGCAGCCGCTGCCGTCGCCGGACGGCCGGCCGGGCGGCACGCCAGGAAGGGGAATCATGCGGCCGTGCAGCCATTTATGGGTGGAACGAAGCAGCTCTGGCCGGGTCAGGTCAGGCCGCGCCATTGCAGTGTTGGATCTGCTGCATCTGCTAAGGGTGTGTTCACTTCCCCATCCCAACCCAAAATATTTCTTCTTCCACCCATCACATCAAATATTTCGACGCATTCATAGAGCATTAAATGTAGATAAAAAAGATAACTAATTGCATAGTTTGTCTGTAAATGTCGGGACGAATCTTTTGAGCCTAGTTAGTCCATGATTGGACAAATTTTACCAAATAACAACGAAAGATGCTACATTAACTTTTCATCTACTTTTCGGGAAGTGAACACACCTAAGTGCCAAGTGAGGCCGCCGACGGGAAGACGTACGAGTCCTTGACAACAGCAGAGGAAGAAACAGTTCTCTCAGGCAACGCAGTTGTCGACTCCTGGACAAGCACCTTTATTTGGTTCAGGAAATGCTTGCAAACTCAGAGAGGCTGAAAATCACGCGAAGAAAAATCACCAAGGCTCAATTCTCTGCTCTGAAAATTTTCACCCAAGGAAGTGCACAAACACAGCACTGGGAAAACCACAAATAAGCTAAAAGTTACCACCAACCCCAGTACTCCACGGCAAGAAAACTGCAGTTTTCACCCTCATCTCGCGCCAGGACCAGCAGGGGAGGGTGGAAACCTGCTTTCTACCGCATCTCATCTCATCTTTCATCAGCTTTTACCCGGATCTCGCCGGAAACCAGCCAAATAAATCCAGCGCTGCTGATGGCCGGCTGCATGCAGTGAAGACGTGGCCCACCGTATCATGGTCCAGCCCGCCTCCTTGCTTGCTTCCAACAAACTGACCTGAACCTCGTCTGTTACTACTCAGCATCATGCAGACGCAGCAACGGCACCTGCAGGCTTTTGCAAACCCAACAAACAGGCAAAGCCACGGCAAAAAAGAAAGATCCAATCACCATACAGGGAGAAGACACAGATCTGACAGAGATTTAAGCTGTTTAGGAATGGTTCACTTTTTTCATTCGACGCGACTTCGACTTCGATTCAGAGTTGAAGGAGAAAAGCTAACTGCACAAGGCAAGAAGCATGTACCAAGAACTAGAACAGACTGGGAGAATACTGACATTATTGTTTAACTCTATTAAACGACTAGCGAACGGATATGGTTTTGAAAACCCTGAGCAGGTCGGGAGGTGTCTCAAACTGTAAAAAGACGAAGCTGGTTCTGAGTTCTGACGAAAATCAAACCCTGAGACTGGAAACACCAGTTCTTGTAAGCTTTCCCTTAGCTACATTTTTGTTTTTCTTTTTGGCGGTTGGTTGAGCGGCTTGTTGTCCTTGATCATGGCATCACGCCATGGAACCCAGCGGATTGCAGGAGCACGGACTTGATCTCTTCTGGCAGAAGCCCAGGGCCTTCGTTGCATAGCTGCAGTGAGGAAAACAATAACGGTCCTTGTCAATTTATTTTCATGTGGCAACAAATAACAAATTCCAAATTTCAAGCCGTTAGAACATGACAGCTTGTGCATGATCTTCACCGTCCTTTTGGATAGCTATGTAAGTGTCAGATTTTGACAGTGAGGATGAGAAGAAAGATATGTGCAATTGTACATTACCTCAGCCTTGAAGATGTCCAAGGAAAATCCATTGAAGCAACTGATAACAGCTTGCTGGACATCGAGTCCGAGGCCTTCGATTGCCCTCATAGCAGAAAGCAGAAGACCAGGCCTGCGAGTGCAGAGCATGTGGATGTTGACCGCCCGGCCTTCCCTCATCCTAACTTCGACCTGTTGCAGCAGTAGAAATGGCACAAGTCAGCTAAATGCTTCAACCAGTATGACAACAGTGACACAAACTGATGCATAAATCATTCATATTACAGCTGAAGCTATATTCTGTTTAACCGAAGAATACTATATCGTGTTACGACAAGTTCTGTCAAACCATTTCATATGCAGGAAAGCTACATATAAAGTGTGTGTTCAGAGAGAACATATACTGACCCTTGGTTGCTGAGAAGTAGGGCTAGGCAATGCACTTGGGCACAGCTCTTCCTTCACACGAGATGGTAGAGTGGGCAGCGTCGGAGTCAGAGGGTGGAAGCTTGTGGGTGTTGGAGGCAGTGAGGCTGTAGAAGGGGATGACTCCAGCTCATTCTGAAGATCATTGATCTTCTGGAGCAGCTCCTTCAGGTACTCGATTGCGTCGCCGAGAATGGAGGCCCTGTCCATCTACCAGTTGCAAACAGAAACAATCAGTTCATTGGCCAGTCAAAAGGAGAAAGTAACACTAGTGATATATATGAATATAATGAAGGATGTACCAACAAGACTAAAGGTGAAGTACTCAGCACAAAACAGATAACTGAAACTAGTCATGCAGAAAGCACTATTACACCATAACTGATGCCTTTCTGTTCTATGGTGGAAAAAAGAAAGAAAGAAATTCTCCCTTTGATCTGAACCAAATTGTAACAGCAGAGATATAGGGAAGATCTTTTATTATATTTGTGCAAGCTGTTGCATGATTGACTCGAAATAGAGAAAGAGGCCCTGGAATCAGGCAAATGACACTGTGATGGATAGTGATCTGTATGCAGGACAGCTTATGAACAAAGATCATGGACAGATTGAAATCTAAATTTTGCTATGCTAGTCATGAAAACATGCGACAAAGAGGTTCCCTTAACCGCAACAATAACTGCAAGAAATAGAACAGGGGCTACTTTTCTAAGAGAAAAGAAAGAAATGCACATAATCAAAGTCACAACTTATAGGCTGGGACCATAACCGAAGCACTACCCATAGCATCATCAAAACCTAAATAGAAACTGAAATGGTAGATGCTAATCCATATATCTTTTTGAACTAAAGGATGTGCAACTTATAGAACCTAGAAAGCTAGGCTATCCCTAGATGAACATAGAAAAGTCTTAAATGGCTAAATCCTGCATACACATCTGCCATCTAGGTAAATTTGCACTTGAGATGTGCATACCAACAGTTCATGACAAAAAATTCATCACAACATGGACAGCAGCTTGACAAAATCAATAGCATAAACATACCAAAATGACATGAACACACAGTACAATGCCAGAGCCTCGATGCTAACCACAGAATTCTTCTTATCAAACAAAACAAAAAAATCACCTTGCATCTACAATTCTAAGGGAACAACTGCACCTTATATGAGTGACATCTCTACAAACAATTTACTGCACCATGGAGTACACTAGCTTCACATATCAATTCCATGAAACATATACCTATATAAGCATACATAGTAATGCTAGATGCTAATTGCTACCAAAACGCGGAGAATTCAGCTAAATTACGACCTACAATTCACAGTAACCGATTAACAAATAGATGCAAGGGTACAATTCTCACCTTGCTGATCTTGGGCACGACAGACCGGAGCATGTAGAGCCGGTCATTAAGCTTCTTCCGGCGACGGCGCTCCGCCATGAGATTCTTGGCCGGCAACCCCTTCCTCTTACCCTTCCCGTCGCCGGTGCCGCCGCCTGTCACCGTGCTGTTGGCGTTGGAATCCTTACCGTCCTTCTTTTCACTGTCCTCGACGCCCCTGGCGTCCTCCGAGTCGTAGTTGAGCCCGGACGCGTCGATGCTCCCGCCGTCATCGTCGTCGGCGTCGTCCAGCACCGTGTCATCGCCACCGGCCGACGAAGCTCCCGCAGCCGCAGTGATGGCCTCCGCCTTGCGCTTCTTGTCGTCGTCCTCCTCGCCGGCGTTGCGGCGGAGCGCACGCTTCTGGAACAGCGTCGGCTGCGCGCCCACGGGCGGGAAGATCTCCAGCGGGCGGAGCACAGCAGCCTTCCCGCGCCCAGAGAACGGCGCCGTCAGGGACGCAGGAGGGGGCGCCGCGGAGGAGGAGCCGGCGCCGTTGTTGAACATGTCGAACCCGCCGAGGCCGCCAAAGTCCGGCATTTGCGCCGGCGCTGTGCCGAAGCCACCGAACGAGCCGAGGAAGCCGGAGTTCCCTGCCGGTATCAGGGAAAAGGACGCGGAATTCGACGCATTCCCGGCGCCGGAGAATGGGACCAGGTCCCCACCGGCCCCGCCGCCGAGGCCGCCGAGGCCGAGGTCGAACCCGTGGACGTCGAACGTCGCGGCGCCGCCAACGTTGAAGAGCGAGAACATCTGCGACCCGGCGCCGGGCGCCGGCGGCGGCGGCGCCAGGAGTAGGTGCCCCTGCGCGCCGCCGGCGGCGGCCGCAGCCACGGGGTCGAAGCACCAGTCGTCATCGAGCACCGCCGGCGAGCTGAAAACACCACCGACCCCCATGGCGGCGGCGGAGGCCAGGGCCAGGAGGTTCTGCTCCTCGTGCCCCTGCGCCGGCACCGTCACCAACCCCATGGGCGTCGGCGGAGGCGCGTGCTGCTGCTGATGGTCGTCGACGTCCTCCGGTACCCAGAGCGGGTTGCCGAACGGCGGGAGCATGACGGCACCGCGCGAGGGCGAGGAGTCGTCCTCGCTTTCTTGGGGTGGCAGAGCTGCAGAGGCCAGCGGGCGGACCAGCGGAGTCGTCTGAGTTCTCTCTGGCAGAGCAGTGCGCCAGTGCCTGTATATGTATCGAGGCTAAGACTGACCGCAGTAGGTATTTAAAACGATATTCTAGAGCTTTAGAGTACGAATATAGAGTAAAAACTGTTACACTGGGTACTCTAAAACGATACTCTATCCTTTCTCTCACTCTATGTTTAGAGTGGTACCGTGCTTACTCTATACTCTATAGTGGCGGGCCCCACTAGCTAAACAAAGGAAAAAATGCTATAACTCACAAACCAAAAATCCAAATTAAATTTCGATTTTACCATTAAATTCGTCTCAATAAATCCTTTAAAACTAGATCACAATGGATATATTTAGATAAAGTGACAAGTGGGTCCAACAGTGGATAGAGTTGATAGAGGATGATATGGAGGATGGATGAGTGTAGGAGAATTGAGTATAGAGGAGAGAATCTTGCTGACTAAAACGTATAGAGGATGAATGTAGAGGTCTATGAGTGCGGATAGTCTAAGTGCCTGTATATGCCTCTTTTGCTTCTCCAGGGGCGCGTTTGTTTCGTGGCCTCTCTCGTAAGCAATTCGGATCTTGCGCTAAAGATCGGACGCTTAGGCTGTTCGCACTCGTGGTACTCTAAATTTATCCTCTAAAAGGAATATTCCGTCCTGGTCATTGAGATTCCATCCTCTATATCAATTTCTTCCGCACCCATCCATACTCTATATCATCCTCTATCCACGATGGGGCCCATATGTCTGTAAATAAATTTTATCTAAATATATCCATGTGAGATCTTGTTTTGAAGAATTTATTGCAACAAATTTAATGGTGCAATCGGAATTTAATTTGAGTTTTTGGTTTGTGAGTTACAACATTTTTAAGGCTTGAAATAGTGGGGTAGCGTGGGGCCCACTGCTGGATCAATGCTCTCTCTCTGTTGCCATGCTCTGGCACGCATGTAGCGGACGACCGGTACATACGTTTAATTTAGCGGATGATCACACCTCCTCTTGGATACTCTACACAAATAGAGGAGCCGCTGCAGGTGTTTTTACGCTACACGTCTACTGTAGGAAGGCATAGAGGATGCCAGTGCAGACGGTCTTAAGACGATATTTGCGCTAGACCGTAGAGAGTGGACAAGCATGAAAAGACGAGACTGCCCTTCAGCCTGAAATGCCTCTTTTGCTTCTACCACGGCATGTTGTTTTGTGGTCTCTCTCGCAAGCAATCCATACCTTGTGCTCAAGATCGGACGCTTGAGAAGATACTTGCGGTACACAAGCTTGCCTCGAGGGCAAGCAAACATGCCGCTACTCTAGACAAAGTTGTTCGGCTCTAGGATAGAAATTAATAATGCCAGCTTGTATAGGCGTCATATTGATAGACAAACATTAAGTTGTGACAAATTAGTATAGCGACAGAAAACGTAAACTAATATTAGTAAAAATGTATAGCATTCCAAAAAATAGCTTAGCTGTGTAGGTATATCTTTAGATGTAAAGTATCGGTTACTTGTTTAAAAAAAGCATGGAGACAAATAAGCGATATTTCTAAAATACACCGAGATATCTTGCTGGCCTATGTATTGTAAGTTGTTGATGGAGGAAAATACATCATGTTGATCACCTAATGTCGTAGGATTTATCGTCCGATTAGAAATCAACGTATCACGCGGGACAAGAATTTATACTGGTTCAGGTACGGGGTATTCTACATCCACTGTAGAACAACTTCCTTATACGCGAGTGGGGGTGCCGAATACGCTGTGGAATGGTACAAACCAGATTGCCGATCAAGGGGACCCTACACCCCCTTGTATAGTCCGAGGGTAGGGCTTATATCGAAGAACCTTGATTGGATCCGATTTGTTTTCGTAGTTTATTACAATGAGGAATATGGTTTGGATCTAGTTAGATCTTTACAAATTCATTGGCTTCTAAGCATATCTAGTAGATGTCTTGTCTACTGAGTCGTTGAGATACTCCATCCGGTTTAGGTCTCCCGAGTGGCCTATTCGGCCCACCTCGTCTTGGTTGGGCGTTTTCTCTTGCGGTGAGGGTATCATTGGCCTATACTATTGATAGTAGCCCACAAGGTCTTCATGAGGAATTGGTCGCCTACACGGTCCTTTGATCTCGCTTGTTGTCTGATGTGCTGTGGGTCATCGATCTTTCGAGTATTGCTCATGTCATGACACAAAAACCACCCAAACAAAACTTTACTAAATACCCTTGTTAAGTTGAGCTTCCATCCAAACCCTTAAGCTTCAACCCGAGGTGCAACCTAGATAAAGCCTCCTACATCCCTATGTTTGGACAAGATTTGATCCTTGGTTCGACCTCATGAGGCATCTTTATCGACCACCCCTTATTCCTAAATGGTTTCTTTAGTCGTTTGACCCTAACCTTCTCAAGAATGATACTTGATTTTTGAACCTAGGAACCCTAAGTGGAACCTTGCCCGACCCAAGATCCTCAAGAATTCCTGCCAATTCGAGCCATAAGGGAGCAGAGCCTCATCAGAACATCTCACCAACCTGTGAGCAAGGTAGAAGCAAGTGATGTATGCACCTAAGTCAAAGGGGGTCAAACAATCATCAAGGTTATCTTTTTGCTAAAGAAGGAGAAACCCGTCGGAATGACTTGAGTCAAGAGTTGCCCAAACATCAGAGGACCCACCATAGATCATGGATGTGTCCTAAAAAGCCTCTCCGAGTCAACCAGGTCAAGAAGCTCAGCAATATGTACATTTAGGGTTTAGTAGATGGTCTATCCGTAGTATCCCCACGCACTGTTCACTAGCCAGCCAGCTAACAAGTAATTAGTTAGACTATCAACGTTTACATGGCCCTAATGGACTATCTTTCACATCACACTAACTATTCATCACATCACAATGGACTGTTCGTCAGGACACTAGTGGCACTGCAACATGCAAATGTTGTGTTGTCACCCTTTTCATCCCCTTGACCCCACCTATCAGCTCATGGAGAGGTTGCAAAACCACTAGATTAGCCCCTTCTCCGCTCATCCTATTACCACTCTTATCTCTCCCTCTATATTAAGAACAAGATTAAAAGAAGAAAGAACATGAGCAAGGTGAGTGAGATAGATCGAGGGTTAGAGGAATGCACATGAAGACATGGTGAAGAAGATGAATCTCAAGAAATCAGCACAAGCTAGAACAAACCCTACTGTGAGCTCATGATCTCTCTCTTAATGTATCTCATGGTTCATCTCAAATTTCTAATCCTCTGCATTTTCATGAAGTGCCTCTGCCCAAGTGATCATCTTCATCCTCTTCTTCCTTGGTGTCCTCTCCCTCATGGATGTGGGGAATCCATGAAAGGTGAGCTTGAGCATGAATGATCTGGTTCTAAAGTCCCCACGGGTAAGCTCTTCATCCCACTCTTATCTCCATGTAGCTGAATCTTTATGTTGAAGATTGCCTTCAAAAAATCTTTGTGTTCAAGATAAACACCATGCATGTCACTTTCACAAACCCTAGCTTCCCTTAGTGCATAATGCACCTAAGTTTGGCACAAGTCACCCTTACACAACCATAAGCACCGCCCCTAGTTCACCTTAAGTACAACCCACACTTTGTTGTTGCAACACAAGAGAAACCACACCACGTAGCCTTTATTGACCATCAACAAACTGTCCATGATGTCCCTAGAGACTATCCGCCGAACAGCCGAACCATCCAACGATGCAATAAAACAACCTACCATACTTTTACACTTGACCACACAACACTTTAGCCTAGCTAGATGGAGTATCAGCCAACACTTCCAGAGACACCTAAAGCAAAAACCCTCGACCTTGCACAGCCAAACCATCCTTCGCTCTTAGATAGACTATCTATCAACCAGACGGACTATCTGTCCCACACTGATGGACTGTCTGCTTGCCCTTTCCAAAGGCACTGCAATCTAGCATTGCCTTCATGGACCATACATCACCTCTTCATGGATTGTTAGTGGAAACATAGCTGACACATATATACTTAGTTGTCCACTACATAAGATCATGAGTTAAGCACCTTCCACACAAGTACACTTAGTTCTATCTCAATCTACCTTAATTTCTAACCTAACAACATCTACCTAACATCTCTCACATGCACTCTTTACATCTCAAATCTCTTTAAGATCGTCTACTTGTTCATCAAGCATCTTCCATCATATCTGAAAGTGCATCTAGGCCTCTAAGTGAGTTTTAGTGTATTGATGAAGTGTAATTAGGGGTCTAATGATATTTGTGAGATGTAGACAGATTATAATTGATTGTGGGTAAATGACAACACAAGGAGACTCCCCATTTCAAAGGATGCGGCTCGTGTGAAAGCCCTAGTTTAGTTTTGGAGAATTGATGAAACCCTAGGACTAACCTTTGATCTAAATGTGTGAATTAGATAAGGTAGTCCAATGCAAATGGTGGATCTAGATGATGGTCATGGTGAAGGTGATGGCCACAAAAGAGATGATCAAGTGCTCCAACTTGGAAAAGAAGAGAGAGAAAAACAAAAACCAAGGAGATCAAGGCAAAGGTATCAAATAGGTTTTTGTTTTAGCACTCAAGACACCATAGAGGGTGTGAGTGTGTTTAGGATCAATAGCTGTACTATAAAGAGGAAATCTTTGGCTAAGCAGTTATCGAGTGCCACGAGGTGACATGATGCTTGCATATGCATTAGGGACCTAGTGTGCTAACTTTTAACCCTGGTAAAATGCTTTGGAAAATGCTAATACACGTGCACACAAGTTCTACACTTTATGGTTAGCAACTTGGAAGCAAGGGTGAAGTGTTTGAGGAGTTAGAAAAAGAAAAGGAGGTGAAGGGGCAGGACTGGACGCTGGTCTCGGCATGACCGGACGTGTTCGGTACCTAACCCAAGGTGGCGTAGCACTTGGCCGAGAGGGCTGAAGTGCGACCGGACGCTGACATCAGACGTAGGAGGTGCGTCCGGTCACACAGTCCAGAGTTAATGCAGCACGCTGTGGCGATCGGACGTAGGAGGAGAGACACGACCGGACATGATGCTGGTGCGTCAGGTCACGGCTAATGTACGCTGATGCTAGCTCTGCACATGAGCGTAGCGTGGACCAGACGCCGGGCGCATTAGGTCACCTCTAATCGGATGCATCTGGTAAATAAAATTGTGCTCTGGAACCTTACTAGACATGATCAAACGCGCGGTGGTCATGGGTCTGTTTGTTTTGAGGGTCGGGTCCGGTCATAACTTAAGTGCTCGCGCTACTGTGACTTGATCATTGGAGATGGATGGGTGAGGTTTGAAGGAAGGATGTGTGGCATCCATCAGTGCACCGGACGCAGGTGACCGGACACTGGGGTGCATCCAGTCAGGTGAGTTTGGTCGCGCCTGCGTAGAGCAACGTCCCTATTTGTTTGAGGGGCTCTATAAATAGACTTTGGCCGGATTGGGGGCTCACCCTCTTGGCACTTTGACATACCTGACATCCTATCGATACGGGACCCACAAGGTTCCTCATCAGAACAATAACTGGCAGTGGGCCCTGGCCTGGCCCACCGCTAGACAGAAGAGGCGTGATGACAGACGACGCCGATTCCAAGTAGAACAGGCCAAACTAGCCGATCTCCTAATAGAAAGTACCTTCTATAATTAGATCAGGATACCTTCTTTAGATCCGACTAGGACTGTAACTGCACTATAGCTGTCTCTAGCTATATAAAGAGAGGCTATGGGCACCCCCTGTAATAGAACCATCATAACAATCAATCTGACACAAAGGCTAACGCTGACTAGACGTAAAGACTATTACTCAATCACGAGGGTCTGAACCAGTATAAATCGACTGTCTCTTGCGTTAACCATCGAGTTCAGCATACACCGAAGTCTAAACAACTGTCCTGGGTACCCCCATAGTAGGCTATCGATGGTAAAACATCGACAGCTAGCATGCCAGGTAGGGGCTTTCAGCGGATTTGCATCCGAGAGCTTTGCGGACCTCAACAACATGATCTTCCTGGCGAAAACAACCTTTGTCTTCAGATCCTGGATTTATGAGGCAGACGGTGATGGCAAGCTCCATAGCTGCCTCCTCATAGATTCAGGACTTCATGGAGGCCTCACTGACTCAACAACAGCGGTGCACCTACTCGCCAAGGAATTCTCATAGCTCACGACGTCTGAACTGACTCAGATTTCATGGGTAATTGACTCCAACTTGGACTATGCCTCGGCATCTGACTCAAAGTCTAGCCAAAGTTCTTCCATGACAAACCGGGTTCTTTTTTGATGGCGCTCCACAACACAACATCAACCTATCAAGAATTCAACTTAGGATTCTTCAGAGTTCCTTCAAGAAGCCAAATCCTTTCCAACTTGGACTCAACAACATGGCTGCATCTTCACTACTTCATGGATCTACCTGTCTAATACGAGGGGTACCGGTCATAGGAGCTCTAGAAGGCCTCATACTAACTATAACATCTCAAGACTACATCATCCACTAGCTGAGTTCTATTCCTAAAGATGACAGTACCAGGCTAGTTGGCATGACGGTGGTTCTACCTTACCAAGAAGGAGATTCAATCTGCGATGCTGAAGCCTTCACTGAAGTGCTAAACAGCTCTAAAAATATAGAAACTAGTGTGAACAATGAAGCGGTTCACGCTCAAGAAGTATTCATGATTCATCATCCCTAATCAGCATTGATCCCTCCAAAAGCACCCGATGTCAGATCATTAGATGAATTAGAATCCAATAATCACTCTTTGCTCATGGACATGAAAGTGAATCTAAGAGCCAGAAGCAAGCCAGAGAGAGAAGGAACAAGCTAAAATAGGGATGCCGACCCCATGCTAGGCAGTGCAAAGAAGCCTGGGCCAGATATGAATCTGACCTAGCCGAGTACAATAGGAGAAAATCAAAACAAGAAATGAAAGAAAGACGTGCGGCCGGGAGGACACACAACTCTCCGTACACCAATATTCAAGAATTGGCTGAAGAACTCAAAGCTATCTCTCATCCCAATGTAGAACAAGAGCGCCTTAGAGAAATTCTTCGATCAATAGCCATACGGATACAAGGTGGAAAGGCTCGTTCAAAACAATCCGCTAGGTCAAATTCATAAAGGCAAGATAACCAAAGTCAACGGAAATCTGCTTTCGATAGACTAGGTCTGGGAAGCAGCAACAAAGGAAGCAGGGAAGACCAGAACCAAAGTAATCAAGTTGAACGAACAAGGGATAAAAGGAGAAGACCACCAATTCCTTTAGCTCCATGAAACTATTCACACCGAATCAACAACTGGCAAGAAGGTGGAGCTGAGTCCGAATACAGTGAAGCTAGGGTACTTGATAGATTCCCTTGTTTCACAAATCAGCTTCTTTTAGTATGGTAACCTCATAAATTCAAGCCATCCAACCACTCCAAGTACGATGGCAAGACCGAACCTAAGTAGTGGCTCAGGATATATTCTCAATCAATCGAGCTAGCTGGTGGTGATGATGACATTAAAGCACTCTTCTTCCCTATGGCACTAGAGGCTATGCTGCTCCAATGGTTCAACAAGCTAAATCCAGGATCAATCAGGGACTAGGAGGACTTGCAGAGAGCCTTCTGTGATAATTTCATAGGCATCATCACACACCCTATCACTCATGCGAAACTAAAAGGCCTCAAGCAGAAAGGAGGCAAAAGTCTCAGGGACTATTACCGATGGTTCAGTGAGTTACGTGCTCAAGTACAAGACATCACTGAATGGGAGGTCATTGAAGCTTTCTCCTACGGGATTCTAGCCAAGTGGCATTTCCAGGATTTCTGCAAAGAGAACCCATGAAGCAACGAAGAATTCAAGCGCATAGTGGAAAGGATGATCACTGTGGAGGAGAAGACCTGAGAAAGGTTTCCAGATCAGAACAACTGGGACAACCCTGACAGAAAAAAATCATTGAAATAATGGGCATCATGATAGGAAATGTGGGCCTGACAACATTGTGGCTGTAGCAGACAAAGCAAAGAAGTTTTCCAAGCCTAGGAAATTTGACGACATTGAAAATATGCACTGCATATGGCACCGGACGAAAGTCACATGACCAGAGATTATCACATCTTTATTGATCGATACACAAGAAAGGGAAACAATGGAGAAAGAAAAGAAGATAACCAGAAGAAGGATGATAACAATCAAGAAGATAAGGGATTTCAAAAATCCAAGGGAACAGTAGCAGTAATCTTCGCCGAAGTCCCAGATTCTAGGAGCAAGCATCAAGACAAACTGACTCTATGAACCATCATGGTAGCAGAATCGGCTACTCCTAGGTACCTTAATTGGTCGCAGTATCCAATCTAGTTTTCAAGAGAGGATCAATAGACTAGCGTAGGAAATGCCGGCCACTACACACTAGTTTTGGATCCAACCATTGCTGGTATGATCGTCACAAAGGTGCTGATCGACGGAGGAGCTAGACTCAACATTATATTTTCAGATACGCTAAGGAAGATAGGACTAGAACTCACCAGGATGATTACTCCAACAAGTGTCCCTTTCTATGGGATAGTACCTGGCAAGGCCGCTATGCCACTCAGATAAATCACCTTGCTAGTCACATTTGGAACTCCCGCGAACTACCGTACCGAGTTCATCAAATTTGAGGTTGCAGACTTCGAATCATCATGTCACCATCCTTGGGCGACTAGCATTAGCCAAGTTCATGGCAATACCACACTATCTGTACCTCTTGCTTAAGATGCCAGGACCCAATGGTGTTCTTTCTCTCTAAGGTGATCTGAAGCGTGCTTTTGACTGCGATGTTCAAGCAATCCAAATTGTGGCCAAGGCACAAGCAGCCAGCGGAAGGGAAAAGATAGTCACTATTGAAGCTGAAATAAACTCAGAAGAGCTAGAGATCTCGGCTAAGAGGCCTAGCATCCTTGCACCACCGAAACAAGCCGACGTCAAGCAAATCGACCTGGGCACCGGTGATCCCTCCAAGACGGCAACCATCCGTGCCCACCTCTCTGCAAAATAGGAACTCGCACTCACTAACTTTCTTCGGGATAACAAAGATATCTTTGCTTGGAAGCCGGCCGACATGCCAGGTGTCCCGAAAGAGTTGGCTGAGCACATAATCAATGTTAATGAAGGATCCAAGCCTGTGAAGCAACAGTTATGACATTTCTCCCTTGACAAGAAAGCATCAATTAAGAAAGAAATCACAAAACTGATGGCAGCCGGGTTCATAAGGGAAATTCTCCACCCCGACTGGTTGGCCAATCTAGTCCTAGTACAGAAGAAGAATACGGCTGAATGGCGCATGTGCGTCGACTACACGGATCTCAACAGGCATTGCCTGAAGGACCCGTTTGGGCTACCGTGAATTGATAAGATTGTTGATTCAACAGCAGGATCTGCTCTATTATCCTTTCTTGACTGCTACTTAGGATATCATCAGATTGCATTAAGAGAAGAAGATCAAAGCAAAACCTCTTTCATCACACCATTTGGCGCCTACTGCTACAAAACCATGTCTTTTGGACTCAAGAACATTGGCGCTACCTATCAAAGGGCCATCCAAACATGCCTAGATGAGCAGATTGACAAGAATGCATAAGCCTATGTTGATGATGTAGTAGTTAGGACAAAGGACATGGCGATGCTAATTGAAGATTTGAAGCAAACCTTCAAGAACTTAAAGAAGTGGAAGTGGAAACTCAACCCAAACAAGTGTGTTTTTGGTGTACCATTAGGACAACTACTCGGTTTCTTGGTTAGTCATTGTGGGATCGAGGCCACCACCAAGCAAATTTGAGCTATAACAGAGATGGGT
Source organism: Saccharum hybrid cultivar R570 (assembly GCA_038087645.1). Taxonomy (NCBI): domain Eukaryota; kingdom Viridiplantae; phylum Streptophyta; class Magnoliopsida; order Poales; family Poaceae; genus Saccharum; species Saccharum hybrid cultivar. The sequence goes on along the minus strand of JAQSUU010000704.1, from coordinate 9,568,726 downwards.
CCTCCATGCTGAATCAAGGATGTGCAAAAGCTGATAGGCTGCATGGTGGCTCTCAATCACTTTATCTCATGACTCGGTGAAAAGGGACTACCTTTCTTCAAACTGCTAAAAAGAATAGGCAAGTTTGGGTGGACTGAGGAAGTCAAGGATGCTTTCGAGAAGCTTAAGGCGTACCTCACTTCCTTGCCCGTTCTAACACCCCAAAGAAGCATGATGCTATGATGTTATACATTGCAGCAACCAACATGGTGGTCAGTGCAGCGATTGTCGTAGAAAGGGAAGAAGAAGGGCACGTATACAAGGTGCAACGACCCATCTACTACATCAGCGAGGTACTTTCAGATTCAAAGATCAGGTACCCACATGTACAAAAACTACTCTACGCCCTCCTAATCACTTCTCTCAAGCTCTGTCACTATTTTGATAGTCACAAGATCACGATGGTAACTAACTTTCCACTCGGAGACATCCTACACAACCGAGATGCAACTGAGCGCATTTCCAAGTGGGCAGTTGAACTTGGGGCACTGAACATAGATTTCACTCCTCGCAAGGCCATCAAGTCTCAAGCACTTGTAGATTTCATAGCAGAATGGATAGAAATCCAACAACCAACACCAGAAACCATCCTGGACCACTAGAAGATGTACTTTGATGGATCGCTAAAACTAGGCAAGGCTGACACATGTGTCCTCTTCATATCTCCAGACGGAAAACAACTCAAATATATTCTTCAAATCCTGTGGCAAGCTATGAACAATGAATCAGAATACGAGACCCTTATCCACGGGCTTCGAGTAGCTATTACTCTTGGGATCAAGCGACTACTCATCTACGGTGATTCGGCAGTGGTCGTCAACCAAGTCAACAAAGATTTGGATTGCACCAAAGACAACATGGGCGCCTACTGTGCTAAAGTATGAAAACTTGAGAAACATTTTCAAGGGCTAGAAATTCTACATGTCTTGTGATTCAAATATTGCAGCAGACGTCCTTGCCAAGCTTGGATCGAATAGGACGAAGGTCCCACCCGGCGTGTTCATAGAGAAGTTGTTAGCTCCCTCTATCAAACAACCAGACGAGATAACCCTTGAACTCCCAGCTCTCAACACCCAAATCTTGGTAATCACTCTATCATGGACTCAAGCTTTCATTGATTACATCAAAGAAAATAAACTATCGGCAAACAAAGAGGAAGCTACCCGAGTTGTTCGAAGGAGCAAGAACTATGTCCTGGTTGGGAACAAACTCTACAGATGAGCCACCTCATAAGGAGTACTTCTCAAATGCATCTCATCAAAAAAAGGCAAAGAAATCTTAGGAGAAATACACTCAGGATGCTATGGTAATCATGCTGCATCTAGAACGTTAGTTGGCAAAGCTTTCTGTTCTGAATTCTATTGGCCGAATGATTTAAAAGGTGCGGAAGAACATGTCAAAATGTGTAAGGGCTGCCAAATGTTTGCAAGATAGGCTCACATTCCAGCACACAACCTTATATGCATCCTGCCTGCTTGGCCGTTCTCCTGCTGGGGGCTGGATCAAGTAGGGCCCCTCAAGAAAGCCAAGGGTAGTTTTAAGTATATTTTTGTGGCCATTGACAAGTTAACCAAATGGATCAAGTACAAACCACTTGTCAAGTACAGTGTAGCCAAGGCAGTTGAGTTCATCCAAGACATCATGCATCGTTTCAGCATGCCTAATCGAATCATCACAGATTTGGGCTCTCCTTTCACAGCTATTGAATTTAGAAATTAGGCACAAGACTATAGTATCAGCATCGATTACGCATCAGTAGCTCACTCCGAAGCTAACAGACAGGTGGAAAGAGCAAATGGCCTCATACTAGCTGGATTGAAGCCTAGATTGTACGAAGAATTAGAAGACTATAGTTCCAAGTGGATCGAAGAGTTGCCTAAAGTAGTATGGGGGCTTCAAACTCAAGTAAGCAGAGCCACCAGGTACTCACCTTTCTTCCTAGTTTACAGATCACAAGTAGTGTTACCAGCAGACTTGATATGGACATCACCAAAGATAGAGCAATATGTTGAAGGAGAGGCTAAACACATCCGAACGCTAGAGCTAGACAACACAGAAGAGGCCAGAGTCAATGCTACTCTACAATCCGCTCGCTATCTCCAAGGCTTGAGGCGCCACTATGACAAAACACCCAACCTCGTACCCTTCAAGTCAAAGATTTGGTACTTCACCGCATTCAGAAAACAGATGGATGACACAAACTACTCAGCCCATGGGAAGGTCGTTTTATCATTGCTAAAGTCACCGGGCCAGGATCATATGAGTTGATGACCAAAGATGGCATACCAGCCAGAAACTCATGGCACATCAGCTAGTTGCAAAGATTTTACGCCTAAGGACATGAGACGGATTTTTTCTCCAAGATATTATGTAATCAAGGTTCATGATCAATATAATAAAGATGATTTTCATCACCAATACTTGTATTACAAAACCAAGCTATCCTAGGTTGTTCTCAACACCGGATGAGAGCAAACAAGCTGAGCAAGCCTACGCTCGCCCTATCCTAGGTTATTCAACTTGGATAAGAGTACATATATAATCACCCCATCCCAAGTTATTCAACTTGGATGAGAGCAAAAAGGCTGCAAAAGCCAACACTCTCCCTATCCTGAGGTATTCAACCTGGATGAGAGTAAAGATACACTCGCCTTATCCCGGGTTATTCAACCTAGATGAGAGTAAAGATACACTCGCCCTATCCCAGGTTATTCAACTTGGATGAGAGTAAACATACACTCGCCCTATCCTAGGTTATTCAACCCAGATGAGAGTAGACTAACACTTTCCCTATCCCTGGTTATTCAACCTGGATGAGAGTATATATACACTTGACCTATCCTAGGTTATTCAACCTGAATGAGAGTAAAAAGGCTACTAAGCCTAACTCGACCTATCCCGAGTTATTCAACCTAGATGAGAGTAAACATACACTCGCCCTATCCTAGGTTATTCAACTCAGATGAGAGTAGACTAACATTCGCCTTATCTCGGGTTATTTAACTCGGATGAGAGTATGTATTCACTCGACCTATCCCAGGTTATTCAATCTAGATGAGAGTAAAAGGCTACGAATCCTACACTTGACCTATCATGCTCAAAGCGCTCTAAGTCACGAACCCCATACAACACTTAGCTAAACACGCTACAATACGTGTCAAGCCCAAGATCGACTACTTGGATAACTCGTTTGAAGAATAAACAAGGCGAAGACACCTATATAGAAAGAAAGTTGCATCAAAAGACATAAAGTTTCATATTTACAAGCAACAAAAGATGTAATCTACAAGCAAGGAGCTCGAACACAAAGTTTGTTTACAACAAGGTCAGGCGCTGTCATCAAGAGAAGGAATATTGATGTTTAGATTTTCAGCAATCTTCTCGGCCAGTTCATCAACTTCGGGCTTCGCCTACTCGACAACATCCAAGTACTCTTGGCTCTCGACATCCTCTGCAAGCTTCGCTAAAGGAACAACCAGAGTAAGAACCCAAACCCAGGCCAAGACATTCCTGGTACAAACCTGGGCACACTTCTTGACAAACTGCTGAAAGCAAGTAGGGATCAGCAGGACAAACTAACCCATGACTGCCCATCATTAGTCGGAGTTCGAAGAAGGTCAGCGATCAAGCAGAAAGGTTGCCACAAGGCATTCCAATTCTTCATAGTCGCTGCCAGCTTGCCAGTTAGGTGTTCTATGGTTTTCTTAGCCTGCACAAGATCCCGGTCAGCCCCACGCCTAATCAACCTAGCAAGGGCAAGTTCTTCCTCAGCATGTTCAGTTACCTCTTCAGCTTGGTTGTACTTGAACTGGACTATCGCCTTTATGGCCTCGAGCTTGTTCAAGAGTTTCTTGTTGCTCCTCTAAAGAGCTGGTGATACCAAAAACAAAAATAAAAAACCAATAGACAAGAAAAAAAGAAAGTATAGAAGAACTCGGATACCTTTAAAATCCCTCTTGAGGCCATCGAACTTCTTGAACGCTTCCTATAAAGTAGCCAGGGCATCCTCTTTCTACTTCTCTGACTCAGCAACTAGAGCGCGGAGGACTTCCTCTGAATTTTGACATCCCTAGCGCTCAACTTCAAGATCAACTTGTTTGAGGACCAATTCTACTTTCAAGCGATTCACCTCGAAGACCAGCTTCTTCTCGAACTCTCTTGAGCCAAAGAAGCTGGATTGGTCCTGAGAAAAGGCCTTACATAAAGAAGAAGGAAAGTAAGAAAGAGAAGGAAAAAAGAAGCTAGGACACCAAATCAAAAAGAATGGAAGAGAGAAAGAGAAGGCATTTACCTGAAGCAACTCTCCAAAAGAAGCCATGTGGGCCGTCAAGTTTGCCCATGCGGCGGACAACTCGGACAAATGATGGGTAACATCAAACTCCTGCACCACCTCATCCACTAGATGCTGGTCATCTACAAATTGATCGGCTAGGGAAGGAGATGACGAAGATGTCGACGCCAAGGCCAAAGCCATATCTAGGGCAACAGAAGCTCCAACTGCAGTCACAGCTGGGTACTTTGCCACGGTCACACTCTCCTCAACCCAGACAGACTCAACTTGGTCAATAGAAGTCTACTTAGCCAAGGTCCTCACCTCCACTGCTACTGCCATACTGATGGTCTTTTCTGAATCTTGGGACCTAGCGGGCAGAGAAGGGCTGACCGCGAGAGCAGACTCAACACGGCTAGAAGAGGAACCTGGCTGAGGGCTAGGGGAAGGCATTAATGATGACCTATAGAGTATAAAAGAACTCCTCAGTAAGGAGACAGACCTAAAGTAGAAAGATAGGCGAACAAGTTGGAATAACTTACTTGGCAGTTTTCTTCTTTAAGCCAATACCTCTGAGCCAACCAGATGGCTTGGGTGGAGGCATGACAGAAGATAAGATATCAGCACCTGCTTGCTCTAAGGCTGGCAAGACAGGTGTCATGGCTCCACCAGAACCCTGACTCGTTCCTCGACTGCAAACAAAAGAAATCGAATCATCGTTACCAAAGAAGACAGATCATCAAGACTAAAGAAGTCAGATTGTTACAAACAACATGGATAGATATTTTGACTACTTACCGACGGGTGATAAGGGCCGTGCTATTGTTTTCATCCTCATCCTCATGTAACTCCACCAAAGTACCATTTGAACAAACGAGAGAACTCAGATAAAGAAAGAAACTAGAGAAGAAAGGCAAAATAGAAACAATGATTTGCTCACCTAAGAGCATGTTACCTGTAATATGGGTACTCAGCGGATGAGGCTTCTTTGAAGTCAATGTACTAATGGAAGAGTCATCCACCTGTGCCCTCTTCCTTGTAGATTGGGTACCTCAGGCCACCGGAAGGGGGATATAATAGGCAAACAACAATCTGGGTTCACCCACAGAAACCCCCATAAGGACGACTGCAGCTCCGGGCTCACTCCTCCTAGTAATGGCCCCCTGGTTCCCGCCTTCTCCTACCCCACCAGGGTTGTTCTCTGAAGGTAGCGGAGGCATGTCATCAAAGTTCTGCCCCACTCCTGCAAACAACCAAGATCAACATCTACAAGCCTAAGCAAGGAAAATAGAGAAGAAAAGTACTTTTAAGACAAAAACAAACTTACAGATGGAGGCAGATTCATAGCAGTGAACTCGTCGACCCTATGTGGGACAACACTCACACCCTTCAAGATCTTTCAGAGGTGCTCCAAGATCTCCTCCTCCGTCAGCACCCAAATCAGAACCATCGGAGGCGGATCGTCAGCCTCGGCATACTCGAAGCCATAACTCTCCCTTGCCTTCAAGGGTTAAACCTAGCGATGGAGGAAGCTAGTAATGATGCCAAACCCAGTCAAACCCTGTTGCTTCAAAACCTTAATCCGTTCAAGGAACGACTTGATCTTCTTAAGGTCTTCAACTGACAACGATATCTTCTCCCAACGATCATTGACGATCTGCCCGACGTCTGAATGAACAGCAAGGGGAGGCTGCACATTGCTAGCGTAGAACCACTCGGTTCTCCAATCTTTCACCGAATCAACAAGTGTATACTCAAAGAACTCTTTCTGCTTATTTTGGCAAAATTGGATACCACACCCACCAAGAATAGAAGTATTGTTGGATTTAGGGTGCGGCTTCAGACGAAAGAAGTAGCAAAAAAGGGTAATAAAAGGGGGGATGCCAAGGAAGGCTTCACAAAAATGAATAAAAACAGAAAGGTGAAGAACCTCGTTTGGGGTAAGATGGTTCAAGGAAATATCATAATAACCAAGGAATTGATGAAGTAAAGGAGAAGCTAGAAGGCACAGACCAGCGCGAACAAAAGGAACAAAAAAGAACAATCTCACTAGAATTGAGAGAAGGAACCCAATTCTCTCTAGGAACCTTCTACTCGGCAAGACCCCGATCCTAGATCAATCCCTCATCCACCAACTCCTTCAACTGCTCCTCCGTGGTGGAAGGAACAGGCCAGGAAGACGCTGCAGCCCTCATGACGAGAAACTCCTTGTTCTCGATCACCTCAAGAATTTGATCTTTGTCGACCTCAGTGATCTTCTTGCTGCTCGATACACCCAAGTTCTTGCCCTTGCCCATAAAACGGCAACGCTCTCCTAGAAAAGGGTGTATGACCGACAGATAAGTAGTGGCGGACGGGCGGTGATGGATGAGCAGCGGTGGCAGTGGCAGCATTCTAGAGAGTGATGCTAGGATTTACAAATGCTAGAATGTAGGAAGGCAAGAGCGAAAGTGAAGAAAGAGGAAGAAGAAGGGGGCCTTTGTACGTTTACAACGGTAAAAAACATGGCCGACGCGGCCCATTTGACACGGCTAAAAAGACAACGGTTGGATTTCCATCTCACATTAAGTGCCTAACACGGCTAAAATGACAACGACATACCTTTTCACATGAAAAGTGCAACGGGCAGATTTCAGACTTAGCCATCCACAGAAATTGCTGCCGAGTAGTTTCAACTTGGAAAGCTTAGAAAAAACTCAACAATTAAAATATAAGCAAAGAAGTTTTAGAAACAACCCAAAGAGCATTCAGAAGTACTCAAGTAGACATAAGAGACAACCTTCTAAGAAAAAAGATTCTTTCCATTACAAATATTTTCAAGGGATATAAGATTACAGATCTTATAAGACCCATCGATCTCGGTACTATGACGAACAAGGTAGCAACAAGGAACCTAATGAAATATGGCTCTGAAAATGACTACGTGCTCTTAGTTGCTACTTGGCAGAACATGCTCTACTCGGCTACACTGTTTTCTTCAAAGGAAGAGCGCAGTGCATCCAAGATTGGTATCAACGGCACAGTAGGACAACATGGGCCAGGTGAGGCTTGAAGGCATCTGTCTACCCAAGCCCGATGTGATGCTGGATCAGGTGCAGATCTGCACCGGATAGTCACATGGCAGAGTGGAAGGATCAACTCAGAGCTGCTGGATGAGAGAACAAATCCCACTTCACAAGACTTCTTCCATCTGTCAGAATGGACTACCCAGCACAATGCCGCTGAGAGATTAGTCTACCTCTAATCTCTATCATAAGACTTCTTACATCTACTGCAAGCAATGCAAGATTTCCAACTCATGCTCGAAGTCTGCTCTACCTCATAAACCATCGTATTCATGACTATAAGCTTCAAGATCTATACCAAGACTTCACTGGTTTACAACAACTCGCCAAGAAGGTATTTATAGACCAAGGAGCGGTGTACATAGACCGAGTCCACCAATAGATTCAACCTGATAGCCACCAGATAAAGGGTTTAGAGCAGTGACAGAAAGTCAAAACGATAAAGTGAACACATGTGAAACTATAGTGCACTAGGATGACATATCCAAAGGAATATGCCAATACTATGCGACCTATGACTGTGCTGCCTTTACTATGCAACAGCCAATCATCAACTACCTTTGACAGAAAGACATTAAAAGAGTCTAGTTATCTGAGTAAACTACAAAAGGACCCTTCATCTAAGTTCTTTTCATAAAAGAACCCATACATAGGCTCGGGGGCTGCAAGGTACATATCCTCAGGAGAGATTTTTAGTTTTTTTAGCTCGAAAGATTCAAGGCCTTCTAACTTTTTGTTTCAAATAGCAAGAGGCTCGGGGGCTACACTCAGTGAGTGCCCTTTTTTCTCTGAAAAAGCACACATCACTCAAGGATTTTTTTAGGAAAGACCACTTCAAGGTTTCTCTTCGAAAGAACCCGGACCAAGCTTGCTTCTTCTGGCAAAACTTGAGGAAGCAAGGAGGCTTTCGAGTTCAACCATGAAATGCTTGGGGGCTTGTTGATATGGGATCCATAGGGTTCCTCATCGGAACAATAACTAGTAGTGGGCCCTAGCCTAGCCCACCGCCAGACAGAAGAGGCGTGATGACAGACGATGCCGATTCCAAGTAGAACAGGCCAAACTAGTCGAACTTCTAATAGAAAGTACCTTATGTAATTAGATCAAGACACCTTCTTTGGATCTGACTTGGACTGTAACTGCACCGTAGCCGTCTCTACCTATATAAAGAGAGGCTATGGGCACCCCCTGTAACATAACGATCATAACAATCAATCTGACACAAAGGTTAATGCCAACTAGACATAAAGGCTATTACTCGATCACGAGGGCCTGAACCAATATAAATGGACTGTCTCTTATGTTAATCATTGGGTTTAGCATATGCCAAAGCTCGAACAACTGTCCTAGGTACCCTCGTGGTAGGCTATCGGTGGTAAAACATCGACATATCCTTGTGAGCCTAAGCAAACACCTCTCAATTATCTCCATCATTGATTCATCATCATAGTGAGATTGAGAGTGATTTCTAGTGCATTTGCTTGAGTGACTATATCTAGTGGCACTTGGAGATCATTGTGGCTGCAGATTTCTTGTTTCTCTTGGTGGTTGCTGTCACCTAGATGGCTTGGAGTAGCGGAGGAGCATCAGCATGAGTTGGTGATTGTTCATGGCCATCTCCCAGTGATTATGAGGGGTCTTGTGCCTTCCCCGGTGGAGAACCAAAAGGTAACTCTAGTGGATTGCTCATATTATGTTACCTCACTTGTGGGTAGGTTCTTGCGGCGTCCATTTGTTGGACTAGGTTTGTGAAACACCTGTTAGCCACCGAACCGTCAAGTGTTGGTCGACACAACAGGGACTAGCATGCCGGCAAGCACGTGAACCTCGAGAGAAAAATCTTCATGTCCATTGTGATTGGAATTCTCCCAGTGATTGAATTGGCTTTCATATTGTGATTGGTTCACTCCTTGACACGGTGATATAATCACCCTACTCACTTTCTTACATTCTTTGCAAACTAGTTATGTAGCAAGCTCCTTAGTGTAGCTAGTTTTGAGAGCTTACTTGCTAGCTTAGTTTCACCTAGTGGAGCTCTTTAGTGTGGCTTGTTTGAGAGCTCTTAGTGAGTAGTGACTTAGACTCTTATGTGCCTAGAGATTATAGCAAATAGAATTGTTGGGATAGGTGGCTTACAACCCTTGTAGAGCTAGAGCAAAATTGCATTACATCATTTAGTGTACTAACCTCTTGCTCTAGTGAATTTGTAGTGAATTTTTATAGGCTATTCATCCCCTCTAGCCATTTAGGACCTTTCAAGTGGTATCAAAGCCAAGGTCACCGTTTGATTGAAGGCTTAACAAGCTCGGTATCAAAAGATGGTTCAAGTTATGTTCAACCATGTGGGGGGCAAACCACCATTCTTTGATGGCACATGCTATGATTATTGGAAGAAAAAGATGAAGATGTATATCTTTGTTCAATAAATGATCAAGTGTGGGATGTGACCAAGAGTGACTATGTGGTTCTTGATATCGACAATCTCAACAACCAAGACGAGGCAAACAAGCAATGCAATACAATGGCTCTCAACACCATCTACAATGCCATTGATTCCAAGGTGTTTGGGCAAATCAAAGATTGTGAAAGAGCTCATGAGGTGTGAAAGAGATTGGAGGAAACACATGAGGGCACAATAGCAGTCCAGAGTGCCAAGTTGTGCATCCTCAAGGACAAGTTAACAAGCTTCAAGATGAAGGATGATTAGAGCATTCCGGAGATGGTCCATAGATTGCAAGTAATTGTCAATGACTTGAAGGCTTTGGGTGAGAAGATTAATGATGATGATGTCTCTCATCGGTTCTTGATGTGCTTACCTTCAAGGTTTGAGACATTAAGATTGATCATCATTAGAGGAGGATTGAAGCAATTAACCTCTAACCAAGTACTAGGTGATGTCATGACACAAGAGACATACCGTGTGGAAAGGAAGGGGGTTGACAAAGATGAGAAGAAGGAGGATGAAGACAAGAAGAAGAAGAAGAGTGTAGCATTCAAGGCTAGCTCATTATCCAAGAACAAGGGCAAGTCTAAGAAAGAAGAGACGAATCAAGTGAGGATGAAGATGCTAGTGATATTGATGATAAGGCCATGACTCTTTTTGTGCGCAAGATGAGCAAATTCATGAAGAAGAAGGGCTATGGTGCAAGAAAGAGAAGAGACAACTTCAAGAGCAAGGACTATGTGAGGAGATGCTACAAGTGCAAGAGCAAGGATCATGTTGTAGCAGATTGTCCCTACAATAGTGACAAAGATGAGGATGAGAAGAAGAAAGAAAAGAAGGAGAAGAAGAAAAAGAAAGAGAAGAAGATGACATTCAATAAGAAGAAGAAGGGTGGAGGCTACGTGGTTACATGGGATAGTGATGGCTCATCGAAGGATGATTCTTGTGATGAAGATAAGAAGTCTCTCAAGAAGGCATTAGCAAGCATCGTCATCAACAACAAGCCTTCCATGTTCAACTCTCCGTCGACTTGACTCATGGGAAAGCCTACTAGGGTAAAATATGACATGAGTGATAATGATGATTGTGAAAGCGATGATTGTAGGAGTGATGATGAGGATGAGGAGTACACAAAGGAGGAGCTCATGGACATATTGGAGCAAGTCCACACTTGCTTTGAGATGAAGAGAAATGAGTGCAAAGAATTGCATAAGAAGGTCAAATCTCTTGAGCAATCCTTTGATGGGCTCAATGCTTCTCATGAGAGTCTAAATGAAGACCATGAGGAGTTTAGCAAGGCTCACTCTAAGCTTGAAGAAGCTCACTCCTCTCTCCTTGAGCAAGCCAAGAAGGAGCAAGTGATTGTGTCTTGTGATGTGGGACTAACATATGGTATTCTTGATGAATCTTTTTACAAACCCATTGTTGTTGCTCCCACTAGCACTTCCACTTATACTTCACCTTTGAGTGATGATTTTACTTGTGATGCCTCACTAATGGTAGAAAATGAGACTCTTAAGAAGGAGGTGAATGAGCTCACTAGTGCCTTAGGTAGTGCCTATGGTGAAGATGCCCACTTGCTAAAGTGCTTGGGTAGCCAAAGATTTTTTTCTCAACAAAGAGGGATTAGGCTATACCCCCAAGAAAGGCAATGTGACCTTTGTCACTCCCAAAGCTTGCTTTGTGAAGGACAATGGTTGGTTTTGCAATAGATACAAGCAAGTGGGGGCATATAGAGCAATATTGCTAGAGCAAGAACAAGAACAAGCAAACTAATGTATCCTCAATTAAGTTTGATTCTTGTTATTTGCTTACAAAGGGTGCCAATGGTGTGAAGGCTAAGTTCATTGGTGCACCAATTATGGGCTCAAAGAAGAAAGCCATTTAGGCACCAAAGAGCTTAGTGACTAACCTTAAGGACCCAAGCAAGTTTAGGTACCTAAAAGGAATTGATCTTCTTTTGTAGGTCAATTATAAAGCCGGAGAAAGGCATTGGGTGCTTGATAGTGGGCGCACATAACACATGACCAGTGACTCAAGAATGTTCAATTCAATCAACACAAATGATAGCAATGAGATTGATAGTATAACATTTGGTGATAATGGCAAAGGCAAGGTCAAAGGGCTTGGTAAGATTGCAATATCCAATGACTTTAGCATTTCCAATGTGCTACTAGTTGAGGGCTTGAACTTTAACCTATTGTTGGTAGCTCAATTGTGTGATCTTGGTTTCAAGCGCATATTTGGTGTGGATGATGTAGAGATCATAAGTGTAGATGGCTCTAACTTGATATTCAAAGAATTTAGATATGAGAATATATACTTAGTTGATTTCAATGCTAGAGAAGCTAAATTGTCAACATGTTTGCTCACTAAGTCTAGCATGGGTTGGTTATGACATAGAAGGCTTGGTCACGTTGAAATAAAATAATTGAACAAATTGATTAAGCATGATCTAGTAAGGGTCTTGAAAGATGTCACATTTGAGAAGGATAAGCTATGTAGTACATGTCAAGCCAGAAATCAAGTTGGTAACACACATCCCAAGAAGAGCATGATGAGCACATCTAAGGCATTTGAGTTGTTGCACATAGACTTGTTTGGACCAACCACAAATACTAGCATTGGTGGAAACAAATATGAATTTGTGATAGCAGATGATTTTACAAGATATACATGGGTAGTCTTGTTGATAAGAGTGATGTGTTTGCAACCTTCAAGATATTCATCAAAAGAATTCACAATGAGTTTGAAACAACCATTAGGAAAGTGAGAAGTGACAATGGTAATGAGTTCAAGAACACTAGAATTGATGAGTTATGTAATTATTTTGAAATTAAACATCAATTCTTGGCCAAGTACACTCCATAATCAAATGACCTTATTGAGAGGAAGAATATAATTTTAATTGACATGGCAAGATCAATGTTGAGTGAGTACAATGTAAGTTATTCATTTTGGGCCAAAGCAATCAACATGGCTTACTACTATAGCAATCGTCTCTATTGTCATCCAATGATGGAAAAGACACCTTATGAGCTCTTGAATGTTAGAAAGCCCAATATTGCATATTTTTAGGTTTTTGGTTGCAAATGTTACATATTGAAGAAATGCACTAGGTTGAGCAAGTTTGAGAAGAATTGTGATTAAGGCTCTTGCTTGGTTACTCTACTATTAGCAAAGCTTATAGAGTTTGGAATTTGGCTAGTGGTACTCTTGAGGAGGTGCATGATGTTGAATTTGATGAAATCGAGGGTTCCTAAGAAGAAGATGAGAATCTAGATGATGTGAGAGGCACTCAATTGATCAATGTAATAAAGAACATGGATGTTGGTGATATAAGGCTTAGAGAGGTGATTGAAGTTGAAGATGACAAAGATCAAGCGCTCTCCAACTCAAATGCGCAAGCAAGTGGCTCTCATGATCAAAATCAAGCTAGTACAAGCGGTACTCAAGTGCAAGATCAACAACAAGTGGCTAGTACATCATCTCAACCAAATGATCAACAAAGTACAAGCAATCAAGTTCAAGTACTCCAACCAGCCAACATTACACGAGATCATCCTTTAGATTCCATAATTGGTGATATCTCAAGAGGTGTGCAAACAAGATCAAGATTGACATCATTTTATGAACATTTCTCATTGTGTCATCCATTAAACAAAAGAAAATAGATAAAGCTTTAAAGAAATCAAGTATGGGAGTTAGTTGAGAGGCCAAAGGGACACAATGTGATTGGAACCAAATGGGTCTTTCGCAACAAGCAAGATCAAGATGGGATAGTTGTAAGGAACAAAGCAAGATTGGTACCTCAAGGTTACATACAAGTTGAAGGTCTTGACTTTGGTGAAACATATGCCCCAGTTGTAAGATTGGAAGTAATTAGGATCTTGTTAGCCATGCTTGTGCTCACAACATCAAGCTCTATCAAATGGATGTGAAGAGTGCATTCTTGAATGGCTATATCAATAAAGAAGTTTATGTTGAGCAACCAATTTGTTTTGAAGATGATAAGAAGCCCAACCATATTTACAAGTTGAAGAAGGCATTGTATGGCTTGAAGCAAGCACCTAGAGTATGGTATGAGAGGTTGAGGGATTTTCTACTCTCTAAAGGGTACATTATGGGAAAGGTTGACACCACTCTCTTCACTAAGAAGATAGGCAAGGACTTGTTTGTGTTGCAAATCTATGTGGATGACATCATATTTGGATCAACCAATCAAGACTTTTGTGAAGAGTTTAGGAAAATGATGGCCAATGAGTTTGAGATGTCCATGATCGCAGAGCTTAGTTACTTCTTTGGTCTTCAAATAAAGCAAATGAAGAATGGCACATTTGTGAGTCAAGGCAATTACATCAAGGATATGCCCAAGAAGTTTGGAATGGAAGATGCAAAGGCTATTAATACACCTATGGGGACAAATGGAAATTTAGATAGTGATTCTAGTGAGAATATGGTGGATCAAAAGATGTATCGGTCTATGATTGGAAGCCTACTCTATGTGACTGCGTCAAGGCCAGATGTGATGTTTAGTGTGTGCTTGTGCGCAAGATTTCAAGTCTCACCAAGAGATAGTCATTTAAAGGCAATAAAGAGGATATTGAGGTACTTGAAGCATACACAAAATGTTAGATTGTGGTATCCCAAAAGAGCTATATTTGAGTTGATTGGATATTCAAACTCTGATTATATGGGATACAAAGTTGAGAGGAAGAGCACATCGGGCAGATATCAATTATTGGGAAGATCACTTGTGTCTTGGTCATCAAAGAAGCAAAATAGTGTAGCACTTTCAACCGCCGAAGTGGAGTACATTTCGGCTGGTAGTTGTTGTGCGCGATTACTTTGGATGAAGGCTACTTTAAGTGACTTTGGAATCAAATACAAACAAATGCCATTGCTATGTGACAATGAGAGTGCTATAAAGCTCACCAACAACCCAGTTCAACATTCAAGAACAAAGCATATAGATGTCCGCCATCACTTCATAAGAGATCATCTACAAAAGGGGGATATTTGCATTGAGAGTGTGGGCACCGATGATCAACTTACCGATATTTTCACCAAGCCACTTGATGAGAAGAGGTTTTACAAGCTAAGGAATGAATTGAACATACCTAACTTTTCAAATATGTGTTGATGCACCCCCATATATGTGACATGCCTCTCCTTCGAGCAAAGCAAGGTAAAATTGATTGACATGTCATTCATCCATTGCTAAGGACTTGTTTAGTGCATCTAGTCATTCCTCACTTGTCTTAGGATTATTCAAGAAAATCAAATGAATTTGATACTTGTATGGTACCACTATTGCTTCTATGTTTCAAATGATCTAGTGGTAGCATATGACATGTTTGTGGGCTTGTGAACCTAGTGTTTAATCTGGAAGGCGAGCTATAAGTGTTTAACTCAACATTGTCAAGATAACCCTAGAAATGAGGTGTGAAGAAGCTTGCCATTGGATCAAACTAAGTTGAATATCTTTTGCAAGTAATCTAGATTGAACCAAATATGGGAAAATTATCCTTACTTAACATGGTTTCACCCAACCTATCTAAAATTTGAGCTCACCTTTTGTGGTATTTGATGCCAAAGTGGGAGAGAAAGTCACAAAGATATTATGATAGGGGGAGCAAACAAATGAAATGACATTGTAAGGGGATCAATTAAAATTTGAAGCACACAAGTAGAGGGAGCAAGCTCATAAACATGTATGTTGCATTTATAGATGGGCAACGAGCCGGCCTGGCCCGGTAATGGGCCAGCACGGCCTGATGGGGGTTAGGCCAACAAGGCACGCCGTGCCCTGCGGGCCATGCCTATCAGGCACGTAGGCCTAGCCAATGGCCCAGGCATGGCCTGCTGGGCTATTTCTCGTGTCAGGCTAGCCCAATGAGCCCGACCTTTTTAGCAGGCCGGGCTGGCCTGAGGCCCACCAAGTGCCTGTAGAGGAGAACAGAGGAGGCGAGGGACGTCAGCGAAGCGTGGAGGTGGCGGCAGCCGCTGGCGAGCTCACCCATGGGGAGGACACGCCAGCTCTCCTTCAGCTCGATGGAGGTCACGCGCTCGAACCTCTTGAAGCCTCGGTGAAGACGAACAACGAGGGGTCAGGGAAGACGTGCGCGGGCGGTGGCCATGGAGGAGGTGCCATCGATCGTCATCGCTCGACGTGTCGAGGTGGAGCTAGGGTGCCACTTGAGTCCAGCGGTGCCCTCGCAGCTTGCGCCTTGCGCTACTGCATTGCGTGCTCGAGGTCGAGGACGACGCTTGACGTCGGATCCAGCCATGGGAGATGACGGCGGTACCGGTGAGCTCGTACCTAGGGCGCTTGATGCTGCAGATTCGGTGAAGTAGCTGGTGGAGGAGGGGACGACGCGAGGGCGTGGGGAGGAGGGCGGCTGCCGGCGTGTTCGAGGCCACTGTGGCATAGGGAGGGGCCGCCAGCTATGCGACTGCGCATGCGCAAGGGGAGGGGAAGGGAGTGTGGCGCGGGGGAGGGGAAGGGAGTGCAACGTTGAAAGAGTTTGCTTTCTACACCTCCTTATATGATTTGGGGGTACAATTTACATTGAGGAACCCTGATCAGATCTAGTTTGCTTTCTAGTTTGTTACAAGGAATAAGATTCAGATCCAGTCAGATATTTACAGATTGATTTGGCTTCTAAGTATATCCAGTCAATGTCTTGCCTGCGAAGTCGAGCCTTTTGGGTTGGGCCACTTGAGTGGCCTATTTGGGCCACCCCCATCCTGGTTGGGTGTGCTTTCTCTTACTATTGGCACCTAATCTCAAATCATTGTCATATACAAATTCGAAGATGATGTAGGTTGCCCGGTCGAAGAAAGTACATCATGTTACCGATTATTAGCCAACATTAAAGTTCTGATGGATGATGTGTTGGCAGGAATCATGAATAATAGCATGGATATATAATCTTCGTAAAATTGCTAGATTGTGTATGTTATATATTTGGAGTAAAGTTTATGTTACTAATGAATAAAACTACAATGAAAAAGTGAGATATTGCCAAATTGTGTAGCCTTCTAAAATTGCTTTGTCGCCTATATAAGACTCACAGGTGAAGTGTTGTGCTCGCCAGCAGGAAGTGACAGCAAAAGACGTGAAACAATGAGGATATACGATAACCTTTTCAAAAAAAAATGTTGTCATTCGCCACAAAAAATCTGGTATAAAGGTTTTTCCCTTGATCAACCTTCAAATGCTACTTGACCAATGACCGCCGGTGGTGTACTACCAAAGTCTGTTGGGTTTCAGGCTTTTTTTCACCTCCAAAACTAGTGGTCACGCTTCAATACAGTTAATTGTACAATATATATTTTCTAATCCACATATTCATCTGCGCGCAAATTAGATACAATTTTCCTTATAACCCAACACAATTATACTGAACTGAGAACTACCTATTTACCATTGCTGTGTAATTTGTAAGGAAAAAAAGTACATCAACAACTAAAGCCCACATCTATACTAGTGATTCTAGTCATGCCATATTTATTGCTAGGTATCACTATGGCTATTGAATTTTGGCAAGGGATTCTACTGTTACAATGGTATGTGTGAATGTACCCAAGTGGTCCATGGGCGACAACGTAGTGACATCATAAAGGTCAGGGAGCATGTTCATGTGACACCAGTAACAGATCCCATGAGCTTCACAGATAGAGGTAGAGGGAAGGAGGGGATAAGATATGACACGTGTTCTTATCTCCTACTAGTAGGTATACAAATAGATTTATTATGAATTCTACAAATTTCATTATTCGACTGACAGACAAAAAATGAAAAGGAAAATCTATAATACGCCAAGGAGGACGCTCAGTCTTGAGTAGATACATGCATGCAGTGTGTGATGTGGGGTTCATGCAAATCTAATAACTTCCCTTGTCCCTAGCTATAAATATCTACTATGATGATGTTCTAGTCCGTACAACCGAGGTGAGTGGATTAACAAACCAACCACATATATAGAGGTAATTGGTTCATGTAAAATTACTGGGAAGAACTTCAGTTCTATTGCAAGGCTTGCTGAAGTGAACAAGTGAATCGAAACTTGGATGAGTAAGCGCAGTTCAACAAATTATGGTCGGAAGAAAACTTTGGCCAAGTGCTCACATTTTTGGCTAATTATTCTATAGTAGTATGTGACATGCTTGTCAATGTGAGATGGTTATTGTGTCTTCGTTAATCTTAAGACCTGCCAGATCGGTCTCTTGAAGGGTATTAATATAGGGGTATGCTGTGCATGATAGATTGCATTGATAGATATGTAAGCACATGAGTGTAATCCGTGTTAACAAAAAAATAAAAATGAAGCACTTTGTCAAAAGGATTCTGACCTTAATATGATGTTGGCACATTTTTTAGACAAATTATACAAAATCCACCCTATATATCCATAATAGATATATACGGCCAAAGGTTACACGAACTTAGGCTCAAAGCCTAAAGCTGAGGAGCATAAAACAATAAGAAAGAGAGCTAAAGGACTAAGAAAAGTTAGATAAGCTTCAGGACTTCTCTATCCTTGCTTCCAACCTATTTTGTCCTTGTGTAGCAGCAACTTTCCACATCACACATTTCAAACAAAATGATTTCGACATCATGGCCTCTAGCGCCACATCCGGTCGCCTCAACTTTGCAGCCAGATTCGACCACGACGGCCCAAAGGTAGCCCGCCATCGCCTTCCTAGCATCCGCAAGAGCTGGTGGCATGCTTAGGCAGCGGCAAAGGCAGAGAGGAAAGGAGAGGAGAGGAGGGGTGGCAGTCTCGGTTGGGTTGTGGTGGCGAGAAGGAGCGGGGAGGAAACGTGCTTCCAACCTCACTATATACTATGTTTGCACAATCTAGGAAGGAAATTCGCACATTTTTTTTGCAAGATCCTTTTGAGCAAGTTGGATTTAAGTGTTGTATGACTTGCTTCCTAGATCGAGATCCTCAACTATATAGCAGCAATTAAACTCAGTTTTCGTGTGGTTTCACTGCATGCAGTAGCAATTATAATCTAGTCCAGTGATCCCCAAAAGGCGCATTTTCCTTTTAGAGAAAGGGACGAACATTGGATGGAGCGCATCAATATTTTGGAGGAATTCCATTAGAAATATAATAGTGCAAGGGAAAAGAAAATGTTACCGCATAGTACTATACGGACAAGCAAAGGACGCAAACGCAGATGCATCTTTGTAGTACGATAACAACATGCAAAAAAGTGGAGTCTAATGATTGTTGTTATCCGTTTAGATGCACAAGTTAGATTTTTTTTTCACTCTCTCCATCACATCAATCTTTGGATCCATGCATGAAGTAATAAATATAGGTAAAAAAATAACTAATTACACAGTTTAGTTGGAAATCACGAGATGAATCTTTTGAGTCTAGTTGGTCCACGATTGAACAATATTTACCAAATAAGACAAAAGTGATACTATTCATCGGTTTGAAATTTTTTGCAATCTAAACGTGGCCCCATTCTCCATTCCATGGCTGGCCAAAGCGTCAATACGACTAGCCCCTTGTTTGGATTGCAAAACTTTTCAACTCCCGCTACTGTAGTACTTTTGTTTGTATTTGACAATTAGTGTCCAATTATGAACTAATTAGATTCGAAAGATTCGTCTCGTGATTTACAATCAAACTATGTGAAAGGATCAAGATGCCCAAGAGGGGGGGTGAATTGGGCTTTTCTAAAAATAAAAGCAAGGAATAAATCCTACAAGCTGAAATTCACCCCTAGTGTCTACTTGTGTTCCTAGTGAGTCTACCGATACAAAGTTTTGCACCCTAGTTTCCAAACCTAGTCTAGCATGGCAAGTCTAGGAATGTAAACAAGCAATGTAAGTAAATACGAGAAAGTAAATGCTTGAATGTAAAGGGGCAAGGAACACGGCGATGTTTTTCCGAGGTATCGGAGAGTCGCCACTCCCCACTAGTCCTCGTTGGAGCACCCGCGCAAGGGTGTCGCTCCCCCTTGATCCGCGCAAGGATCAAGTGCTCTCTACGGGTTGATTCTTCGACACTCCGTCGCGGCGAATCACCCACAACCGCTCACAAGATGAGTTGGGTCATCCACAAGCTCCGCCGGATGAACACCAAACTCCCAATCACCACCAAGCCGTCTAGGTGATGGCGATCACCAAGAGTAACAAGCTAGAACTCTCACTTGACCTCTACGAGCCTAAATGAGAAAGTGGATGCACACTTGTTACTCTCTAATCTCTAGTGAGGAACTCACAAGCTTTAATTCTCAAATCTCTATCCCCACTAGAGCTCTTGCACTACCTTGCACTTCAAAGGTGTTTATCAGCTGATCAAATGAGCAAGAGGCCTCTAAAAGAGGTGGTGGGGATGTATTTATACACCCCACAGACGAAACGAACCGTTACCTGCTGACTCAGCAAAACTCGAGCTGACCGGACGCGCCGGTCGTACTGACCGGACGCGCCGGTCGCTCGTAACGGTCAAAACCGAAAAACACCTAAATGACCGGACGCGCCGGTCAGGGGTGACCGGACGCGTCCGATCGTGCGTGGAGCTTGCTGTACTCGCACCAGACGCGCTACCGCGTCCGATGGGTGATGACCGGACGCGTCCGGTCGTCTCAGGACCTTACTGGACTATGACCGGACGCGCCGATCACACCCAGGTCGCGTCCGATCGGGTGTTTCCCTTAAGTGACACGTGTTGACTTCTGACCACCGCGTCCGGTCCTCGCGAGGACCGCGTCCGGTGCTCAGAGCAGAAACCCCAGCCGTGGAACTGAACTGACCGGACGCGTCCGGTCATCCCGAGGACCGCGTCCGGTCACTGGAAAACAACCCGAAACTCTCCGAAAAGCGTCACAACTTGAACCAAGTTGCTCCCAACTGAACTTTGAGCTATTCTAGAGCTGCCTAGCGCCAAGTTTAACAAGTGTGCACCACACCTAAACATAGGACTCGCCTAGGTCAAGCTACCCGCTCATGCCCCCCTTTATAGTACGGCCAAAAGAGAAAAACGAAGATCCTAACGACTATTCCAAATGTCTCTCAACACCTCGACATCCGAAACTAACCGTCCTTAATCTTGACGTCACTCTTTTGAAAACCGAAACGATTTCCATCAAGGGGCATGAATACCATGGTGCCCAAAGCAGTTAAAACCTCCATGACCTAACTTATCAGAGTTTCTGCAAAACACACGTTAGTCATGGTAATAAAGCGTTGTTATCAATTGCCGAAACCAAACCTTGGGGCCTAGATGCTTTCAATCTCCCCCTTTTTGGTGATTGATGACAACACTCAGATATGAAAGATTGGAGTTGAGGTTTTTGAGCATGCATGGTTCACATAAGCAACAAGCAATAAGCAGAGAAGTGAAAGGGATTGCTTATGTGTCCCAAGCCAAAAGAGTGTACTCATAAGATAAGACAAAAAAAGCGTTAGTACACAAAAGGATATAGCTCATAATTTTTCGGAGTAAGGCACGGAAGCACAACCTTAGAGCTATAAAAAACAAAGGTGACAAGAGATAACACTAACAGGATAAAACATTAATACTCAAGGTTTATCTCGCAACGACATGTCGCACGAATGTAATGACTGAAGATTAAACATGATGCATGAATGTAGCACACAGGAAAAAACGAAAAAACAACTCTCAAAACTCCCCCTGAAACTACTCTCTCTCCCCCTTTGGCATCAAGCGCCAAAAGAAAAAGCTAATCTAAGGATCTGAAGGGGGAACAGACGGAGTCGTGTCGGGTGCCGAGGTGCGCGGAGTAATTATGAAGTGTAGAGAATCGCCCTTGGAATCTGAGCTATCTGGCTGACCCTCTGAGGAAGCATGTGGCTGTGTAACTGTCTGGGTCTGAACAACAGGAACAGGTACTGTCGTAGTAGTGACGATAGGATCCGTCTGAGTGACCTGAGCCTGTAGCGAGCCAGTAGCAGGAGGATCTGTGGAGGCAACTGACGAAGGTATAGTCTCTGTAGTACCTGTTCCCGTCACTGGAGGAATAGCTGCCTCTGAGCTAACAACCCTGAAGAAGTAGCAACTGTAGTATGCGAGGGCGTCGGCTGACCAGTCAACTCGCTGTATGTAGCACTGAAATCACCGAAAGGTGGGGCCTGTCAGGAGGTGAGGGCGAGGCTGGTCTGATGGTGTAAACCCCGTGTGAATAGGAGTGAAGCTCGGGGACTGGAAAGACTGGGGAACCTGCCGCTGTGGAGATGTGAACTGATGACTCGGCTGTCCCTGACTCGATGGATCAGAAGCTGGTAAAGTAGAAGTCAGGACGGAAGCAGGCGGAGGAACCCCAACCGTGACTAGGTGGCGCAGGAGGTCCAAGTATTGCTGCTGACTAGCTGCAGTCTGTCGCTGAAGCTCATATTGCTGTCGCTGCATTTCAACTTGCTGCCTCTGGATTTCAAGCTGCTGACGCTGAAACTCGTCCTGACGAGCCTGAATCTGTGCAAATGCTGCAGCTGTGTCCTGAGCCTGTCGCTGTATTTGCTGTTGCTGTTGCTCCTGTGCCTGGGTCAACCTCTCAAGTATTGCCACCATGGCTGGGTCTGTGCGGGAGGCTGAACCAGAGCCACCGGCCTCGTGGTCGTGGGACCGAGGAGACGAGTACCTGGGGATGGGCTGGTAGTCCTCATCAGTGCTGTCAGATGTCCCACCCTCAGGAAGGTCAGCAGGCTGAGCGTCAAGATCTGCAAGCTCTGCCTCTGCAAGCTCATCAACTGTGGCGTCCTGCTCAGCTGCTGTCTCAGGTACCTCAGGTCGCACACGCTGTCCTGGCACTGGGGCCTGATCTCTGGTAACTGATGCCCAAAGCTGACGGATATCATACTCAGGAAAAGCAGTGGTAGTATCTGATATCTCAGCGCGGATCTCTGCTGGCATCTGAATAGATGATCTGATAAGGAAGCAGATCCAGTGTGCGTAGGGCAGCTGACGATTACCCTTGAAGCCCTCAGCTATGGTGTCCTCCATCTCACTAAGTATGAGATCCCATATATCAAACCGTGTCTGTGAGAGGAGGTGGTGAACAACCCATAACTGCATCCGAGTCAGTCCCTCTCTGTAGCCAAGTCTGGGAAGAAGTGTGCGTCTGACAATAGCATCCAAAACTCTGGCCAGTGGAGTCAAACTGGCGGGCGTGCGTCGAGACCCTTCGCCAAAAGGCACACGGAAGCAGGGTCGAACTAAGTCGGTAGGTGGCACTGTCCCGCCGTGAGGGCGTCTCGGAGGAGGAGTCTGACCATAACACAGCTGATGTATCTTTGTGTCAAACGCTGGGAGTCGGAGAATCTCCCGCACTCTGCTGCTGTATAGGCGGTGATCGCGGCCTCGGAATGCAAAGTGAATGAAATCATGGGCAGGATCGATCCATAGTGAAGCATAAAACTCTCTCACCCATGTGCCGCAGTATGCACCTGTCCGTCCAAGAAGATCTGACAAGCCTGGCAGAAAGGACAGGTGCGGACGTAGCTGCTCTCCCACAACCTCAACTAGTGACTCAAGTCGACAGACCCTCTGTGGTCGGAAGGCAATACCGCTGTCAACTAGAGCTCTGTAGAAGTCCTCCTGAAGAGGGGTATAGAATCCTTCTGAAGCTCTGGGATCCCTCACAGGTGGAAACCACCGACTGACCTCCACGAACCTCAACCCTTGCACCTGACGTGCTGTAGCACCCCTCAAGTCAAAGTGCTCGACCGGGGGTGAACCTCTAGCTCTGGGAGGAGGCCGTGCTCCACGTCGCTGACCCTCTGGCCGAGGAGACACCTGAGTACGAGCGCGTGTAGAGCGGCGACGTACTGGGGACTGAGCTGGCTGCTCCTCTGTATCTGCTGTAGCCTCTGGAGCCTCTGTGGGTGGATCAACTGACATATCCCTCTGCAGCTCTAGTATCCTCAGTGCCCTCAGTGGCCTCTGTGCCGAGCTGTCGACCTTCAAGATGAAAGCGACGCTCGCCTATGCGTATGCCACTGCTCCTGCCACCTCTCTCTGCCTGCTCTGCTGCATCTGCTACGGCCTGAGCAATCTCTGCCTCTGTGAGTGTCTTCTTCTTCTTTCTGGCCAAAACCTTGACACGCTTCCCACGTGCAATGTCAGATCGACGAGGGGGACTGTCGTTCCCGTCACCAGGAGCACCACCGGCGTTCTTGCAACGCACCATACTGACACAGTGACTGAGAATCTCTGTAAGATGATGAACTGTCACTCAAGAGGCTTGGCCTCAATCCGTATCCGTAGGCTTGGCCTCGGATTTAGCAAACAGATCTCACCCGACACACGGACTGACTCGCTGCAACGACGGAATAGAGAGATCTACTATAAGCACATATATGACTAAAAGGTACGAAACCCTAGAGAAAGCAAGCATATGTGATACGATGAGAATTGAGACGTGAAGCTACCTCAGATCGACGAGACGACGGTGACCTAGATTGCGAGATTTCCCGAAACCACGGGACGAGCTCTTCGCGAAGAAGACAACTCGCGACGAAACTCGTTGACGAACGAACGACCGACGAACCCTAGGGTTAGGGTTAGGGTTAGGGTAGATCGATGGAAAACGATCGAAGGCAAGCACGAGTCGTACCAAAGTCGGAGAAGAAGCTGGCTTGCAGGAGCGCGGCTCGCGGGCGGTGGAGGCGCGGTCGGGCGACGGCGGCGCGGCGGTGGCGCGGTCGGTGGCGGCGCAGCTGCGGGCGGCGCGGGAGCGGGCGGTGGTGCGCGAGTGACGAGCGCGTGCGGGCGAGGAAGGGGCGGCGCGTGCTCAACGGAAGGTCGCCGGCGGCCGGGAAGAAGGTGAGGAGCCGGCGGTGATGGCGAGACGGCGAATAGGGCAAGGCGGCGGCGGAAGCTCGGGCAGGTGAACACGATTTGGTCGGGGACGAATCGGTTTTATAAAGAGTTAGATCCGCGCGACACTTGATGACCGGACGCGGTGGTCGATATGACCGGACGCGGTGGTGCAGCGTCCGGTCATACTCCAGTAAGCTCCTGGAGTGACCTGACGCGTCCGGTGCGGACTGACCGGACGCGGTCTGAGTCCGGTCGTTGGAAGATCGGGAAAACATCGCGAATGACCGGACGCGGGTGGTGGTAGCCGGGACCGGACGCGGTGGTCAAACAGAGGCGCGTCCGGTGCAGCGTCCGATCATTAGATCTGGAGTTGGTCTTCTGGATGACCGGACGCGCTGCTGGACGCCGAGACCGGACGCGGGTGGTGAAGCATCACTGCGTCCGGTTGCAGCGTCCGGTGCAGCGTCCGGTGACTGTTCTTTGCCCTTCTTCGATCCGAACTACGACGCGACTTCTCCCAATCAAGTTCCAATTCAAAGAGACACAAATAAACACCAATTGGAACACGAAATGAGAGACCTCACTCAAACCCTCAAAAATTTTAAAATAGATTGCCTTAGGCTAGTATTATTTTTAAGAAAATAGGCAATAAACACCCAAGGAGCAACGTATGGCCACGCAATAGAGTTTTTGAACCTTTAGGAGCGTCAAAATGCTCTTTCTATCCATGGACGAACACAGAGGTTGCTCAAAGCTTAACCGAAAAGAAACGACAAGAACAACAACCATGCATATGCAATGCAATACAAGAAGGTAAAACTAGAATGCTTGTCAAGTTTGATCCACGGTTAGGCTTTTTCACTCCTCCAAGGAGGGGTTATCGTAACCGTGTTAGCCAAGCCCTAAAAACAATGCGATAAACATAGACATGGCATATTATACAATGCAATGCAAGGGACAACACACGCTTATTTTTTAAAGTTACTAGAATCAAGCACATTGAGCTCACTTCTTAACCTACAAAAGGTTGCCTCATCCAAAGGTTTAGTGAAGATATCCGCTAATTGATTTTCACTTCTTACACCTTCTAGTGATATGTCATTTTTAGCAACGTGATCTCTTAGAAAGTGATGGCGGATATCAATGTGCTTGGTGCGAGAGTGTTGTACCGGATTGTTAGCAATTTTAACGGCACTTTCGTTGTCACATAAAAGTGGCACCTTTTCAAGAACAATTCCATAGTCTAGGAGGGTTTGTTTCATATATAGGATTTGTGCACAACAAGCCCCCGCGGCAATGTATTCCGCCTCGGCGGTGGACAAAGCCACACTATTTTGCTTTTTAGATGACCAAGATACTAAAGATCTTCCAAGCAAATGGCACCCTCCGGATGTGCTTTTTCTATCAATCTTGCAACCGGCATAGTCCGAATCGGAATAGCCAACTAGTTGGAATCTAGCTCCTTTGGGATACCAAAGACCAATGCTTGGGGTGAGCTTAAGATATCTTAGGATTCTTTTTACGGCACTTAGGTGAGGTTCTTTAGGGCATGCTTGAAAGCGAGCACACATGCACACACTAAACATGATATCGGGCCTAGATGCGGTAAGGTATAACAAGCTACCAATCATAGAACGGTAGAGAGTTTGATCAATCGGTTTACCTCCCTCATCTAGGTCGAGATGTCCATTTGATGGCATTGGGGTCTTGATTGGTTTGCATTCTTCCATCTTGAATCTTTTGAGAAGATCCTTGGTATACTTTTCTTGAGAGATGAAAATCCCTTCTCTCATTTGCTTTACTTGAAAGCCAAGAAAGAATGTGAGCTCACCAATCATTGACATCTCGAATTCCTTTGACATCAATTCACCAAATTCTTTGCAATAATCTTCATTTGTTGATCCGAAGATAATATCATCAACATATACTTGACAAATGAAGATCTCCCCATTAAACTTCTTGGTGAATAGTGTGGTGTCGACCTTCCCAATGGTGAAGCCCTTCTCAATGAGGAAGTCCCGAAGGCGTTCATACCACGCTCTAGGGGCTTGCTTGAGCCCATATAACGCCTTGGACAACCTATAAACATGATTAGGATATCTAGGGTCTTCAAACCCGGGAGGTTGATTAACATAGACTAGTTCATTTATAAAGCCATTTAAAAAAGCACTTTTCACATCCATTTGATATAGTTTCATATCATGATGTGATGCATAAGCAAGGAGGATACGAATGGCTTCAAGTCTTGCAACGGGTGCAAATGTTTCTCCAAAATCAAGACCCTCAACTTGAGAGAACCCCTTTGCAACTAGTCTTGCCTTGTTCCTCACCACTATGCCTTGGTCATCTTGCTTGTTTCGGAACACCCACTTGGTTCCAATGACTCTTGCACCTTTGGGATGCTCTTCAAGTGTCCATACTTGATTGCGGGTGAAGTTGTTCAATTCTTCATGCATTGCAATCACCCAATCCGGATCTTGAAGAGCTTCTTCTACATTCTTAGGTTCAACACAAGAGACAAAAGAGTGATGTTCAACAAAAGAAGCTAGCTTTTGGGATCGAGTCATTACTCCCTTTGTAGGATTCCCTATGATGAGATCTTGTGGATGTGCTTGAAGTAGTGGTGAATTTCTTTTATCAACCACTTGAGGAGGTGGATGAGGAGCATCAACATCTTGAGCTTGTGCCTCGGATTGTTCATGAGAGACATGAGTGTCTTCATTTTCAACTCTCTCATTCTTGTTATCATCTTGAGGCACACGTGATGAAGATGGTGGATCAACAATTTGTACATCGTCATCATCATCTTTTGGCTTGATGTCTCCCACGGGCATGTTCTTCATGGCCTCCCTCAAGGGTTCATCACCTACATCATCACAATTCTCAATTGCTCCTTGGGAGCCATTAGATTCATCAAATTCCACATCATATGTTTCTTCAACCAAACCGGTGGCATGGTTAAATACTCTATATGCTTTGGACTTTGATGAGTAACCAACAAGAAAGCCAATATCACAACGTCTTTGAAACTTCCCTAGGTGTTGACGCTTCTTGTAGATGTAACATTTGCAACCAAACACCCGGAAGAAGGAAACGTCCGGCTTCTTGCCATTAAGCAACTCATAGGGGGTCTTGCCAAGAAACTTTTGCAGGAAGAGGCGATTTGAAGCATAGCATGCGGTGTTGATTGCCTCGGCCCACAACTTCTCCGGAGTGTTGTACTCATCTAGCATTGTTCTTGCAAGGGTGATCAAAGTTCGGTTCTTTCTCTCAACTACACCATTTTGTTGAGGAGTGTAGGTTGAAGACACCTCATGCTTGATTCCAATTTCATCACAATAAGCTTCAATGTTGGTGTTGTCAAATTCTTTCCCATTGTCACTTCTAATCTTCTTTATCTTGACTTCAAATTCATTTTGAGCTCTCTTTGCAAACTTCTTGAAGCAATTTGCCACTTCGGATTTGTCATGAAGGAAGAAAGTCCATGTATACCTTGAGTAGTCATCCACTATCACAAGACAATAGAGATTACCACCCAAGCTCTTGTAAGTTGTAGGCCCAAACAAATCCATGTGAAGAAGTTCTAATACCCTTGAGGTTGACATGAAAGCTTTGGTTGGATGAGTGTTTGCAACTTGTTTGCCCGCTTGACATGCACTACAAGGTTTGTCCTTTTCAAACTTCACATCCTTCAATCCTCTCACTAGTTCTTTCTTCAATAGCTTGTTGAGAGTGTTCATTCCAACATGAGCAAGCCTCCTATGCCAAAGCCAACCAAGTGAGGTCTTGGTGAACAAACATGTCATCAAATTTGCATCTTCGGAGGTGAAGTCAACAAGATAAAGATTATTGTATCTAAAACCTTTGAATATCACTTGCTTGTCATCTATCTTTGAAACTTCCACTTCATTTGGTGTAAACAAGCATTGGAAGCCAAGGTCACAAAGTTGCCCAACGGACAACAAGTTGAAACTCAATGAAGCAACATAGAGCACATTTGAGAGTGAGTGATCATGTGATATTGCAATTTTGCCTATACCCTTGACTTTGCTCTTTGAATTATCCCCAAATGTGATCTTCTCTTGACATATACCATTCTCTTCAATGGTGGTGAACATACGAGGATCACCGGTCATATGTTGAGTGCAACCACTATCAATAACCCAATGAGTTCCACCGGTCTTGTAGTTCACCTACACACAAGAGATCAAGCCTTTTGTTTAGGGACCCAAACTTGAGAGGGGCCCTTGACTTTATCCACTAGTGACTTGGCAACCCATATTTTCTTTGGCCTATTCTTGTTTGGGGGACCCAAAAACATGACTTTCATCTTTCCATTTGAATCTTTTCTTAGCATATAATGAGCATTGAAAGCGAAAGGTCTAGCATGCTTGGGCAAGGGTTGTGGTGGTGGAGTTTTGCATTCATGAGCAAAGTGACCTTCTTGACCACACTCAACACATCTCTTTGGCTTGGGCTTTGACTTGCTTTGTTGTTGTTGAGCTTTTGCTTTCTTCTCTTGATTTGCCAAGTACCCAATACCACTTCTATCCATCTTCATTACGGTGTTCATGAGGAGCTCACTTTGCAAATGTTGGCCTCTTGTGAACTTGCTTAGGCCGGTCTTGAGATGCTCTTTTTCTTGCTTTAGCTTTTTGTTTTCTTCAATGAGTGACTCATTTGTTGGTTGCTTCTCAAGAGCCATCAAACCTTTTAGCTTCTTGTTCTCACTTGCAAGCTTCTCATTTTCACTTATAATCTTGGCATAATCATCATGGTTGCTTGACTCAACCACACTCTTGCCTTTGCTACTAGAACCTCGCTCAATGCTTTCAATGATCAAGTCATCACATGATGTAGCTATATCACACTTAACAACATGGTTAGTGGCATCATGTGTCTCAAGAGCAAGTTCATTAGCAACCACAAGACTATCATAATCAATTTTTAATGTGGTATATATGTCCTTTAGAGAATTGTGTCTAGTGATGAGCTCATCATGCTTCTTCTCAAGTTTATCATGTTGATCTTTAAGCTCTTTATAGGAGGTTTTGAGTTCCTTGAGAGTGGAAGACATCACTTCATTTTGAACTCTAAACTCACCACTTGTTTTTTGAATATTTTCAAGCTTTGATGAGAGTGATTCATTTTCATTTTGAAGATCATCATTTTCACTTCTAGTTCTTCTTATGATTTTAGTGTATTTGTTTAACAATTTTACAAGTTCATCATAAGAAGGTGAGTCATATTCATCATCACTATCACTATCGTCATCATCATCACTATCATGGTTTTGTACCTTTCGTTCACTCTTGGCCATAAGGCATAGGTGAGTAGTGGACGATGATGGTGAAGAAGGTGGTGAAGGTGGTGATGAAGATGTTGGTGAAGATGATGGCCCCATCACAAATGCGGCAACCTTCTCTTTCTCATCATTGCTTTCATCTTCGGAGGACTCACATGATGATTCAATGTCGGTGAGCCAATCACCAACAATGTAAGCCTTTCCTCCCTTCTTTTTCTTGTGGAACTCCTTCTTTTTGCCATCCTTCTTCTTGTATGGCTTGTTCCTCTTCTTCTCTTCTTCTTCATCACTTGAATCATTTTTCTTGCCCTTGTTTTTGTTCTTGTACTTGTCTTTTGGTGGTCTAGGGCATTGATGAGCTAGATGACCAAGTTCACCACAATTGTAGCAATCCATCTCTGAGATTGGCTTTCTCTTGCTACTTGTGAAGAATTTCTTCTTCTTGCCATCGAACTTGATGCCACTCTTGTTAAGCTTCTTTAACATCTTGGTGGTCTTTCTTACCATGAGTGCAAGTGATTCATCATCAACATCACTATCACTTGAGCTTTCTTGCACCATCATGGCTTGGCCTTTCACCTTCTTCTTGTCATGACTAGCTTTGAAGGCCAAGTCTTTCTTCTTGGAAGATGATGAGCCCTCTTCTGAAGTGATATGCATGTACATCTCATGAGCATTGATTTTCCCCAAAACTTGCGTTGGTGTTGCGGTGGAAAGATCACTTTGGTGAAGCACGGTGACAATATGTCCATACTTCTCAACGGGAAGCACACTCAAGATCCTCCTTGCAACATCCGATTGACTCATTTTGGTGAGCCCAAGAGCATTGAGGTCCTCTACAAGAACATTCAAGCGAGTGTACATGTCATTAGCACTTTCTTTAGGAAGCATCTCAAAAGAATTAATTTTCTTTAAGGCTATGTGATAGCGTTCCTCACGCTCACTCTTAGTTCCCTCATGGAGAGCACAAAGATTTTCCCACAATTCATGAGCGTTCTTTGCATTACGCACGCGATTGAAGATATCTTTGCCTAAGCCCCGGTAGAGTGCATTTTTGGCCTTTGCATTCCACCGGTCGTACTTCTCCTCGTCACCACTTGGGTTAGCGGGATCCCTTATGGGGGGAAGCCCTTCGGTTGCGGCTCTAAGACACCCAACATCTATGGCTTCGAGGTACGCCTCCATACGAATTTTCCAATATGGAAAATCGTCTCCCTCAAAAGTGGGAGGTGGTCCTTCCCCATTAGACATCTTGCTCTAGGCGGTAAAGCCTAAAAGTAGAGCAACACGGCTCTGATACCAATTGAAAGGATCAAGATGCCCAAGAGGGGGGGTGAATTGGGCTTTTCTAAAAATAAAAGCAAGGAATAAATCCTACAAGCTGAAATTCACCCCTAGTGTCTACTTGTGTTCCTAGTGAGTCTACCGATACAAAGTTTTGCACCCTAGTTTCCAAACCTAGTCTAGCATGGCAAGTCTAGGAATGTAAACAAGCAATGTAAGTAAATACGAGAAAGTAAATGCTTGAATGTAAAGGGGCAAGGAACACGGCGATGTTTTTCCGAGGTATCGGAGAGTCGCCACTCCCCACTAGTCCTCGTTGGAGCACCCGCGCAAGGGTGTCGCTCCCCCTTGATCCGCGCAAGGATCAAGTGCTCTCTACGGGTTGATTCTTCGACACTCCGTCGCGGCGAATCACCCACAACCGCTCACAAGATGAGTTGGGTCATCCACAAGCTCCGCCGGATGAACACCAAACTCCCAATCACCACCAAGCCGTCTAGGTGATGGCGATCACCAAGAGTAACAAGCTAGAACTCTCACTTGACCTCTACGAGCCTAAATGAGAAAGTGGATGCACACTTGTTACTCTCTAATCTCTAGTGAGGAACTCACAAGCTTTAATTCTCAAATCTCTATCCTCACTAGAGCTCTTGCACTACCTTGCACTTCAAAGGTGTTTATCAGCTGATCAAATGAGCAAGAGGCCTCTAAAAGAGGTGGTGGGGATGTATTTATACACCCCACAGACGAAACGAACCGTTACCTGCTGACTCAGCAAAACTCGAGCTGACCGGACGCGCCGGTCGTACTGACCGGACGCGCCGGTCGCTCGTAACGGTCAAAACCGAAAAACACCTAAATGACCGGACGCGCCGGTCAGGGGTGACCGGACGCGTCCGATCGTGCGTGGAGCTTGCTGTACTCGCACCGGACGCGCTACCGCGTCCGATGGGTGATGACCGGACGCGTCCGGTCGTCTCAGGACCTTACTGGACTATGACCGGACGCGCCGATCACACCCAGGTCGCGTCCGATCGGGTGTTTCCCTTAAGTGACACGTGTTGACTTCTGACCACCGCGTCCGGTCCTCGCGAGGACCGCGTCCGGTGCTCAGAGCAGAAACCCCAGCCGCGGAACTGAACTGACCGGACGCGTCCGGTCATCCCGAGGACCGCGTCCGGTCACTGGAAAACAACCCGAAACTCTCCGAAAAGCGTCACAACTTGAACCAAGTTGCTCCCAACTGAACTTTGAGCTATTCTAGAGCTGCCTAGCGCCAAGTTTAACAAGTGTGCACCACACCTAAACATAGGACTCGCCTAGGTCAAGCTACCCGCTCATGCCCCCCTTTATAGTACGGCCAAAAGAGAAAAACGAAGATCCTAACGACTATTCCAAATGTCTCTCAACACCTCGACATCCGAAACTAACCGTCCTTAATCTTGACGTCACTCTTTTGAAAACCGAAACGATTTCCATCAAGGGGCATGAATACCATGGTGCCCAAAGCAGTTAAAACCTCCATGACCTAACTTATCAGAGTTTCTGCAAAACACACGTTAGTCATGGTAATAAAGCGTTGTTATCAATTGCCGAAACCAAACCTTGGGGCCTAGATGCTTTCACTATGCAATTAGTTATTTTTTATCAACATTTACTGCTCTATGCATGTGTCCAAAAATTTGATGTGATGGAGAGAGTGAAAAAATTTAGAATCTAAACAAGCCCTAGGTACAGCTATCACTGTCAATGGCCATGACAGAAAGAAGAAACGGATCGTGGAATGGAACTACTGAAACATCTCCCGGATATTATTCCCCGGAGTACTAAGCAAGTGGCATCGTCCGTCCGCGAACTTTCCTTGCAATTTCGACACTCCGCCACTAGCTAGTTACATGTCATATACAGGTGTTGAGAATTTACTACCTTTTTACGAGACAGTTATTTCACGAGGCTATGTTGCCGATCTTTCTCTCACTTACCACGTACTCTCCCTCTTTACCACATCACCTAATAATACAACTGATCTTAGATGGCAAAATGTATGAGACTACCGACGGATGCATTTGTAAAATCATTTTAGAGCATGTTGCTATAACTTTTATCAATTCCTACAAGGCAATTCAGTTGGTTGATTTCTTATAGTGGCAACCACTCATCCGGGTTCAATGTTTCTCGACTTAATCTTGGATTTGTGTTTTAGTGCATTTATTCTTTTAGAAATTGTAGAAAGAATTTAATTAACAACATTATTCTTTCAGTGATAATCGATGTATTTATTGATGGCGACATGGTTTGGTCAGTATTGATCTATATGGACTAGTATTAGAGTTATGTTTTTAGTGCATTTAGTATTATTTTAAAAATTTTAGAAAAAAATTACAACAAATTATTGTAGTGACTTTTTCCCACTTCCAGTCAATAGTGTTGACTTCTACTGATTGAAGGATGGGTACTTCTTTGCATTTTGAGCCTATATTGTAGTTAATTTTCTTTTGACTTTATGTTTATTTTGTCTCCTAAAATTTTACATAGATTAAAAAATTTCGACTGATATTGCCTTTGGATTTAATGATTTCATCGCTTATGCTCTCCGAGGTAACTACGTGAAAACAACATGGAGATAATGCAGGCGGATGGAAGTCGAACTCAGATTGACTATAATTCCTACCAGTAATTACTACAAGACATGGAGATAAAGCAGATAGATCAACCCCTGTTCGGCTGATGGTTTCTGCGGCTGTTGCTGATGCTGATGCTGATTTGTTGTGAGAGAAAAATACTATTGAATGATTGACTGATTTTGGCTGATAAGCTCAAATGAACAGGCTATTACAGTGGAAACCCATAATGTATTCATGTCAGGGATATGGATGAATGGATCTGTGTTGAATGCACCTTGTTTGCAAAGCGCTGAGAGATGGGTGCTAGCTAACAACCCTCTCATATACTCGGATGGATTTTTTTTCTTTGTCTTTTCTCCCTTGGTAACCTTTGAAATTTGAACTGATGTAAATACGAATCTGTCTCACTTCCATTCCCAGAGATTCTATGAATTATTTATTTTGTAAGAAATGCACATGGTTGTTTTCATGTGCATCGATGAAATGAAGCCGTGGCGTAAGCACGGACACCATACTATTCATGTATACCCGCATGATTTTGTCAGTCCACTGCAGAGAGGGAAGGAGGAGGGGGGGACTCTTGGCGTGGCTGCAAGCATAGGGACGTACTTGTGATTTGTAAAGAAAGTAAGATAATGACGTGTTGGTTTCGTTGTATACATCTGCTAATAAACCGATCATCTTCCCTCACAAAAAAATTGATCATCCAATTTGTAATCCTTTGCGATTGCCGATTGTTGTGTATGTTAATTGAGAAATTAAATAAGCAAAATACCTATTGCGTTATGGCGCCGAAGCGTGTTATGTAGGAGTAGACACCACCCTTGCGACCGACCGTAGCAGGATTGAGACATTGTGCGTGCGTGCATGCTCTATATGTCGATCCAGAAAATCCTGGCACCAACACTACTGCACAAAAATTTAACCGAGGCATTTGAAAAAAGCCTCAGAAACGGTTGGGCCGGTTGCTCGCCTCGGTTATTCGTGGCAGGGCAGCCGACCCAGCAACCGTCTCGGTTAATGCTTAACCGAGGCCGGCAACTTAACAGAACTGCCTTGATTAATACCAATTAACCGAGACGGTTCAAAAATACCTCTATTTTCAGAGGCGGACCTCTTAAATGGCCCGACTCGGAAAAAAGTGCTCGGAGCTCAGCCAGTCTATTAGCTTAGCCACGTATATAAGGAGTACTTAGGTTTTTCAGTCGCACTTCTGTTTTCCCTTCCCCGCAGTTGCGTAGCCAAGCGGCGCGCTCCTTCCTCCCGAGTCACGAGCCTGATGCCACCCTCCACTCTCTCTCCCTCACACTCTCTCCCTCCCGAGCACGGCGGTGCGCACACCCTCTCCCTCCCGAGCACGGCGGCCCACCTTCTCCCTTCAAGCCCGACAGCGCCCTTCTCCCCCACAGCTGGTGGCAGCACAGGGATGCCAGATTCTGGCGGTCGCGGCGCAAGGAGGCCGGATCTGGCCGATGGTGGCGCAAGGAGGTGGGTGTGTGCCACCGGCGGCGGATCTTCGTCGGGGTCACGTGCCCGCGCGGAGGGAGCCCGGCGGCTATGGCCCTGAGCGGCCCCAGCGCGTGGTGGCTGTGCACATGGATCCGACGAGCGGCGACACTTGGATGGGCTTGTTGGGCCTCATTGATGGGTTCAGCGGGCTCCATCGGTGAGCTCATTGGATTTGTTTTTGTTTTGCTTTTGTTTTTGTTTTTGTTTTTTTTATTGATTAACCGAGGCAGCAGACAACCGTCTCGGTAGTTCATGTATTAACCGTGACTTTTTGTCCGAGGCGGTTGCGTTGCCCGCCTCGGTTAATCCAAAACACCCACCTCCAAAAAGATTTGTGCGGTAGTGCAAACAAATTGGTAGCACGCATGGAATGTTGGAAGCAGATGAAATGTTGCCTCAATCAAAATGCTACTGCTGACACCGGAGGCAAACATCCACCATATACGTACTATGTTAGTTAAAAAAACGGATATCCTTGATGATGAATGATGATTAGTTTCGGCAAACACAAATTAACTAACTCGACACAGGCTGCGTGTGAATAATAGAGGGAAGACAACAAAAGGCCACGAGGAAATTAAATTCATGTTGGGGATGGGGGATCGGATTATTCGGATGGGAGGCAAATGCAAATATGCAATCCAAAGATAGGAAGAAGGGCAGGACGGTTGGTGGGTCCCCCACTCCGTACGTAACGGCCACGACAGAGAGGCGCCACAGGTGGGGGAGTAGGACGACGGCGTACGTACGTTATTCTGGTGGACCGCAGAGCGCCGCGCCGGGCCGGGCCGGGCCGGGGGACAAAACGTAGGGCCGGCCCGCCGGCCGGCGCGCGTATACTCCTCACGTAGCAATGCAGTAATCTACTGCTCACTCCATTCCAAATTATAAGGCATTCAAGAATTTTAAGAGTCAAAGGATCTTAAGTTTGATCAAAATTATAGAGAAAATTACAAAAATTTATAACATCAAATAGGTATACTATGAAAATATAATTAATAAAGAATCTAATGATACTTAATTGGTATCATAAATATTATTATCTTACCATATAAATTTGATCAAACTTGAGATCCTTTGACTCTCCAAGATTCTTGGATGTCTTATAATTTAGGATGGAGGGAGCAGTACTGTCGCAGTGTTGCTCGAAAAAAGACTGTCGCAGTAAATACGGACAGCAGTAAGTACGTAACGAACTACTGTAGCAATACAGGACAGTAGGTACTGTATGTAGTAAATTAATAAATAAAAAGAAATCTGGAGGAGCGAGGGATCGGAAATGAATTGGGAGAGAGTGGTATGGGTCCGGCCGGCCGGGGGAGGGATCCATGCTGGGGGCGGATGACAAGGTTCCCGTGACGGATCTACCTTCTTCCAGAGGGCCATAAAGGCTGCATCTGTATTAAAGCCACGCTACACTGTATGCAGTAGTATATACAGTATATATTGTTATTACAGCACAACCAGAGTATACTATTTCCTTAAAAAAAGAAGAAAAAACAGCAAGCACAGTATACTACTTTTATTATACTACTGTAATCAGTCAGTTATACATGCAGCAAGTAATAAAAGGCTTATTAACCATCGGTAAATAGTAATAACAGTAATAGTTTCCTGGATCGAGCAGTACCACTACCACCCCCTTACGACTACCAGCCATTGCAGGGGTGGCTTGTTTTGGCTCTGGTGCATTTCGTGTAACGGGTTTATATGCACACGTACACTACTAGTGCCGTACAGTAGAAATTCTGCATCCGTCTCTGCCTGTCGTCCTCTCATGCTCGGTCCTGCTGGTCTCACGATACGTTCCTGCAGTCAACCTTGCCCGGCTCTTTGGGTCTGCTAGTTTCCAAAAATTTTCCCAAAGAACTACATTAATAATATTTGATATATGCATAAAGCATTAAATATAGATAAAAAAAATAAAATTAATTACATAGTTTAGCTGTAAATCACGAGACGAATCTTTTAAGTCTAGTTAGTCTATAATTGAACACTAATTACTAAATAACAACGAAAATGATACAGTGATTTTTTGCAAAAAATTTTAGAACTAAACAGGCCCTTCGACTTCAAGTGTTCAAATCATGGATTGTCAGTGCCTAGCAGGTCGTCAACCAAACCTGCCGGCACTGCACATCTCCGGGCTCCTCTCCGGTCCAGCGCTGCCCGACTCGTGTCGTGTCGTGTCCTCACTACGGCATCCATCTCCTCCTGCAGTCCTCCGACGACCAGTCCAGTCCTGTCCTGTCCTGTGCGGCTGTTGTGTATCTTCAAGTGTTCCAACTGGTCAATGTGCGTGCATGCATGCATGCCTACGCATACTCCGACGTTTGGGGGGTCGGCTTTGGGCGTTTGGCAATGTTTTCCGGATTCCAAACGTTGTTTCCGTCCTCTTCCATCGTCCATCCGAAGCAACTGAAGCACGAGCTCCCGCATCACTTCTTTTCTGTCTGTGCCCATACATCTCGGTCTGTATTACGTTCACACGAGATCTACATTGTCAAGCAGGTTCGTGTAATCATGTTACTATCTTCCACATCAAAATTTTCAAACTTCTTCATGTATAGCTAGCTAGCCGGGCGCTAGACAACTTTTACATACATTTATGATGACGACTTGAGGGACCGTCTTTTTTTTTTGTTTTTTAGCCCTTTTCTCGAAAGATTCTCTCAAATATGCCCCTTGCAGAAAGATTTTAAAAAATAGACCCTGATCTTGGTGCCATAGTCGTCGGCGCCAAGCTATAACGGCATGGCGCCAGGATGATTGGCGCCAAGACCCTGGCGTCGTGGCGCTGACGTGGCAGGGATCTTGGCGCCATCGTCATTGACGCCATAGATCTTGGCGCCAAGAGCCCACGCTTTAGCCAGCCCCCTCTTCGAGCCCACGCTTTAGCCAGCCCCCTCTTCCTCCCCGAGTCATTCTCGTTTTCTTTCTCCTCCTCTTCGGGTTTTTTCCTTTGTACACTTCGGCCAACCCCTTAAATCGACCTATTGGACCGTGAAAAGTTGGATTTTATCCGTCGATCTTCGAGAGCCAGGTATCCTCTCACCTTTTCTTGTTTTTTTTCGAAACCATTTGGTAAAATGAAGTCATATTCTTAACCTATGAACTTCACATGTTATTTGTTCATGTACTTTTTAAAATTCGTATGTATTGTACAACCGTAGGATGCCTAGGCGTGAAAAAGCTAGAAAACAAAGGTATGCGTAGATCTTTTTCATCATATAACCCTTAGTTTTAAGGTTTATTGTTATTTGTTTTGTTATATTAGAATAAAATTTGTTGAATTATAGCTATGGACGGATGACCGAAAGTCCGTACGTCCCAAAGCCGCTCCCTAGCGGTGTGCCAATACCCATGTGCTTCTGTGGAGATCCTTGCAAGGTAGACATTTCCAAAGATAAGGCAACATATAAGCAGAGATATTGGATGTGTTCCAATTTTGCATGGGAGCCTATAGAGCGTTAGCGCCGAAGTACATTTATTGTGAGAAATTGCTTTTGTTTATTAATTAATTTGTGTCATATGAAGTTTTGCATATTAATTGGATTTGAAACAATTGCATTTGCTGCAGACTCCTCCACCGCTATGTGATTTTGAGCAGTGGATCGACACTAAGATCAAGGAGGCTGACATGCGGCTTCTACAAGGCCTGAAGGAGTGGGATGCGAAGCGCCTGGAGATATTAGAGAAGAGACGCAGAGAGGAGGCAGCAGCAAAGGAGCACAAGGAAGAGGAGGAAAGGAGGCATGTTGCTGCGTGTAGGGAGGAGAGGGAGAAGAAGCTTAGCGCGTGCGCCGAGCAAAGGCAGCGATGGAGGAGAATCCCGATGTCCAGAAAAAGGGAAAGTGGTCTCGTTGTACTAAGTAGTATGCTAGTTGTATGGTTTAATCATAGACAATGTAGTCGATGTAGTATGCAATGTGTTTAATCTAATGTACTTTAGGTAAATCATGTACCTAGGGCATGTTCTGTGTTATTTATTTTAGTCGTCATGTACTTCATATGCACTTTAAGTTTTTGGACCTTGCATAGTATTGTCATATATCAGGTTTAATGTTATTGAGTTACTGAAACTAGTTCTCGAGGTGCACATAAAACATAAGGAAGTACTGGATTTCACAATTCAACACGCATAACATAGGACATGGCATGTCAGAACTTGTACCAAACTAGGGCACATATGTCCTGGACTAAACCTAACATGCCTTAGGTAATTAGAGCGAACAATAAGCACATTACATGTCATGTGTACACGATAGATTTGTTCTATCTAGTAGTGCGGCCACATAGCAAATTGTGTAGCCCCTTCTCCACAGTACCCTCCCATTGTTGATGGTGGAGGTGGCGGGGGTGGTGGCGGAGGCCCGGTGTTCTTGTGGTTAGGACATGTGCAATATGGATCATGACATAGTCTGTCCTGTGAAACGGCACCACTACTGGTATCGTCTGCTTCGTCGTCCTTGTAATCATTGCTAACTTCCCTTTCTAGTTCGAAGATACGGTCTTGCAAGTAGTAGATGTACTGTGCGTGCGGATAGATTGGTCTAGGATCGACCCACCTAATGAAGCCACAGTTTTCTTTGGACTCTGAACACTACATTTCAAAGATTTTAGTGAACATGCAGTTAGTTTCACCTATGAGATGCAAAATAATGGAGAAAAAATTTAAGTAATAAATTTTAAAACTAATTACCTTTGCTCGCGGAC
Organism: Saccharum hybrid cultivar R570; assembly: GCA_038087645.1. NCBI lineage: Eukaryota > Viridiplantae > Streptophyta > Magnoliopsida > Poales > Poaceae > Saccharum > Saccharum hybrid cultivar. The sequence goes on along the minus strand of JAQSUU010000704.1, from coordinate 9,528,661 downwards.
ATTTAAAGAATCGGCGACCTCCATCCAAACCCTCCACGAACATCTGCACTAAGCAGTCCTCACCATGCCTACATTTTGGCCAATCTTCTTTCCGGTTATCATATCCTCGGAGTGGACACTCTTTGGTGAAATCTCTCTTGGTCTTGACAGGAAAATGATACACTGGTTCATCAAAGTCTTCCGGACCCAGAGACCCCTCCCACACAATGGGAGTTCCCTTAGTCCCCCATTCCCTTCCCTCCAGATATTACTACTCGTAGGTAACCAACTTCTGGTTTCAAGTGACTAGTATTGTATGGAGGAAGGTGTATATATAGACAGCAGTGGAGTGAAGAGCTGTTGTATTGTGGCTTTAATGCTCCTAAAAAGCCTAGATGTCATCCCTGAAAAGCCTATTTGAATTAATGAAAAGCCTATTTGAAAACTTATCTGTAAAGACTAGATTCCTTAATAAATCAATTCATCTGTAAAAAAGGATGTACGATAGGATAGTGACATGATAAATCACTGAAAAGACTACATGGTATCGGTGTACTGCACGACTTGACATGTTGCAGAAAATTTTGGCAGAGTTTTCCCTGTTTTTGATTCAATCGAAACACAAATATCACATTAACATATGTCATCAACAAATATATATGACATTCACCTAAAATAATATATATGAGCAGCCTCAAAGAGTATACAGTGCATATGCCATAAACTCTATAGTAGTTCATATAGTATATAATAATATGATATAACAGTCCATAATAATAGTCCATATAGTCCACAAGTTGGCTACAGTCCCTCACTGTCTCCTAGACCTATCCTTGCCCTTGTGTCCAAGAGCGTGGGTGTCAGGAGTGTAAGGGTCAGGTGGTCGACGTCGCCTGGTACCGACCTGCTGCGTAGGCTGAGTCCAGGAAGCATCGTCTAGCTAAGACGATCCAAGCTTCTCATGCCCCTGGTCCACGTCCTCGTGGTCGTCGTCATCGTCCTCGTCGTCGTCCTTGGTGCAAATGCCTCGCGACCCTGTAGGTGGGTGGCTAGACGAACCTACGCCACCTCTGGGTGCAGAAGGCACATGCACGTCCTGCACCGTGGCTGTCCTACAACCATAGCGCGTAGCGGTACGACGTAGCCGACGTGCCAGTCTCTGGTGCACAAAATCATGTCAACTGAATGTATTGAACGTGTTAGTAATCTACTATTTGCATATTTATAGATACTTACGTCAAGGAAGCTACGTGTGTCGTCGTCCCTCACCCTCGGATGAAAGCGTTCTATTTCTTGGACCGACATCCTGAGGAAGTTGCCCTACAACAAAGTTTAAAGTTATAATTCATTGTTACACAAATCGATATATAAAAGTAGAGCAAATGACATACCACTCTGTCCAAGATCGGTCCTGCTCCCACCTGGTGACCTACATGAGTAGAGTGGTCATACGCTGTGTCCTCATCCTCGGATGACTCAATGTCAGCGTAGTCATCGTGTGTCCACTGTAGCTTAAGCCTCGGACGAGTCGCTTGGTGGTACCAAGCTTGGTACCGCATGTACTCTCTGTTCATGTGCGGCTCGTCGTTGTCATCCACGTTTTCATCGAACATCTCCCACTCGTCGATGTAGTCTCGGTGGTGCCGGGCCCAATCAAAGATCTTCCTGTTTTTCTTACGATCGAGCCTGCAAAACACGTACACAAGTTAGTGAACATCATGTGACTATAACATGCATGTATGCTAAAGTTAAAAATTTCGGCAGAGTTTCCTTTGTTTGTTGAAGCAAACCACACCTATATGCATTCCATAGACATACAAACATACCAACAATTATTTCATCCATCTTATTCAACATTTATCATGTGGTAATAATATCAATGCAACTTCAGGAAAAAGGTCCAATTACAAAGAAGAGAACACTTACTTGTGCAAGTCAACACCGGTCGACACTGGAGATGGTGGACAACGCTGCCTTGCTCCAAACTGGCGTGCAACTCGATGTGGAAGGTGCTACTCGACAACATAGAAGCAGATAAGAGGGCACCTCACCCTGTAGAGCTCGCTGTCGCTGTCACACACGTTGCTCACCAGAAAAGGAAGTGCGCCCTCGTCCGCGTACGGCTCCCAAGTCACCTGCAACGTGTCCAAACAAGAAGTTAGATAGTATAATAAATAATTTCTTCGACCCACCATGTATAATAATTTGTACTTACACTAGAGGCCATTAGCCTGTCTAGCTCGTCCGTGTACTCTTTGTACGCCTGCTCCATCCTCGCGTGAGGAACTGTCACCTGATCCCACAGGTACGCCCACGTCGGCTGTAGACGTGCGTTCTGCACTGGGAACCAGTCGCGAGGAGCCCGCACCACGAGACAAACAACTGGAAGTCACGACCACATCCACAGCTGGAGTAGGTACACACACCCACCAAGTGAGGCTGACTGTGAAGACCGCCGACACGCCTTGCAAAGCTGATGGTAAAGGAAAGCCAACACTGCAGAGCCCCAGCTGTAGTGACTCGCCTGGTTCCAGTCTGTGAGGCAGTGGATCCACATCCACGACGCAGTGTCCCCTGTTCTGTCGAGGAAGAGAACACAGCCAAACAAGTGTAGGATCCACGCGCTACAGTAGTACTGAACTGTCTAGTCGTCTGCCCCTGGAGGACACTATGCGAACTCAGCTCGGAGCTAGGAGAGAAGAACACCAGAAGTGTGCTCTCCTTGCTCACCCACCTCACGTCCAAGGAAGGCCTCCACCCAAGCTTTCCAACCCTCTGACCTACACTGCCCTGTCACTGCCCTCTCACAAATCCTCAGACCTAGCATCTTCTGACAGTCCTGTAGCGTGACTGTCATCTCCCCAAACGCCATGTGAAAGTTGTGAGTCTCAGGTCACCACCTATAATTTTAGCAAAACAAAAATACTCCTCAGAAACATAAGCGCGTGAACAAACGATTATTAATACAACCTATGTGTTCATAAAATACCTGTCAACCAACGAAGTCAAGCCCGCTGAGTTGAACAAAGGTAGCCCACGACGAACCTAGAAAGATATGACGTCTAGGCCAGCTCTCGATAGGTAAGGTGTGTACCTATCATCGTACTGCATTTCTAAGAACCCTCCATGTACTCTAAAATGAAGGAGCGGAAGGTCCTGCATTTAAACGAAATACAAATGTTACTTGACACACACATATGCACTTATAATTCGAAGTATGTGATATGGGAGTGTAAAATCTTACCTGCCCCGATGCTACAAGACGTCCTCGGTGGGTCTCGTCGTGCACCAGGTCCAGAAGGTGGAATTGCGCCATCCTACAAAAAGAATATAGTCAGCAAGTTATAAAATAAATATGCATTTAAACATAAAGCAAGAATTGTACAATCAATACGATAGGTATTAAATAATAGAAATAACTACAAGTCGCACCTCACTAATTTGCCAATGGCAAGTGCATGAATTGTGGCCAAGTCTACCGCACTTGCCACACTCGTGCTACTCTCGGTCATTAAGAAATGGGGTCGCTCTCCCACGTCGCGTTCTACCGGGTATCTGATCCATAACCATCCTGTGCCTCGTCCTCTTTCTAGAGCCCCGTTTGTCCCAACGGTAAGCTAGATCTGCAACGTACGTTGGACCGTTGTATGGAGGCCACTCTCCAGGGTCCCGCAAAGGCACGAAGCGGGGCCTCCATGTTTGGACAAGCGTGTCAACACTGAACTCGTGAGGTATCCTAGCCTCAATATCATAGTTGTGATGCCTAGCAGCTACTACAAGGTGAGAACATACAAAGCGATACTGCCTTGGTTTTCCACAAGTGCATGAGAAATCTTGGAGGACTACCACATGAATCCTCAACTCTCGGACCTCACTATCAGATATAGTACCACCGGTATGCTTCACCTCATATCTTCCTGTGGTGTGGTCAAAACATGTGACCTCATGTGCGCCAGCCCTTTCCTTCGCCTTGTCAAGATGTGCCTGTGGTGTTTGAGCCCAAATCTTACCTTCACTCTGCAACTGCAATGCATGGGCGTGCCGATCGTTGAACCAGGCAACAAGCTTGTAGAATGTGAATTGAACGATAGTGTTCAAGGGCATACCACGATTCCCCAGCAGCAACTTATTAAAAGACTCGGCCATGTTGCTGCACTGAAACTCGTACCTCCAACCACCTGCGTCGTGAGCTCTTGTCCATTTCTCCACATCTCTCATCAAACCCGTCAGCCATTGTCTACCTTCTCCATTAGATGTGGTTCTGACCTCCTCTAACTTCCTCTGGAAATACCTGTCCTCAAGCTGTCAAGCAGCCTCCTGGAAAAGATCAAAATTATCCTTCACACCATCCTTCCGGAGTAGATTCTCAGCAAGGTGCCGAGTACACCAACGATGGTGCAAAGGTGCATACCCCTATATCTCCTCTCGCACAACATTAAGTATGCCCTGGTGCCTATCAGATATGATGCCCATCTCCCTGCCAGGTCCAACCACATGTATCCGGACTAGCCTCAAGAACCATCCCCAGCTATCATTGTTCTCCCTCTCAACCAAAGCAAATGCCAAAGGAACAAGCTTGTTGTTTGCGTCACACGATATGGCTATGAGAAGTGTGCCACGGTACTTGCCAATCAAGAATGTACCATCAATGGAGAAGATTGGATGGCAGTGCCTAAAGGCCTCGACACACTGAGGGAAGCACCAGAAAGCATGGAAGAATATATGTCTCCCATCCTTCCATGCGTCTGGCCTAGAGATGTACTCATAATGCATGTCTAGATTCACTGCTTTGATTGCATTGAGAAGTACTGGAAGCTACTCGTAGCCATCCTCCTAGTCCCCATATATCATCTTCCACGCCCGCTGCTTAGCCCTCCAGGCTTTGCCATAAGTTATGTCATATCCTCCATAGACCTCATTAACTATTTTGATAATTGTCCTGACCTTCATGTTTGGCTCTCCCTGTAATACTTTCATCAACCGCTTGGCAATGAGGGTAGATGTCAACTGCCGATGCTTCGTGCTGAGGTCATGTGAAGCACAAGTATGTGGCCCGACAACTCTTGTGATCTTCCACTTTCCAGAGACCTTTTGCTTCCTTGCACAAACCCTCCATGGACAACGTTCCTTGTCACACACAACCGTGTAACGCCGCTCCGCATAGGAATGCAGGACCTTGTACGGTCTCTTGCGTATCACTGCAAACGCCTGCAACCACCTCTTCAATGCAGGGAGGTCATTGAAAACCCTTCCCTTCTCTATCTCCATACTAGGACCAGCCTCTGGAGCTTCCTGCAGCTCATCATCACGTCCTTCGGCAAACGCCTGATCTGAATGAGTAAGATCACTGAACTCATGAACCATAGGATCACGACGGCCGGGAAAAATACGCCTCAGCATCTCAACGTCACTCTCCGTGAGCTCTCCAACGGGATGATCATCGTCAGAATCAATAGCCCTTGCGATCTCATATGGCTCTGAATCATTCATATTTTCAACACTATTGGAGGCACAAATTCCATCTCCAATATGGACTTGAGCATCAGCAGGAGGAGCATCCTCATTATCAGGAACGTCTCCTACAACATAGCCACAAATAAGAGGAGATGATAAGAAGAGTGGATAAAAAGAAGAGACTTAAGCTACAAAGATAAAACGATACCTAATTGACACTTACTCGGATGATTCTGTGTCAAAGGGATCTCCTGAGGAGGATGTGCCACATCATTGGAGGCAGATTGGGCATCGGGAACGGTAGGCGGAACCTCTACATCCACATCACGTTCCGGGACAGGAGGGTCAAAGTATGCCTGCTCACCCATTGGCGGGGAGAACCCAAGAGGGATGGGATCAACTAGCACCCGATGCACAACCACGTCCAAACTTTGGAACTAGCTTTTCATAGCCGATCTCACATAGTTCTCCCACTGATCTGCACACCCTATTGGGATCATCTTCCTTAGCATGTTGGGAGGGAAACCTAGGTGAAGTACACCCTCAACTATAATGTCATTATCTCCATAGCAATGTACCTCCTCGCGAGCCCTTGCAGTCAACTCACTAAATGATGGCTTCTCATTGAATAGCACAGGCACACTTTGCATGTCAACAAACTCAACATATCCATAACGATCTCGTTCCATAGTGCCTCCATGATATATGCTCACTAGGTTGTCCATCTAGTTCCAAAACATAACGAAGCACAATTCCTTTACTCCAATATAAATGAAACATACTAAGTACAAGGTCTCTAATACATAAAAAGTAAATACTAAGTACTACTAACTACTAAGTATTCATAACTAATAACTACTACTAACTGCTAAGTACTACTAACTAACTATGTCAAGTAACTATATAACTATTTAACTAACTAAATAACTAAGTACCTATATAAAGTATCCATCAATCTACATATCTATCTAAACATCTTTCTTCAAATCTTAATCTCTAATACACTAACTAACTAACTAACTAACTAACTAACTAACTAACTAACTAACTAACTAACTAACTATTGTTAAGTAAGAACAACAAAGTATTTTACCTTGCTTCAATGTAGGAGAAGCGGAGATGCCGGCGCGCGGCAAGGGAGGGAGGGGCAGCAGCGCGTGGCGCTGGAGATGCCGCCACGGCCTCCAGTGGCAAGGACGGCTGGGGAGGGCCGCCTCGCCGGCGGTGGCCGGGCGGGCGGGCGGCACAAGGGCGGCCGCGGGCCCTGTGGCAAGGGCGGCGGTGGAGGGCCGCCTCGCCGGCGGCGGTCGACCGGGCGGGCGGGCACAGGGGCGGCCACGGGCCCTGTGGCAAGGGCGGCGGCCGGCCGAGCGGGCGGGCACAGGGGCGGCCGCGGGCCCTGTGTGGCAAGGGTGGCGGCGGAGGGCCGCCTCGCTGGCGGCGGCAGGGCAGGCGGGCGGGCACAGGGGCGGCCGCGGGCCCTGTGTGGCAAGGGCGGCGGCCGGGCGGGCGGGCGGGCACAACGGCGGGACGGGCGACCGGAGGAGCGGGCGTCAGAGGTGGCGGTTGCTTTCAGACGACTGAGAAGAGAAAGGAAGAGAGGAGGAAGAAAGAAAGAAATGAAACGGCATATTACAGGGGGCTTGACGCCACACATCTTGGCGTCAAGCATGGCGCCAAGATCCATGGCGTCATGCTTGGCGCCAAGATCCACGGCGTCAAGCCCCGTGCCAAGTTGATAGTCCCCTTCCACGTCAGCACCAGGACGCATGGTCTTGGCGCCAATGACACTGGCGCCGTGATGTTATATCTTGGTGCCAATTACTGTGGCGCCAAGATCAGGGTCTATTTTTTGAATTCTTTCGGCCAGGGGCATGTTTGAGAGAATCTTTCGAAAAAGGGCCAAAAAACAAAAAAAGACGGCTTGAGGGAGTACAATGCTACTACTATACACTCCGTTCCAATAAGAATGTACTACTTATTCTACTAGTAGTATGCCCGTGCTAACACTACGGTAAAATACAAAACACGAGATTCAATTTGTAAAAAAATAAAACAAACAAGATAGAACCCACCTCATTCCCATCCAACCTCAAATGAAATGAGTTTATTTTCCTAGCCCATCCCATCCAGTAAACAATTAATTAACCTATATCTCGCATGCTAACTATCCTCTGTTTCACTGTCCCCACACATGAATCGCATGTTGGCTTCCTTTTTTTCATAGTGACATGCTGATCAAAGAATGGTTGAACAACAAAGTTCAGGGATTGAAGCACATGGTTCAGCAACAAAATTACAGGGATCAAAGTACGTGATCCAGCAACAAAATTACATGGATCAAAGCATATGATTTGCTAAAATATCTGATCAGGAAGGCGTGGTCATCTACTTGAGAAATGTACATGTAACCATGCCACACGCTTTAACCCAGATTGCAAACTGGAGCCAATGCTTTTTTTCTGTAAGTTTGATGCACACAAAGAAGGGTGATTACACATTATCAGCGAAACCGCATCTGCATTTAATGGATCAGAAGGATTAGGATATAATAGAAGTTTTGGAAAGAAGACCTCAAACACATTGACAAGATCTGCAAAGTATCACATAGGTTCAAACCTAAGGCTGCTTTAACATGGTAAAAAAGAGGAATCTCTAATTGTACATATAAGGCATGGAGATAATCCTTTTTTTTTTGACCGAAAAGATTGTGGGGAAGATCCCTACAGTGCAAGCTTTGATTAATTTTAAAACAAGGGAGTACAAAGAGTCCTACATATAGAAAAACTGAAAGCATCTAACCAAACACAAAAGGATGACCTAAGGTCGTCCTTGAAACGAATCGACTAAAGGTTACACTGATGTTTAAAATTTGATAACCATAAACTAGGACTAGGATCTCTTCTTTGGAAAATCTTGTCATTGCATACTTTCCATAACTCCCATGCCGCTATCAATGTTGCTTCTGTGAAGAAAGGAATGTTATGTGCACTTCGGGCTTGAATGAATCTGTCCAGCAAAGATAATGGAGCATCCCAATCAATATGAATGATATTCCAGCACTCCTTCGCAAAGTCCCAGTCAAAGAAGAGATGATCAATGGTCTCGACCTCGCCACTGTCACACATCACACATACAACATCATCTTGAACATCTAGATGTCTTCTCTGTAACATATCCTTGGTATTGAGACGATCAACAAGGATTAGCCAAGCAAAGAATTTTACACGTGGGGTGCATCTTGATTTCCAGAGTACACTGAAGGCCGAGTGTGCTTCCATATTCTTGAACACCTGTGAGTAAATTTTTCATGAGGTGTATGCACCTCCCCAAACAGGAACCCAACGGTCTGTAGCCTGATCATCATAAGGCATGTCTTGTAGCTGTGCTTGAAGTAATTCTAGTTCCTCAAAAGCTTGCTGTGACAGAGGAAGGAAGAATGAGCTATCAAAATCCTCAGCTTGCATGACTTCTAGCACTGATGCCCCCTCATTCCTAGCAAAGGATGCCAATATTGGGTATGTTTGGGAGAGTACTGAATCAGTCCAGAGGTCATCCCAAAAGCAGACAGAAGAGCCATTGCCCAGATTACAGTTGGAGATACCCCTGAAAATGATATTAAGCCTAAGCACATCCTTCCACCAAAAGGAGCCCACTTCTCTAGCCACATGCGGTACTTTGGAGTAGTAGTACTTGGCCCACACCAATTGTACCCAAGGAACATTTGCTCTATTGTAGAATTTGTTAAGGTGTTTCATGAGCAATGCATCATTCTGCAGCCTTAGATTTATCACTCCCAGTCCACCCTTTTGTTTGGGTAGCATGACTGTTTCTCAAGCAACTAAGTTACCACCTCTCTTTCTGTTAGCATCATTGCCTCTCCATAGGCACTATTTTCTTGCTCTATCTATGTTGTCAACCACACCTTTTGGTAACTTGATAGTGCACATTGCATAAGTGGTAATTGGAGTGATTGCAGAATTTACCATCTCGAGTCTCCCAGAGTATGACAACCAGTAGAACAAGCTGAGAGCCTTCTTTCCACTCTATCCATCATTGGCACGAGATCCTCAAAACATGGCTTGGTTGTACCCATAGGCAATCCTAAATAGGTGAATGGCATGGCACCAATATGACATCCAAAAGTGCTTGCAAGATGAACAAGTTTCTCTTGAGACACATTGATGGGATACATGTGTGACTTCCTGTAATTGATACGAAGGCCTGTCGACACAGCAAAACTGTGCAGTAGTGCTTTTAAGAAAAACAATTGGCGAGCATCAGCTTGAAGGAGCAAGAGCGTGTCGTCTGCATAAAGTCTGAAGTGGGCTGGGGGATTGGTATAGTGAGCAAATTCATTGATTCAGCCCTGTTGATCAACACTTATAAAAGCTCAGCTGCCAACACAAATAAGAGGGGAGATAGGGTCCCCTTGCCGAACTCCTCTCTTGCACTTGAAAAATTTTCCCGAGGTACCATTCAATAGGACTGCCGACGATCCAGATGAAAGAATTACATGCACCCACTGTAGCCATCTTTCAGGAAAACCCAAGTGTGCCATGACTTGAATGATGGTTGAGTGTTCAATTGTATCGAATGCCTTCTCAAAATCCAGTTTAAGGATAATGATTTCACGTTTGGAATGGTGACACTGATGAATATATTCATAACTCCACGCCAAGCAATTTTGGATGGTACGAGATTTGATGAACCCATATTGATTAGGGTGGACAACATTGAGAATAACTGCTTGTAACCTTTTAGCTAGAATTTTGGTAATGACCTTCAGAGAGATGTTCATCAGAGAGATAGGCCGATGGTCGTTTATAGACTCCGGGCTATCTTTCTTGGGCACCAGTATTATAAAAGACTTGTTGATGCATTCTAAATTGACCAGACCTGAATAAAAATCAGCACATAGTGAATAGAAATCTCCTTTAATGAAGTGCCAGCACTTCTTGAGGAACATGCCATTGAAACCGTCAGGGCCGGGGGCTTTATCACTTGGCATCTTTTTAACCACTGAGTCTATCTCACTGTGCAAAATTGGGTCAGCTATGCTTTCCAGACCATCAAGTGGTGTGATCATGCTGGCAAGGTCAAATAACATGGTGGGGGAGGATGTGGTGCCCATCCGGTTTCTGAAAGCATTCCACAGTAAGTCTGCTTTGCCATCATGATCCAGTACCCAGGCTCCTTGATCATTCAGGATTTGGGAGATGGCATTCGTTCTGTAAGAAACGGTTGTCATACCATGAAAAAATTCTGTGCATTCATCACCCAGTTTTATCCTATTTACTGTGTAACACTTGCGCCAGTAAAGATTCTTGTAGTGCAGCCACATCTCAAGTTGCTTCTTGATTGCATTCCTGAGGTTAGCTTCTAGATTGAAAAGCCCCTGTCTATCTTCTAGACCATCAAGAAAACCAATGATCTCATTATAGTTGTTGATCAGAAGACGTAGATTCGATAGATGCTTGCTCCACTCTTTCAGTCTACTTCTGAGTGCTTTGAACTTGGATGAGATACTATGGGCAGTGTCACTGAATGTGCGTGAGGACAATCCATGACAGTATCAATGAAATCCGGTTGCTCAACCCAGAAGTTTGGAGAGAATCCATTGCCTGTACATACAAATAATGAAATGCAAAGATCAATCTTACCAAAGCATTTGTCTCCATGTCTGGTTGATGACATCCAAACAGACTAAACCAGACCTTGCATTCATCCAGAAGTGGTTAGAAGGTGGATCATTTTTCTTGAGCTAAAGTAGTGGAAGCTAAAGAACATGATGACCAAGAAAAAAAAGAACTTTTTGAAAACTCTCACAACAGCCAATTACAATTATTCTTCTGTTGGCAAGAGTGATGGCATGAGATCTGAACTCTAATAAATCAATATAGATAGTTATGAAATAAATAAGCACACCTAATGAATTTAGAGGAACTTCACATCACTCAAGTAATTCTAAGATGAAGTTCAAGCTCCCTTGATGCTCTGATAATTTCCCATCAATTTCATCAAGTAGACATTCATACTTCTATCCAAATAGTAAGCACATGATCTGTATGCCAAAAATGTCATGTACTCCTACAAATAGCAATGAACTATCCAAAAAGCAATGCAAAATCACTTGCATATAAGTCTGAATTACTAACCCTAATGCCACTGGTGCGTGAGACTAACATTCTCAAAGTAGGATTGAATCAGTCTCTGACGGAATACTCCAAAATGCACTGTCTTTTTTTAACCTTTAATCTATTGTACGAATCCTTCAAAAGATAGCACTTGTCTGGCATGATCTGTGCAAGAAGCATCAGGATCATGTTGCGGGCCACCGGTGACCTCCAATGGCAACTAACATCTTTGTCATCTTCCGGGAACAAGCTAACCTTGCACCTGCTACATCTTTGTCATCACTGAAGTTACTCCTACCTCACAACTATACTTCCATATATATATTTTGTTTATTTCGATATACAAATGCTGAAGTGCTTGGATTAGCAACAAATTCATCATGCTTGCTAGCTAGATAGAAGAGGAACTATGGTCAAAACTATGACAAATTCATCCTGGGAAATCGATGCAACTATTTAAGTTTTCATAGCAATTTTGGATAACAAATCCATGTGCTTGCTGAGGATTACAGATTAATTAATAATTAACTTCTATGAGTGCCGGGGGGGGGGGGGGGGGGGAGGAACTTTTGCATTTACCGGCAAGGCAAGCAATACGTCATTGACATCATGGATCTCTTGGGCCAAGCATGTGGTCTCAGATGTGACTTTCCGCTGGTGGCCTCATTGTCACCACTGCTGCATCAGACTTTGACTTCCATTTATCAATCTATGCAATTCACAAAGCCCCGACATGAGAAACAAAAATTTCATATCTGATTGATCACAAATTTTTTATTCCACTAAAGGATTCATGGATGAAACCAAATATAATACAGCCAATGTTTTTAACATCTAAAACTCAACTAATGTAATACAACCAAATATTTTTAACATCTAAAACTCTTGTTGAGAAAATTGATCTACAGTTTTTGAAAGATTAAAAAGATGTCAGCCACCGCGTACCCCTCTAGCCAACAGATTTCGTTGTCCCTTGGCACAGCCAACTTCAAGTTTCATGCTGACCATCGAAACAACATTTCATTTTTACATAAATTCTGATGAAACAATAAATTAAAAGCAGCAACTAAAAGTGACAATTTTACATGAGAAAATATACTTTAAAGATGATGAAATGAAAACCTGGAAACACCATTCCGCATTTCCAAAACCCACCTTGGTTGTGTCAGCAAGCAGAGAGCAGCAACAGCAGTGTGGCAGCAGGTAGAGAGCAGCAGCACCCTCGAGTCTCCTCCTGTTTCTATTTTTGATCATATCCATGCAACTGAAAATTATGGATCAAAAAAAAATAGAGATCTAGCAACAACAAATATTTTTTATTCATGAGAACCACAAAATTGTTTAGCTGATAAAACTCTTGAGGATTCAATCTGCCAACAATGGTACCATAAATGTGCATTACTGCCATGTCCACACATCAACAAAACAAATCACCACATATAAGCATTTCTTTTACAAAGCTATTTTTTTGCCCAACGAACCGTACTTCATATGTGGATCTTACCTATTGGAATGGAAAAGTAGCGCATATGGGAAGGATTACAAACCTTAGCAAGCTTGGTCTGCATCTCCCAGAGCGCAGTGGCAGATTCCTCAATCTCCTAGAGCCATTACTTCATTTTGTCGAACTCCTGCAGCTGTGCACGAGAACAGGTCATCAATGATGCTAGGGTTTGGGCAATGAAGGAATGGCTGTGGGGGGCTGGGAAAAAGAGGTGCAGAGTAGGACCTTGCTGCTTCATCGCCGATGGCGTCCACGTCTATGTCCTTGCCATCGATTGGATCCCCATTGCTCCTCGTCCTCCATGGCCACGCCGCCGTCGCGACCTCGCCGCGTCGTCCCCCACGGGCGGAGATGCGGCCGGCGTTAGCACCGCGCGGCCAGTGGGGGGGCAATCGAAGCATGGCTAGGGCCACGGCGGGGCTGGCGGATGCAGGAGCCCGTGCGCACCCATAACAGCGGCCGACAAGGCTGTGGGTGCAGGCGCCGATGGCGCATCGACGGATGCAGCCCAACTTTTTTTTTTGCAAGAGAAGAAAATGGGGCGTGGGTATTGGGAATCGAACCCTGGCCGTCCATGGGAGTTGACGTCCGTGGCTCGCAGGGACGGAGTTACGTTTGAAGCCTGGACGGAGTTGCGTTGAAGCCTGGAACTCCCCATGGCCACAGGGTGATGGTGAAGCCTTGTAAGATTAGATCTAGATCGTTGGTTTGTTGTATTTTCTGGGTGTACAATCTAGGGTGGACGAAGGAATGTCATTTCTGTCGGGGACAATTTTCTGGGTAGACTGAGCGTAATTTTGATTGGTCCCTTACAATAGAGATTCATTGTTAAGACAAATAATTTTAAATGTTTACCTAATTCACGTAAATGAAGTGCTGATATATATTCATACAAATAAGTATCATTAGATTCATCGTAAAATATATTTTCATAGTATACTTATTCGAAGATATTGGTACAATTGACTATAAACTTAATCAAACTTATTACTCTCTTCATCCATAAATATAAAGTGTTTGAGTTGTCCTAAGCTTCACCAAGTTTACAGAAAAAAATATATATCTATGACATCAAATGTAGTTTCATGATTTACCTTTTTATCCATGCAGTTGATGTTAACACTATTCCTTAAAACTTGGTTAAATTTAATATGGTTTGAGTTATAACAAACATGGAGCATCTCTAGAAAAATCCCCCCCAAATCATAGCGACATAGCCACTACTTTTGATTTGGAGGTTCCCCTACTTTTTGGGTGCCCTGTTTTTTAGGCTCAGTTCCATTAGGAGTCTTCAAATCAAGGCCCATACTTCCTATGTCTCCCCTTTTATCACTTTATCTATGTATTATACCGATATGACCTGACATAAATTCAAACAATAATATAAGGAGTTTACATACATGACTAATATTAAAATCCATGCATTCAAACATGCCAATTCAAATTTAAATGGCATTGTTCATCACAACATTAAGTCTACAAACATGAAACATAGCAATGCATCAATTCTCTCCTTCATTTCCATCACCACCACTACCCTCATTATCTCCATCCATTGCACCACTTCATCCACCGAAGTTGTTGTTGAACACCACATCTGCTGGGCTGGAAGTTGAGCCCTCATTACCATTACATATGCCTTCATATCTTGATCTAGAGCGTTGATGTTGTGGTGGAATCGCCCGGTTTAGCACGTTTTCAGGGGCGCTTGTCTTCCACTAGACACTAAGTGCCCTGAAAGTGAGCTAAACCAGATGATTCCGTCGAGCACACCCAACGGGAGAACTCGAACCATCCACATTTTACACCCGGGATCCAATAATGAGTACAAACTTACAATACTTAGTCCATTTCATATAACACATAGTCTCAGAAATAGTTTATTACAATGCCAGAGGTTCAGAGTGCGATAAACTAAACAGCGGAAATAAAATAACGTCTAGCGGAATGCAATGAGAATCCGTCTGTGCCCACCAGAAGAATCCTCCACACAAGGCCTATCTGCTCAAGGTGCACCTGCAACAGGGGTAAATTAAACCCTGAGTACACAATATACTCACAAGATTTACCTGACTGGGAAATATATTTCCCGACTCTCAAGGATTATGATAGGATTTTATGGCTTGTGGGTTTCTTGTTTGCGAAAAGCAGCACTAAGAGTGTGTCCTTAATTCCGTAACTTTTATAAGTCGTATTTTATTCATTGACCAATATTCTATGTAAGCACCTAGGCTATAATTAGGCAAGGGTTGAGCAAATCAGGACCATTTCTCCATCTTTCAATTGTCAATTCTTACTACGATGCCAGAGCGTAGTCAAGCTGTACTGTCACTCAGAAACGGCGATTCGTGAATCAATGTGCCCAGCTGGGTACCCCGAAAAACACACACCTTGCTTGCACCTCAGGCACAAACAAGACCAACCTGTTCCTCTCCTGTCACGGGTTTCTAGGTCCCCGTCCAAACTTGGACTCCTAGCTCCCGCACTTGAGGCCCGGCCTCAATGCGGTGCTAAGACCTCCACTTATCCCCGCCTCCAATCAGTCAGTTCGGAAAGAGCCGCAGCCCATGATAAGAGAGTAACAAGCCTTCCCACTCTCATAAGCAAGTATGTGCTTGGGATAATAAATATGTGACTTGACCAGGGTCCATGCAACGAACGGTCCTTAATTAACACAGACAGGAAACAGTGCAACCCAGTTATGCCCCGTGGCCACAGGACACAACTTGCTACACCCACCAATACCCCTACCACATCCCTGCCCAGTCACCATTTCCTTTCCATCATTTCATCTAGAATGTAATAATAATATGAGTAACCCTCTATTGTGAGTAACGACAGGTTACTCACGCTACCGATGAACCTAAGCAAAGCAACTACGCGATCCTGTACTAGTAAGACTCATGGGTAGATATATATATATATGCATGTGGGTATCATAAAATTCCTGCAACGTAAATGCACAACATTTAAATATATAAGGATTTGCAAAATAAGGGTTATGCACCGGGGCTTGCCTTGGGCAGGCGCAAAGTTAGAGGTGTCAGTCACAGGCGGCTCCTGGAACTCCTCCGGTACGAAGATCTCCTCCTCGTACTCCTCGATGACTTCCTCGTAGTCCTGCTCCTCTGCGGCCACGTACTCGACTTCCTCATGATCTACATGCATGCAACGATAATACGACATTTAATATGATGACAATTGCAGCTCTTATAACCACAACTACTAAGATAGTTAGCTAACTCTAATGGCTAATAAGCTGAGCTACCATTATGTCTACTAACCAAAGGTTGATTGATGTATCCAAACTCTAGCAACTCACATGCACATCATCTTTTGATTACCGATTTACTACATAGGACTACTAGGGAAACTTAGCTACCCTATCAAACGAGCTATCCGATGGCTATGAAAATTACAGCAAGCATCTAAAAACATCAAGAAGCTATCGTAAAAATTTCAGAGCTAGAGCTATCCTAGATTCGCCACAAAAATTCCCACACGATTTAATGACTTAATAGCAATCATTTTTGCATCGATTTAATAGACTAAGCCTCACTACAGTTATATGTGAAGCGATTTCATCCACTACAAGAGCAAGACATTACCAACCCAACGAAACTGGTCTCGTGATTTTTGGACGCTTAATTGATTTATTACGACTTTCCAAAGTGTGGTCATTTACATGAAATCATAACTAATTTGATTTCTCTAAAGAAAATGGAAAACTCCAATTTGACCGCGCGACCCAACCCTCACAGCCCACCCGTGCTCGGCGCGCACGTGTGCCCGTGAACCCACCGCATGAGGCGGCCCAAGCGGAGACGGCCCATGACGCGGACGCGGCTCAGGCGGGGAAAACCCGCGCGCGCCTTGGCACAAAAGCTAAAAAGCCCCTGGACTTCAGCGGAAATACCTGACTACTAACTCCACTATTCCACCAGTCATGGTTAAGCACTAAGGTCCTCGAACTATCCCTCCTTCACAACGGGGAGGTCCCCGACGCCTCCCCGTCCGCCGGCGCGGCAAGCCGTGGCACCAGGTGGCTACACCGGCCGACCAGGGAATCCCAAAGCTCAAAAGGGAAGCCAACGCTCACCTGCGGGACTCCGCGCACAAGCAGGGGCGGTAGGGAGGTCGAAGACGCAGTGGAATGGCTCCACCGCGGCGGCGCTGATCTGCAAGGGGTGGCAATGGTGTTCCGATGAGCTGCGGGCTTACGGGAAATGGTAGACACCGCGGTGAGCACCAGTGATTCACCACACACCTACCCGAGGAGGTGGTTCAGCCAGAGATGTCCTGGGCAGTCCTGGCCGCGTGCGCACGGCGAGCTTGACGGTGACCCATAGTGGCACGGTCGAGCCAGCGGCGAGGTGGTGGCTTGAGGGCTACGACTAGGGTGCACACGACGAAGAGGGGTCTCAAGCGGAGCTATCGGTGCCACCCAATCGACGCGTGGTGGTCAAGTGGGGAGCTGCTCGTGCAAAAGGCGGCCCTGGCCTTAATGGCACGGTGGGGAGGAAAACTCCAAAATTAGGGCTCGACAGCGTACGATTCGGAACGGGGTAGGGACGGGCGGCTGAGGCACAGGCTTGTGAAACAGCGTGCAAGGTGAAATTGGCCAAGGTGGCACCCCACGCCGAACACGTAGCGCGGGACCGACTGCCAGGGTGACAGAGAGAAGAGGGTCAGCGCCGGGGTCACCTCTGCTGCGGAAAGGGGGGTCACCAAGATGTGCGTGGCAGGCCGAGGAGAGCGTGGCGTGCGCGGGTAGCCACCGACCGGCTAGCAGCGGCACAGGGGCCGGCACGGACGCGATGTGCGTTGACCCAGGCGGCACACGTCGCCGAGCACGACAACGAGGGGGCAGCGGAGCAGCAAGGACGGCTCACACCCAGACGGCCGAGAAAACCCCAACCACAGCAGTGTGGAGCCGACAGCGCAGGCGGCAGAGGGCAGGCGACCAGCGGCCAGAAAACTGGCCAGCGCGGCCAGCACAGCGACGTCGCCACCCGAGCGAGGTGACTGCGCACAGAGAGGGCAGCAGACACCGACGGTACGCGAGCATGAATTTTAAAGCGCCAAAAACCACTAACCTGACTCAACTTCGGCTTAACCATCAAGACTACAGCCAAGAGGGCACCAAGGGCTAATCCTAGGAGCCGAAACACATCTAAGTTGGCAACATGTTTATGCAGAATAAGCTCATGAACACGAGGCTGTCAAACTGTTCACATCTTACGGGCCGAAGCAATATTTTGGTTTTCCAATTTTGAATTCCAAGCTACTCGAAAAACTAGCTAGCCAAATTACTTTACCACCGCAAGGGTTGCATACAAGTTCTATAACAGTTTTGCTAAATAAAATTTGTTTTTGAACCTTAATCGATACAACACGGTTATTGCGGCAACTTCCATTTAACATTTTCATTGGCTATTTTAAATTACTGAAATGGTTCTACGAACTTTGACACATGCTAAAACACCTAAACAAGATGCTCATGACATGTTTTGGTGTGTTGTTACGCGCGGTAACACCGAGGGTGTTACAGATGTCATAGAACATGATTTTTTTTTGTTCTCGCTCCCACATGAACCTCCGCTCTTCATTGTAAACCTTGGAAATGAATGCTAAATTGAATAATGCATGAATTATAAATATTGACAAACAAATAGAAAAAAATGAAATTTGGTTCACCTTGGAGGTGAGCGAGGAAGGGTGTGGGTAGTGGAGGCTTCCAGGTATGTGGTGGAGGGCATTGAGGAGGATGTGCGTGATGAGCACATCACTCTAGGTGCACATGACACTCCTCAATTGGCTATGCAAAGGCTAATTACTAGAGCTCGAACATGACAACTAAATCTCTAGGTAAGATCGTTGCTAAGTAATTCTTTTTATGTTTTGGACAATAGATTGCTACCTAAAGATATTATAATTCTTAGGAACATTAGAGAGGATCAATGATTACTAGGAGAGAGACATGGAGGCGGACAAGACCAACGTGGGCATCCAAGCTAAATTAGCGGCACAATCAATATTAAGTTTGAGTCCACCTCAAACTCTAGGAGCAGCCACACTAAAATGGACGCTCAGGTCACACACATACTCCGTTTTTATGTTCTAAATATGCACAAAAAGATAAGGAGACGAGGCTTCCAATGGAACCGGTCTCACCACAAAATACCTTCAGAGTCAATGGAAAGAATCGAAATAAGTAGACGTTCAAAATACATCAGGGAGTTCGTCACCATCTTTTGGGCATTTGAACCATGTATTGTGTTGGAGTCCATTAGGGACGCATCTAGGGGTTCTTGGCCGCCCCTAATACTATGTTTAGTATCTGTTCCCAAGCTATGGTTTGAGTTTTTATTAGATTAATCTATCATTGAACAATTGTCGTTCATCAATTTGTGAGACCCCAACTTAGAGCGCATAATCATTTTCAGCAATATTTCATATTGTGTTCTTTCTTGTTCTTGCTTTTGTTGTTGAATTGCAGATAGGGATTAACCTTCATGGCAAGGTCGATCGGGTAGTGTACAATTGATAACCAGAGGAGGTGTGGTACTACGATTGCAGGTTTGGGTCTTTGTAACTAAAAGTCAGATCATATATGCGAAATCTCCACCAAATGGAGAGTTATCTTGACCTGACAGAAGATCGTGCACTTTGATTCCCATTAGTGTGGGTGGTGGAGGTCATTTGGAAAGGCATGCAAGTGATGGAGGCCATCAAGGAGGGTGCATGGGCGGTGGAGCTAACCAGTGGAGGGCGCACAAGAGGTGGAGGCCACTGAGGAGGGCGTGCGACACTAGAGCCAGCTTGGGTAGATCACGCAGGCGGTGGAGGTGCCGGTCAAGGACCAGGAGGGTCGTTTTGGCCATCAGGATGGAGGGAGGTGGCAGATGGATATGGTGTGGCACACTAGTACATGGAGTATTTTCAGAGACGGATATTTTTTTAACAAAGACGGGCATCCTGACCATCTTTGTCAAATTGTCTCTTTTAATGTCCACTTACAGAGGCGATCGGTTAGCCTGTCTCTATAAATCGATTAATAAACACATGCATCTTAAGTGGCGCGCTCTATAGATGATTAACATAGGCAAACATTTTCTTGCAAAGATGTCCTTCTCTGTTAATAAAGGAGCGTCCATTGTTTGCCTAAACCGCCGTTTAGTCCGTTTAAACACCGTTTAAACGGTAAACAGAAGTCAGCTGTGTTGTTTAGGCCCTAAACGGTGAATTAAACGGTTGGGCCATTTAAACCCGTTTAAACCATTCAATCTCGTCTAAACGGTCTAAACAAAATCAGATTAAAAGTGATTAAATGAGCTAAACAACCATTTAATCCATAATTAAGTGAATTAAAAGACTGTCTATCACAATCAACATGAAACTAATTAACATTGTAATTATATGAAGTGTTGTGAGATTTAGATTTCTTCCAACAAAATTATTTGGTAGAATATTTGATTTTTACATGTGTAAATATGTATGGGTTCTAGCAAATTTTATTTTTACCTACATAAATATGTTTATTTTATTGTTATTGTACAAAACCGTTTAGGCCGTTTAACTCCGTTTAAACACCGTTTAAACGGTCTAAACGCTAAACGAAGGGTGACTGACTGTTTACCGTTTAGCGTTTAGGAAAACATTGGAAGCGTTTCTTAAGTGGCTTGCAAAGGAGCCCCGGTCGTGACGGCTTGAGGGGAGAATTTGAGGGTCTCGTACATTTTAGGGCGTGACTAGGGACATGCTAAACTGGATTGTTTGTCCACCAACACTTAAAAGTAGGATGAGGTTTGAATAGGGACCTTACAGAAGATACTATTAGATCCTTCATATTTTTGGATATAGGAAGTAAGAAAGTTTGACTTAGATTAACTTACCATTGCATTCTTTTTCGAGAGAAAGTAAGTATGAGGTTTTTGGGTTCTTGGGAATCAGGATGGACATGTCATCCAATGCTATAAAAGAAAAGGTGGACTTGCTATTTGCTTAGTGCTAGAGTGTAAATGGTATGGTTATTCAGCATATCTATTTATATTTATTTGATACAGTTGATATTATCTATAGCCGAATCTAAAATAGAGAAAAATAATTATATATAATGTATTCATATCCATATGTATACGATCCTTTTGCATCCTACTCAGTGTCTCAAGTGCCATTTCAGTGACATGATGATAGAATATAAATGGGCCACCAAATATGCCTCAAAGGCCGAGGAGAAGAACGCTGATTTAAACGGGCCAAAACTGTACTGCATATGTCCCAAATTGCTATTATAGCTTAAAAATTTTATATTATATAGACAATATATCTATACCTAATAATATTAATAATATTTTAATAATAAAGAGACAAAATTTCCGCCATGATTTTTTTTCACCTGTAAGATGTAACATGTAACCGTCCGTGGCTCAATCTCTCTCTCACACACATATATATAAGAGGCTTTCGTCAAATAAATCTTCATTTGCACGCTCCTGATGTAATCTTATCTTACCCAGATTTGGAAACCAGCATACGCTGGGCCACACCTCTGGATGGCAATGGGGCGGATTCGGATCAGGTGGAGTCTTCGCGGACCCGAACCCAAAACCGCCCCGAACACCGGTTCGGGTGATAATCCAAACCTGAAACCAAACCCGGTGGATACCTGAAACCCGAATGGTTAACTGAAACCCGAAACCGCCCACTATAGCAATAAGAAAAATAATAAGGAATTTTTAGCAACATATATATGACATATATTACATATTCAAATATATAAACAAGAGGCGATAAACAACATACAATTTCATGACTCAACTTAGAACAAATTTAATAGCTTACATAAACAAATTATTAATAAAAACACTTGAGTTTTTTCAAAATGTTATATTTCGGACATCCATCGGGTATCCACAGCTGAAAACCGAAACCCAAAACCGAACCCGATAAGTTTCGGGTATCCGAATTGGAAAACCATGGGCGAAAAATCAAACCCGAACCTAAACCCGTTGGACCCGAAATCCGCGGAGCCAGGCGCGTCCCGGGTAAATATGAGGCCCAGTTCGAAACACTAAGTGGAGGCCCTAATATCTAGTGTCAAAACAAGAAAATAATGACAAATATCAATGTATTACTTATATTACAAAGTATTGCAGCATAGACCAAGAATTATACCTATTATATAACCATCACTTGAAAAGTGATATTCTCTTAGCATTCCTTGAAATGAAATCTTCAATGATATATTCATAATCAATCTTGTCCAGCACGTCACTCTCAAGTGCTATTAACGCCAGTGCATTAAGTCTTTTTAGGTCATTGTAGTTCGCAAGTAGGTCTTCAATAGCTTCAATTTAGAAAAGCTCCGCTCCGCCGATGCAACAGTTATTGGAATGGTCAATAGAAGGCAATGGTTGCATTGGGAAAACACTCATGTCGCTTCAAAAAATTTAGAATTTCGACCGGACCTTTATTTTCTTGTGGAATAAAATCTTGAAGAAAAATCAACTCCACATAAAGGTCATCAGCATCAATATCAGATTGTCCATCTCGTTTAAGTGCAGCCCCAAGATGATCACAACAAGATTTAGTGAGTATTTTACAACTAAAACAAAATACTTTGTCATGTCCTTTAGAGAATATTTTACAACTAAAACAAAATACTTTGTCAAGTTCTTTGGAATACACAAGCCAATTTCTATCACACTCCTCTCCATTTGGTAGAATTCTAGTGTAGAATAATGCAGAAAACTTTCTAGAAAATTTATCCTTAGGACCTTTCTGAATTGATAAATCTCTTTTATGACCCTTTTCTGCTAAGATATCAATCTGTTTAGGATCTAGGGAATCCCAATACCTTGGATCAAAAATATCTGGCTGAAAAGAAACATCATCAACATTTGCAGCATGAGAACTATCCAAGTTGACATCAATGTTAGTGCCATCGATGTTGTCAGGAACTTGCTCAACAATTCTATCTCTGGCTGATCATCATTAGGATTAGGATCAACGGCATTTTCTATATCTTGTGCAGTGCCCTGCCCAACTGTATCATTATTGGGAGAAGAAACTTGTGGTTCTCTAATAATAAACCTATCCATAGCTCCTTTCTGAGATTGAGTTAATTCCTCAAATCTTTTCTTTTTCTGACGCTTTTGATGTCAGAATTCATATTTTCTCATCCGATTTGAAGAAAACATGACTTGCAAGTTGGAACAATTACACTATAGATCAATTTGTGTGCAAAGACAATGCACAAAAGATTAACTAAATAAAATAGGGGCTGCACATGGAATTTACCGGGCGATCTCCGTCTCTGATCCGATTTGGATTGCGACTAGGTCTTGAACGCCGAATAACTGCGAGGGCGAGGCCGAGGAACTTCAAGTCCGTCCAGTGGTCGAGGCGACGAACACGAAGGCGGAAGGCAGCCTGGCGGAAGGGTTACGGGAAACTGAAAGAACGCAGCGACCACTCCGTCTCCGGAAGGAAGAAGTCACAATCGTGACTTGTGGCTGTGCCCAGGCTCTAGCAGGCCACGTTTTGGGCCAAGGAAGACAAGTTAGGCTAATTTTCTCATTAAAACAAAGCCCAAATTTATTATATATACTTAGCATACTTAGTAAATTTGAAGGCTCATAATTTTTGGGGTCCCGTTCGATTGCACAGCCCGCACGGACCCATGGACGCCCCTGCGCGGAGCACCGACACGAAACCGCACCATTGCCGTCGTTAGCCACACCTGGGTTCGGCCTGGACTCCGAGACGACTTGCTCATGTTTACTCGTGTTGTGGTCGTGCCACGTCCTTCCACGCCATGTTGAAACGTTCCACGCCCCAGACTCAGAACCGCACACCGGGCCGCTTTGGAGTCGGGACCACCACCACGGCCATAAAACGGGGACCCTCACGGCACGGCAACAGGCACATCAGAAAAATCCTCGGAAAAAAAAGGCGCACTGCCCTCCTGGTAGCGTGTTCCTCGGTGTCGATCAGTCCAGTCCAGGGACAAGGTGCACGCAGATCAAGGTCAGCAGACCTTTTGCTCGTTCGTGAGGTGGTTTATTTTGTTGTATAATACTCTCTCTGTCCCTGAAAGGATGGATTCTTAGAGTTGTCTTAAGTCAAATTTTTTAAATTTTGATCAAATTTCTAGAAAAAAACGCTAAGATTTATGGTACCAAATTTATATCATTTGATTTATCATAGAATATATTTTCATAAAATGCTTATTTTATGTCATAGATATTGATGCTCTTTTCTGTAAAGTTAGTCAAACTTAAAAAAATTTGACTGACACGAATTTTAGAAATCTATCCTTTCGGAGTATGTCAGTTTTTATTAGCAAATATCGGGTTCGAGATGCCGTGCAAAATACAAGTGTCTAGACGGAGATGTCAATGGCTCAACTGTGCAACAAATGGGCCACCTAATTGGGCCTATACAGCTTGTCACCAGGCCTTAAGCGGGGGGGGGGGGGGGGGGGGGGGGGGGGGGGGGGCGGAGGGATCTGAGGTCCCAGAGAGCCTAAATTAATATGTTTTTTTTGAATTACACGGTACATACACATACGTTCACAACGCATGCACACTCACCTTATGAACGAACGCACGTAAACCGTACCTCTATGAGTACCTCTGAAAGACTACGCCGACATATCTCGAGATTGACGAAGTCACCACAGATATCTCGCTGTCGACGGGAATGTCACCTACCACTGAAAGCACAACGCCGTTAAATTCTGGAATAAATCCAGAAAAATACGAGCACTCGTCCCAAGTCGAGAACTTGAACCCGGGTGTGTAGGTTCCACTACAAAGAATCTAACCAACTGAGCTAGGCTCAATTCGCCAAATTATAATACGTTTTGACTTTTCTAAATACATTATTTTTATTATATATAGAGACATAATATATATCTCAATACATGACAAAAATTATGTGTCTAGGAAACCAAAACATCTTATATTTTAGAATGGAGGGAGTATTAACAAACAATAAAATATGAGGGAAAATCCGTATGGTCAGTATATATTTTATACAATATTTTTAATCTATAAATACATTAGGAACACACTTACCTAAGAGCACTTCCTAGATATTAAGATAAGAGATCTTAATTATCGAAGTGTAGTGTTTCAAAAAACATTAACGAAGTGTAGATTTACATGATCTCACTATCAATAGACACATCGTCTACTAAAATAAATCTAGAAAAATACCGGTGGCAAGTTAAGATATCATGGAAAAGGGTGAGGATATTCGATGCACACCAATTTCCTCTTGATCGATTTCTTTTTGCTTAAAGACCCTCTTCGTTTCTAAAAACAACAAATGACTACAATTTGTGGGCTGTGTCACACAAATACATTTAAATCTTAATTAATCTTTTATACCTTATTTATTGTCTTTAGTATCTTTTTCAGCATAATATTGATTATTAGATATATGCAAACGATTAAAGGATATTTAGCGCACATTCAATTTCCTTCTTAATGGGTTTCTTTTCTTTTTTAAAGGCCTCTTAACCATTTCTAAGAATTCATTGATTGATCTCTCAATATCCAAAACGAGGAAACAAATGCCTACACAGTTTTTTGGCAAACAAATCAAAGGATCTCTTAACCGAAAATATATTAAAATATACTCCTACCTTATTATTTATTACTTAAGTGCATATATTAGCCTATAAATAGCCACCAAAACGCAAATGCGATGCACAACGAAAATAACATTGTCTGCAGTCTGCACTCCTAACAGCTGGAGAGGCGGAGGGCCATCGGCACGCTGACGAGGCCGAGTGGATGGCCGTGGAGCAGCAAGTACGATGAGGAGGCCGTGGCGATCAGGAAGGAGCTGGATGAGCTCCTTCAAAGGGATGCTGTGGCCCGCCAGCGAATCCTCGAGCTCCTGGACGAGGTCCAACAGGAAAGGGACTAGAAGCTAGCGGCCGAGCAGAGGCTCATGGCCTCGGAGACGAAGGCGCGTCAAGATGCTGCGACGGCCAAGTGGCTGCGCAAGGAGCGAGACAAGTCGCGCCAAACCGAGGAGAGACTCCACACGGAGAGCGGCACGGCTCGTGCAGAGCATGACGCAGCCTGCCAGGAGCGCGATGCCGCCTAGCAATGGGTTGGCTCCCTCGAGGCCGAGCTCGAAAGGGAGAAGGCCCAAAAGCTGGATGCTGAGAATGCCTCTCGCGGTGGACCTAGGCTAGGAGAAGGCGAAGGCGCTGACCCTAGATAAGGAGCTCGCTGAGGCAAGGAAGACCCTCGAGGCGGAGGCTAGCGAGCACGGCATGCTGCGTGCCGCCATCAGGGTCGTCTGTGATGACCTCGAAGTGGCATAGGTGGAGGGGACCAGCTCGCTGGCAGCTCGCGTCGTCGACATCACGGCCTAGGCGGGCGCGCTTGAGAGGGATGCTTTCCATGCTGGCATCAATCAATCCTTCGCAATCACTCGCTCCCACTATGGGGAGATCATCAGCTTGGAGGCGATGAGCCTTGGGTATGCGCCTGGCTACGACGAGAAGGAGCTAGAGGAGGCGTTGGTTCCTCTTTCTCAGGACTTGGCAGGGAGGATACAAGATGTAGTTCTCCCCGAAGGGGTTAGTCATGTTGTGATGATGAAATCGGACCATAGTGCCCAAAAACTTGTAAAGAAACAAGTATTTTACTTTTATCCTAGTTCGTTCGATCAAACTTTTATCGTTTTAAACACTTGCCTTAATCGGATTAAGACCGTTAGCATTTTTATGGGAAAGTTGATGCGTCCGGCCTCTTTTTGTTGTTAAGATCACAAAGCTCGAGGTGAACGAGAAAAACTTTGATTGCATGGGTGAGCGAGATTACCGTAGCCACAGGGGCGTAGGCTTTCTGCAGTCCGACCCGTTTTTCTCAAAGTTGTCTTCTGAGACCGTTTGCCTTTTAATCTTATCGTGTTATGAGAAGAGGTCGGTGTGTTGTGGCCCCTTTTTAACGCCGAGCCCATAAAGCTCGTGGCGCAGGCGAAAAATCCTGATCACACAGGTGAACAAAGTCACCGTAGCCGCAGGGGCGTAGGTTTCTCGCAGTCTGACCCATTTTACTCGGTATTTTGTTTCCGCGACCCTTTGCTTTTAGATCTTGTTGTGAAAAAGGGTCGGATGCAAAAGAAAGTTCCTGAGTGTAAGTATTCCCCAATTAGCCCCCGAGTGAGGTCCAACCCCTGGCCGTTGTAGGGGTCGGACGTCAGTAGAAACCGAGGGAACGATAACGAACGAATAAGGGAAAATGCTTTTTTATTTCAGAAACACAATTTTGAATAGATATGCAAACAACTTAGACAGAATCTAAGGGTAGAAGCGACGTAGCTGCTCAATATTCCAGAAGTTAGCGACGACTTGGCCCTCGGTTGTCTTGAGCTTGTAAGTGTCAGGCTTTAGGACCTCGGTGATGATGTATGACCCCTCCCATGGCAGAGAAAGCTTGTGGCGATGCATGTTGCTATGGACGAGGCATAGCACCAAGTCCTCGACGTTGAAAGCTCGGCCCCTTGATCCGACGGCTATGGTATCAGCGTAGTGCTTGCTGGTACTTAGTGGAGTGGAGGAGAGCAACGTTGCGGGCTTCATCTAGTTGATCTAGGGCGTCCTCGAGGTACTCCTTGGCCTCCAGCGCTTTGTATTGGACGACCATGAAGAAAGGTGTGTAGCCGATTGCCCGGCTAGGGGTCGTCCTTAGGCTCCATAGCGCCGCAGGGAGCTCTGTGACCCACCGTTCGCCAAACTTATTGAGTTTGTTGAATATCCTGGGCTTGATCCCTTGTAGGATCATGCCATTCATGCACTCAACCTGCTCGTTCGTGTGGGGGTGTGCTACGGCGGCCCAGTCGAGGCAAGAGGTTTATCGCTAGCCCTAGCCCCCAAGCCCGAAGCGGGCGACTCGTTGCCAGCCTGCTCGGGCTCCTCATAATGGACCAAGGGCTTACGCTAATCGCCAGCAAAGATGCCGGCTGGGACTAACTCTCGGCCAGACGCCATCTTCGCTAGTTCGTCGGCCGCTTCATTAAGCCATCGGGGAATGTGATTGAGCTTGAGGCTGTCGAACTTGTCCTCTAGCTTGCGCACTTCTTGGCAGTATGTGGCCATCTTGGGGTTGTGGTAGCTCAACTCCTTCATGACTTGGTCATGACGAGCTGCGAGTCACCCCGAATGTCCAGCCATCGGATCCCTAGCTCAATGGTGATGCGCAGGCTGCTGATGAACACTTCATACTCGGCCACATTGTTAGAGGTAGTGAAATGAAGGCAGACCATGTATCTCTTGCGTGCTCTGAGGGGGGAAATGAAGACTAGCCCTACGTCGGCCCTTTCTTCATCAGCGATCCGTCAAAGTATATCGTCCAGTGCTCCTGATCGATGGGCGTCGGTGGCATTTGGGTCTCGATCCACTCCGCCACGAAGTCGGCCAACACCGAGGACTTGATGGCTATCCGGGGGGCATAGGTGACCCCTTCACCCATTAGCTTGAGCACCCATTTGGCAATCCTCCCTGTGGCATCACAATTTTGGATGTCCTCGCCGAGAGGAAAGGATGAAACTACCGTCACTAGGTGTGACTCGAAGTAGTGCCTCAACTTTCTCTTGGCGATCAGGACGGTGTACAAGAGCTTTTGGATTTGGGGATAACGGGTCTTAGAATTGGCCAAGACTTCACTAATAAAGTAAACATGGTGCTGCACCCTGAGAGTGTGCCCTGCTTCTTCTCGCTCTACAACTAGAGTAGCACTGATCACCTATGTGGTGGCCGCGATATAGAGCAGGTGTGGCTCCTTTTCGTCTAGCGGGACTAGGATCGGGGCCTTCATCAAGAGCCCCTTGAGCTTATCAAGTGCCTCCTGAGCCTCGGCTATCCACACGAACTGGTCGGTTTTCTTCAAAAGACGGTAGAGAGGGAGGCCTCATTCGCCGAGGCACGATATGAAACAACTGAGAGCCACGAGGCATCCCGTGATCCATTGCACCCTCTTTATGTTCTGAATCGGGCCCATCCTAGTGATGGTCGTAATCTTCTCTAGGTTGGCTTCAATGCCACGCTAAGAGAAGATGAACCTAAGTAGCATACCCCTCAGGACCCCAAAAACGCATTTCTCGGGATTGAGTTTGATGCTGTTCTCTTGGAGTTTTCTGAAGGTTGTTTAAACCCACCATGAGGTGGTTGGACTTTTTGGACTTGACTACGATGTCATCCACATATGCCTCGATAGTCTCTCCGATGAGATCACCGAAACATTTGAGCATACATCGTTGGTATGTTGCTCCTGCGTTTTTTAATCTGAATGGCATGCTCACGCAGCAATATGACCCGAAAGGCATGATGAAAGAAGTCGCGAGCTGGTCGGAATCTTTCATCGCAATCTGATGGTAGCCAGAATACGCATCGAGGAAGTAGAAGGTTTCGCACCCCGAGGTTGAGTCAACTACTTGATCTATGCATGGCAAAGGAAATAGATCCTTAGGACACGCCTTGTTAAGACCAGTATAGTCAACACACATTCTCCATTTCCAACTCTTCTTTTTTACAAGAATAGGATTGTCTAACCACTCGGGATGATAGAGTTCCTTGATGAATCCAGCCACCAAAAGCTTTGCAATCTCCTCACCGATGGCCTTATGCTTCTCCTCGTCGAAGTGGCGCAGATGCTGCTGTACCAGCTTGGAGCCTGGCTTGATCCTCAAGGCATGCTCAGCGACTTCCCTCGGAATACCTACAATATCTGAGGGTTTCCACTTGACTGTTCGCGTGAAGGAAGTCGATGAGCGCGCTTTTCTATTTGGGGGAGAGGTCGGCGCCGATGCGCAGCACCTTGCTATTAGAGCCGCTAGGGTCGACGGGGACCTCCTTGGTGCCCTCTGTGGGCTCAAAGGTTTCAGCCTACAGCTTGGAGTCAGGTGTGTCTTTGGCCACCGCCTCCCTAATGACCGCAAGCTCCTCCGAGGCGATGGTCGCAGCGGCGAGTTCACAGCACTCCAGGTCACACTCATAAGCGCGCTGGAAGGAGGTGCCAATGGTGATGACCCCATGCAGGCCCGACATCTTTAGCTCAAGGTATGTGTAGTTGGGGACGACCATGAACTTCGAGTAACATGGACGTCCCAGGATGGTGTGGTAGGTTTTGTGGAAACCGACCACCTCAAAGGTGAGGGTCTCAGTCCTGAAGTTGGACTTATCCCCGAAGGTGACAGGCAGGTCGATCTGTCCGAGGGATTTGGCCTATTTCCCTGACACGATACCATGGAAAGGGGCCCCGGTCGGTCGGATGCACGATAGGTCGATACCCATGGCATCTAGCGTTTCAACGTATATGATATTGAGGCCGCTACCTCCATCCATCAGCACCTTGCTGAGACGCTTCTTGTCGATGATCGGATCGACGACAAGCGGGTATCGGCCCGGATGTGGAATGCTGTCCGGGTGGTCGTAGCGATCGAAGGTGATGGCGGACCTTGACCACCGAAGGTAGGCGGGAGTGGCCGGCTGAAAGCCCAAGTTTGGTTTTGGTAATTAATGACACCAAGTTGCTAATGCCATGTGTTAAGTGGTTTAAGTTAGGCATAAGCAACACATGTGATGAAGGTGCATGTGGCATGAAGTGATGGCCACAAGATCAGAAGAGGTGGAGATGCATATAAAATGATGATCAAAGTGATCAAGCATGTGGAGATGGACATGGAACAAAGTGATCAAGGCAAAGGTATAATCATAGGGTTTGCTTTTGCTGGTCTAAGATGAGTAGAGAAGTGATTGACCGGGTTTAGGACTGATAGACGACTATCAAGAGGGGCAATCATGGTTAGCTCGTGGATCAAGTGCTACTAGGTCATTTTCTTGAGCATATACATTAGAATCTAGTAGAGAGCTAACATATCATCTTGGAAAATGATTGTGAAAATGCTAACACACATGCACATGGTGTTTTCACATGATGGTGTTGGCACATTTGCGAAGGCGGCGGTGTTTGAGCGGTAGAGAGGGGTTTAGGGTTCGCCCTCCCTCCCGCTGAGCTTGCGAGCATGGGATTCATGCGTTTTTGGGGAAATGGAAAGCCTATTTTCCATTGCGCCAGAGGTTGAAAAGGTGGTGAAAGCACGAAGGTGTTTCATGAGCTAAAACATGTGTTTTAGTGATACACATATGAAGAGTAGCTCATAAGTGACAAGGGCGATCAAGCGGAATGAGAAAACGACGAAGTGTCGTCGAGATACACGCGACAGACGCGCGAGCCAGGAGCAACAGACACTGACGTCAGCGTCTGTCGGGCTACCCTAGCTCGGCCTATGCGCGCGAGCGTGACAGACACGCTGTCGCGAAGGCAACAGACACGGCCTCACATACTGTTCCAGCATCTGACGCTATGGAACTGCGTGGGCGCACGTGAGCGTGAGCGACAGACGCTCGACGTCGCGTCTGTCGGCCTTGCGGCGTACGCGTCTGACGAACTCGGGTGAAAACATCGTCACTGGACCGCGTCTGTCGGGCATATGGGTGCTTCTGTCATGTGGTTGTCGAGCACATAGTGGCTGCGACAGACGCTCAGCCGCGTCTGTCGGTCGATCGACAGACGCGTCTGTCACATTTGAGCGCGGCGTGGGGCGTACTGGACCGTCGGTGCGACAGATGCGTGCCCATGAAGCGTCGGACACGTCTATTGCTAAGGAAGTCGACCGTTGGATTTCGGTCGCTGGGACACGTGGCACGCGTAGGAGCGACGGACGCTACTGTGCAGCGTCTGTCACCCCCGAAAATCATCCAGTGAAGTTGATAACGACTAGCTCTTGAGTGAAACATTATAAATAAGAGGTGGCCGACCCTTAGGGGTTCTCTCTTGCACATTTGAGATATTGAGGCACACTTTGAGCTAGAGAACTTCCCCTCCACTCATCTCCTTGCTTGGTTGCATACTCTAGAGAGATTGAGTGAGATTCAAGTGCATTGCATTGAGAGTTGCATCTAGTGGCACTCGATCTTCATGTTTGCTGCGGATTGCTTGTTACTCTTGGGTGTTTCCCAAGACCCTAGATGGCTTGGAGCAGCGGTGGTGTTGAGCTCAACCTTGGAGATTGTTTCGAGCCTCACCAAGTTGATTGTGAGGGGTTCTTGAGCCTTCCCCACGGGAGTTCATGAATTAGCTACTCTAGTGAAGCACGTGGCTTGGAGGATCCCCATCTTGTGAGTGGATGTGCGGCACCCGCTGAGGGTTCAACTCTTGATAGTTGATTAGCTCGTGATCCATCAAGTGGGTGCATCGCCACAACGAGGAGTAGCTTGCCGGGAAGCAAGTGAACCTCGATAAAAATCTTGTGTCATCTCTTTACCGAGGATTTCTCTTATGATTGCTCATTGTGATTGATTCTTTGAGTGCATTGCTTCTCTACATCGTTGGTATAAGAATCAAGTCACTTGCTCTTTACTTTCTTGTACTAGTCCTTGTGTAGTTTGCTTAGTGTAGCCTTTATCACATAGGAGTAAGTAGCTTAGTGACTTAGCCTTGTTGATGTGTATTAGAGATCATAGCCTTGCTTCACTAGAATTGTATAGGTGGCTTGCATAGTGTAGTTGAGCTAGTGCTAGAATTAGCTTAGCTATCTTTTATACTAACGTGGTTGTTTAGTGAAGCTTGTAGATTTTTAAATAGGCTATTCACCCCCTCTAGCCATTTGGACCTTACACCAGCTCGGTCCTATACACCTCACGGCACGTGAGTTTCCGCTGGTGCTTGGAGTCATACGCCACTAGCCCGCCGAAGATCATGAGGCAGCTGGTCTCCTATGGGAAGATGTCTTCCTTCTCATCGGCATCATCCCCTAGGGGGTTGGGCTTCTTTTTCCCGTTCCCCTCTAAGAGCCCCCGGACAAGAACTTCTTCATGAGTCCACAGTCCTTGTAGGCGTGCTTGACGAGGTAGGCGTGTTTCAGGTAGGGTCCCTCGAGCATCTTCTCAAAGTGATCAGGGGGCCCTCGGTGGATGTCTTCTTGCCCTTGCGCTCAATAGTAGCCACGAGCAAGTCTCTGGACCGTTGCTTACTCTTCTTCTTCTTCTTCTTCATGCGGTTGGAGGCGCCCTCGCCGGCGTCCTCGTCCCGCTTGGCCTTGCCACGGGCGCGGTCGAAAATAGCTCTGACCACCTCCTCGTCCGAGGTGTTGCTGGTGGTGATGTTAAGGAGCTCCTTGGTGGTCCGTGGGTGATTGTGTCCTAGCTTGTGGACCAGGGACTCACAGGTGGTCCCTGACAAGAAGGCCCCGATCATGTCGGCACTGGTGACGTTGGGCAGCTCATTGCACTGCCGGGAGAAGCGACGAATGTACTTGCAGAGAGTTTCATCTGGCTTCTGCTAATAGTTCTTGAGGTTCCAGGGGTTCCTAGGGCGCACGTAGGTGCCCTAGAAGTTACCCACAAAGATCTCCTTTAGGTCCGCCCAACATCTAATCTCGTTGGGCAGAAGGTGCTCCTACCATGTACGTGCCGGGTCGGCAAGGTACAGGGGGAGGTTGCGAATGATGAACGCATCACCATCTGCGCCACTGGCCTGACAGGCAAGCCGGTAGTCCTCGAGCCATAGGCCAGGGTTTGTTTCCCCAACATACTTCTGGATATTCGCCAGCAGGCGATACCGCACCAGGACGGGCACGCTGAGGATGTGCCGGCTGAAGACCCGGAGCCTCGGTGGTAGGGGACTTCGACTTCAGTCCTCGCCACTGTCGTAGCGGCCGCCGTGACAAGGGTTGTAGTGGTGGCTGGCCTCTCCTCTCTGCTCCTATCGCCCACGCCTGTGAGCGTTCAGAGTGTTGCGCGTGTCACGGTTGTTACCGAGGCGGTCATGCACCGGGGCCGAGGTGGCCTTCCTGTCGTTGCGCGCTGGCTGGTGGATGGATGTGGCTTTGCTACGATCCTTGGTAGGCTTTTCTCCGCCACATGGGGGCTAGAGGATGGATGCATCGTTGTCGTGTCGTGCCGACAGTGCATGCTGGCTAGCATTGTGCCACTAAGATGCTGAGCTCTCCGCCTGCTGCACCACTGCGTGCTCGAGTAGCTTATAGATTTCATGCTATGCCTAGTGTCCCTCGGGCGTCATGAGCTCCAGGAGCCCTCGGAGCAGAGCCGTCACTGCGGCTATGTTTTGGCTCGCCCGGGTGAAGCGCGGGAGTCCGTCATCGTCCTCGACGATTCTCCGGTTCATGTCATGGGCATGCGAGCGCATCTCACCGTGGTGCTATGTGATCTCATGCTTGAGCACCGTGTGCTCCTCCTCTAGATGGAGTTGTACAGTCTCGAGGTCCTGCTATCTCTCCTGCAGCTAGTTCATACGCGGGTGGGACGGGACCTCTACGTCTGCCTCAGCCCCATGCCCATCAGCAGGATGCGGGGGGAGGGTCTCGTTTCCCCCATGAGGGGCGACGCTGTTAGCACTCGTGACGTGCCCCTAGGGGGTCACCTCGCGGTGAGGGTCGTCGACGATGTTTGCCATGAAGCATTCGCGCGAGGGGTGGTAGCTTCCCTGACTGGACACAGAGTCAGAGACTGACTCTAAATCGCTCACGAGGAGATCCTAGATAGATTCCTCGACTTAGTCGACCATGCCCACATACTCATCGTTCGCAAGTGGTGGATGAAAGCGTCACACCATATGGCGCTTGACAATCTACGCGGTGTTGTGCAAATCATAAGGGAACGCCATCGACGCACCCTAGGTCATGATGTCTGGGGAGAGCGGCCTCCACCGGCAAGCTGCGCCATGGTGTTGATGAAGGAGAAGGTGAGGGCACGCAGGTCCTTCCAGGATGGGTGAGGTCCTAGGTAGACAGCGAGTTGGTGCTCCAACCTCCTAAAGTCGGAGCTGAGAGGTTGGTCACGCCTGGGGGCGTGAGCCTCTAGGGCGTCCAACTGCAGCTCCTCGAGAGCCTCGGTGATCGTGCAAAGTCCAGTGGGGGATGGAGACTGGACACATGTGAGAGCCTGCACCAGCTCTCCCTCCGTGGTGACAACAAAGTCTAGACTCCCGAAGCGCACGTGTGCACCTGAGGTCTAGTCGATGCCGTGGCTGGCCATCTGAAGCCTTGTGACGAAAGCGAAGAAACGCGCAAAGGCCCCTACCTAGCACACCAACTGTCGGCGTTCTAAACCGCCGACTAGTAAATTTGTGGATTGCACGTTTAGGTTCAGATGGTGAGCTTGGAGGACGCAAAGATGTATACTGGTTCGGGCAGAATGTCCCTACTCCAGTTCGTGGCGGCTTGCGCTACTAGCTCTGTATTCGGTTTGTGGTAGGGGTTACAAACGATAGAGAGAGGGATAGGTTTCCCAAGTCTCTGGTGTGCGTGATATGTGCGCTCAAGACCTCTCTGTTCGCTTGAAGGCAGAGGAGGCTTGAGAACTTGTGAGCATGTGTGTGCCAATCTTGAGAGCAGAAAGCCTCTGCCCCAGAGGGATACTAGTCCTTCCCTTTTATAGGCCAAGGGAAGGACCGGAAGTACATGAGAAAGGATAGAGAAAAAAGGAAAAGAAAAAAAAAGAGAAAAATAAGAGAGAGGGAAAGGAGTCCTGGAGCTGCGCCACCCTCCTTCCCCTGCCGATGGGTCCTGATGGCCTTGTAGACGATGACGGGGACGCCCGCACATCGTGGTCCCGTCCGTCGCTGTAGCCATGCGCGGGCATCGTCTCCTAGTCATGGCGCAAGGCATGGTCAACAGGCTTGTCGTACGAGGGTTAGGCGTCATAGCGCCTGTTTGCTCAGCACCGTTGGAGGTGTGCGCATGGGATGGGCTGTTATGGCTGCTGGTCATGTCGAGGCGTGGCTATACTTTCCTTCTGACGTCAGGATCGTGCACGGCCATGCCCAGAGTGGTTGGAGTACGGCACGGGCCTGGCATGGGAACCCGCGCCCTCACCCGAGGTCTGGCGTACTTGCAGGTATCGAGCGAGGCGGATCCCACGTGCCAAGGGGTCGGGCGAGGTGGAGCCCTCACCCGAGAGGTCGGGCGAGGCGGGACCCGTGGCCAAGGGGTTGGGCGAGACAGAGCCTGTGCCCAAGGGATAGGGCGAGCCAGGAACCTTCTTGATTGGGCCGGATCGGGCCACAACTATGCTAATAATCATTTTAGACGGGCTGAGGTTGCTGTCTTTTAACTTCTGTCTTATGGGTACCCTAATATTGGTACCCGACATGATGTTTCATCTAATTTTCCAGACGTATGTTGCAAGTGTGTTTATTTGAATGTGGCATATGTTTTACATATATGTTGCAAGCGTTTTATCTGGATGTTGCGTATGTTTTACATTTGTTTTCAAGTCTTTTTAGGTGTTTTGTAAGTGTTTCAGATGCATGTTTCAAGTGTTTCATCTGCCTTCAGACGTATGTTACAAGTGTGTGCATCTGGATATTTCAGAAATAGATCGGGTGTTGCATCTCCGTCCTTGCTTTTCTGTTGCCTCGCCACGGTGTCTCCTCCTCCTCTTGGCGCTGACTGGGCATCCGCCGCCCCTCCCTCTTCTCGATGTTGGTGACGTTTGGGGCGGCACGGGCCCGTGTGGGCGCGTGAAACGACACGGGAAACAAACTGCAGTCGCGGGGTCCAGACGCTCCGTCTATCTGGACAGCCGGGCACTAGCAAGCAAGCCCGATTAGTTTCAGACCATAAGTAGTCACTGCGAGCAATTCCAAGAGATTAGACAAAAAGAGATTCCAAATGCTGCAAATTTAATGGTTCAACTATTATCTAAATAAATTTTATCTGAAAAAATGAGACTAATTCAGCGGGATATGAAAATTAGGGTTCTCTATTTTCAAACCTACCACGTAACTCGGTCCTTTTCAGATCTATCTTGTTGCCCTATTAAATTAACGGTTTTGGGAGGCGATCAAAACAGATTTCTAGAGGTAGGCACATTGGACGCCTCTGGATTAACGTCACTGTTAATCATAATTTCCAGAGGTGATTGCACATGCCTGCCACCGTTAATCTAAATAGAAAACAAAAACCCCGCCCCGACATCCAACCAGGACTAGGCCTCGATCTATTTTGCGCACTGTGGATCCGCCTGCGGCTACCATCGATCCACACACAGCCGCTGTCATTCTGCCTATTTGCTATCGTCGATCTGCACACCGGCACTAAATCTGTGTGAGAGAGAGAGCATCAGCAGAGGAGGGAAAAAGAGGGAGAGGGAGCGTGATCTTACCCTCTCTAGGATTGGAGGCGGCCGTTAGCATGGTGATCGGTAGGGTTGGAGGGCGTGCGGCGGCGATGGGCGTTCTTCGCCAGCTTGGAGCCTTTCTCGCCCCACTGGGCGCCTCACACGCGCAACTCGGGTGCCTCCACACATGCACCATGCCGCTCGGGCGACTAGCTAGTCACCGTTTATGATGGAGAGGGAGGGGCATGACATGCGAGTGAGGCTATTGGGAGACACAGAGAGACAAAGATGTGCGACGGCGGTGGGGGATGGGTATGAGAAGAGCTAGCATACCTCTTTCTCTTTTATATTATTATATGAGATATTAGGATGAGACGAGGCATATGCTATTTATAGAGGTAGGTCTCCTAGGAGGTCTGCCTCTATAAATGGTCAACATTTATAGAGATGGATCTTTAAAAAGTATTATTGGTGCTATGGAAAGCTAACTCGCCGACACAGGAGCGCCTCTATAAATGTGGTAGAGGTTTTTGGAGACGACACTAAACCAGAGGGCATTGACTTGATTTTAGGAGACGTTGTTTTTTTTCCACGGTATCTCCGGCTTGTCCATCTCTGAAAATCACCACACATTTTAGAAGACAGGAAGACTTTGTATCCGCCTCTGTTAGTCAAATCGACTATCTCCAAAAATTAATGTAGTAGTGTGGAGGATTCTGGGATCAACGCGTCGCTCTACACCGCGGTGCCTCACTACGCCGGTAGACCATGACGTGGCCCCATATAGTTGGCCTCTCCTACGACCACGATGCAGTCCGGCACTAACGCCGGGACGCAGAGCTAGTGGATCGCGCCGTAGTGTGGGCTGGATCTCGTGCACGCGCCAGAAGTGGGCGGCGGTGAGGTTGGCATGGAGCACCAACAACGAAGCAAGTGAGGTGAAGGCGCAACCGGCCTCCGGCAGAGGCACGGAACATTCTCGCACATGCTCTCGTGGCTGGCGGCCTGTAGTCAGGGATGTAGCTCGAGGACGACCGGGCAGAGCGTGTAGTCGGAGCGGAGGCAGTGCCTTGGTCATGGCATGTCCGGCAGGCGTTGATCGAGAGCTTCATGTGGTAGGCCCCCGCACGCGGCACGCTAAGTGCCCCACCGATGACCGTGCACCAGAAGCCTCAACCAGTATGTAAGTTATAAATTATAAACGAGATTTTTTTTTAAGAATTGGAGGGGAGACGTGAGGGTCTGTCTAGATCCCACATATATAACTAATAGTTATTAGCTACTAAAAATCAGTACTGGTCCTATTTAATCCTCAGCTAATAAGCTACCTAATGTCTTACCGGTCACCTAGCTACCAATTAGTTGTTAGTTGGTTTCTCCCAGTTAATCCAGCTAATAGTAAGTTAGGTGGATGCAAACATGGCCCAAGAGTAGGATATTGTGTATAATGTCGCTAACCTGGTAAATAGGGTACTTCAAAAAGCAAAGGAAGGGACAGTGCGAGGGGATGAACGACAGCCGCGTCTCGTATCTGGTTGCGTGAGTTTAGTTGGAGCAGGCACTCATAGGAACGGTGGGGAGCGGAAATTGGAGCATAGGACCAGGCTGCGCGTAGAAACAACTCGTGCAAGAGAGAACTCCGCAGGAAGGCTGTGGCGCGCTGGAATCGACGCATGAAGGCGGATGTTGAGCCGTGTCGGCTGACTTTCTGTAGTGACCGAGAAAGCTGGATAGACAACTTGCTATTTTAGACTGTCAGATAGAATATATGTTGGAGTTTTTTTTTTCTAAATTAGATTTTATATGCTATATAGTCCTTTAAAGTTGCTCAAAGGCCCCAACGCACCACAATGCCATGCTGCCCCAATCTCCACATTAGTGCTAAATATTCATGTTAGGATAGCTAGTGGCTCCTGCAGAAGTAACTAGCTAGAGTAGATTAAAGGGGTGCGCTTGCCTTATGGATACATAGCTTTACTATATTAGTGCGTATATAGTAAAAATTTGATCATAATCAATGTTTTCTTTCGTAAGTACGCCCACAACCCCTTATATTCTGCACAGATCCGTCCCTGGTAACTTTAATCTGATTTGACAAAAAGTAGAGGCTAACACTAAAACACGCGCCGAGGGCAGAGAGCGAGTCCGCCATGAGGTCTATATGTATATGCTGAAGTAGAGACTAAATCGGAGGTGTGATGGGCTGGTGGTTTCGAGTACAATTTGAAAGGTACAATAGCTATATCCCTATAAAACATCTCTTATAAAGCTCAGTGTAAAATCAACTCTTCAGA
The DNA here is from genome assembly GCA_038087645.1 of Saccharum hybrid cultivar R570. Classification (NCBI taxonomy): domain Eukaryota; kingdom Viridiplantae; phylum Streptophyta; class Magnoliopsida; order Poales; family Poaceae; genus Saccharum; species Saccharum hybrid cultivar. The sequence continues at coordinate 9,489,124 of JAQSUU010000704.1, read as the reverse complement.
TGTTTTTCCGTTGAGGTAGTGTCTTTTTTTCCCTATTCCTATATCTAACCACAAGACAAGAGGACACTTCTCTTGTCCGAACGGACCAAAAACCACCCTCCTAGTTAAGGATGACGGCGGATCGAGTTCGAGGTGGATATCCGCGGGTTTCGGATCTAACGGTTTTGGTTTTGGGGATAGTTTTGGAACCACGGTTTCGGATACCCGAATGATAGCGGGTTTGGTGACGGATCCAAACTTTCCCCCGCGGATCACCTACGAAGCCCCGAATTTGTTCGGCCCGCTAGGAGCCCATCTAACAAACTACGTATATATAACTGAAACTCTCTCAGCTGCCCTCACCTCTCACCCGGCCGCCGCCTCCCACACCCCACGCGACATCCTGCGGAAAGGAAACACAGCTCACCTCTCTCTCTCTCTCTCTCTCTCTCTCGGACTCATGCCCCACCCCCACCTCGGTACCCCGCGGTGGCGCTTCCGGCCTCCAGCATCCCCACCCCGCGGCGGCCGCCAGCCGCCTAGCGCTCCTCACTGCTGCAGCGCGTGCGCGCCCAGAAAGGGCGGGCGACCGGGCGCCGGCGCACCCAAGCAGGGTCAGAGGCGAGCAGATCCAACCGTCTGGAGCACGGGGCGGACCGGAGGCGAGCAGCAGAGCAGGTATGGGCAGACGGCGGCACATCCCTTGTTCCTTTCATTAGTAGTTTAGTACTAATGGATCTCGAATTTGATACATCTTAGTGTTAATCTAGTACAGAGATTCATCCCTGTTTTTGTATTTGCATTTTTCAAGAAGTAAGCAATGTCGACTTGGTGCTTCAGTGGATCTGAAGCACTTGTAGGCCTACTATTATTGGCTTGGAGGGCTATGGCTGTTATGCACTTGTATTGAACTTGGATGTTCGATTGCTACTTCCTGTGTGATGTTGCTCTTATTTGTAATATAATCTCATCTCTGAAGTGTCATTGTTCAGTAATACATTGCCCTGTCTTGCTGGTACGTTGTAAAATTTTCGAGTTTTGGATTATCCATCGGGTTTCGGTTATTTGTCAGATTTAGTTTCGGGTCTGAGTGCACGGAGACTCCGCCCGATCCGAATCCACCCTGTCGCCATCCTTGCCCCACAGTGTCCACGGAGCACACGAGTACACGACTTCGGACTTCCGCTTCCGTAGATCAGGCCCGCGTCCTACGCGACGCGAACCCATCTACCCCGTTGCGCCAACATCCAACGCCGCATGGCACCCTGACCAAAGGCGGTTTCCCTCACACCCGCGCCCCCCTTCCCGCACGCAATCCACAAGCACCACGGCACCCTGCGCCGCCTTTAACCCGTGCACCACCCCCACAGGTCCACAGAGACTCCCGCCGGGTGCCGCCGCAGGCTAGGCTCATAAATACAGCCGACCCACAGCCGGCTCTTGCAAACGCACTTTCCCTCTCTAGTCTCTTGTTTTCCCCGTCCCACCCCGCTGACGCAGGCGAAATCGATCGCTCGGTCTCGCGCTCGCCGCCGCTCGCGCGTGGGGGAGGACAGAGGAGGAGGCGAGATGGACATGAGGTTCCTGCACTCGCCGGCCGAGGTCGCCAAGGTGGAGCTCGTGCAGTTCGGCATCCTCGGGCCCGATGAGATCGTAATGCCCTGCCCCTCGTCCGCTCGTCCCCTCTGCTTGAATTGATTTTTCGAATTCGAGCTGGTTGGGTGATTGGGGGCTGTTGAGTACAATTTTGGGCAGGTCCATTAACTCCATATATAGCCAATGCCATATTGGTGTGGTTATTATGAACTTGACTGTCGAGAATGTGTTTGGTTTAGTCATGTTTCATTGCAACTGCAAGGTTGAATCGGAAAGAACAGATAACTAGATTTGTTGGGTTATGATGACTACTCCTGTACAGCTAAAACGCACCATTGATGTTACATGGTGATTAAGTGAGCAATTCCTCCACTTAATGCAAAGATAACGATTAAGATGAAACATTGCAACTGCAAGTTTGAACTGTAAAGTACAGATAACTAGATTTTGTTGGGTTATGACTGCTCCTGTACAGCTGAAACGAACCATTAATGTTACATGGTGATTAAGTGAGCAATTCCTCTACTTAATGCAAAGATAACAATTAAGATGATGAAGGATGATGGATTTAATAGTTTGCCATGTTGGGCTCGTTTGTACTGCTAAATCATTAAAAGAAATGTCGGCACATGTGCAGTGCCTGAACAACAAAATTCAGGTCATGTAGTTTAATTGTGAATACTGTCTGTGCTGTGCAGAGACAAATGTCGGTGGCGCAAATAGAATATGCAGAGACTATGGAGAAGGGGAAGCCAAAGGCTGGTGGGCTTAGTGACCCTCGAATGGGGATTATCGACCGCAAAATCAAGTGCCAGACATGCATGGCTAGGATGGCAGAGTGCCCAGGCCACTTTGGTCACCTTGAGCTCGCCAAGCCCATGTTCCACATTGGCTTTATGAAGACTGTGCTGTCCATTATGCATTATGCGCTGTGTCTGCTTCAACTGCTCCAAGATCCTCGTGGATGAGGTACCCCTGGGTTCTGTTACTATGTAGAATGTTTGTGTGCACTTTCTTGTGTGCCTATCTGGCTACTAAAGGAGTTCTGATTTTTTTTAAAGAAAAGGAGTTCTGATTTTAAATCGAAGCATATTTAAGTATTTAACATACATCATAGGAACCTTTTGTATTCTTACCATTATATTAATGAATGAACTATCCTTATCTTTGTACTGCATCAAGCTATGCTCATGGTTTGCTCTTGTCCACAGGAGGCATGTTTAACAAAAACTTGTAAACATGGTATCGCACTACAAAAACTTCTAAACAAAAACTAGTTTGCATGTGCAGGCAGACTTTTCTGAAACCTAATGTAAGACCCATGAAGCTTAGAAACTCATTCTGTAGTGTATATTTTGGGTGATATTACCAGCCTAGCAAAAACATATTTGTGTTCTGTATAAAATGATCAGAGTAATTAAACCTGACTATGAGCCAACTTTGCAGCTTTTCACAAAGTTCTGATTTAGCTGTAGTCACATGTTTAGCCACTATATATTCTTATCATGTTTTTCCAAGGTTATTTGACATTCACATTCATCTTGCAGGATAATACCAAGTTCAAGCAGGCTCTGAAAATCAGGAACCCAAAGAACAGATTAAAGAGAATATACGATGCTTGCAAGACCAAAAAGGTCTGTGGTGAGGGTGATGACCTTGATGTCCAGCAGCAGCAAGATACTGATGAGCATGTAAAGAGAAGAGGTGACTGTGGTGCTCAGCAGCCAATTATTACAGTTGATGGTATGAAGATGCTTGTGGAATTCTAAGCACCAAAGAAGAAAATGATGATCGAGAGCAACTCTCTGAGTCAGTGGAACCGAAGCAGATTCTCTCTGCTGAGAGGGTATTTATATGATCTATGTTTATTTAACAAGTTGTTAAGGAAGTTACTGTAACCATGCGGTTTGCTTACATCGTTTGTTTGACCAGGTCCTTAACGTTCTCAAGCGTATATCTGACGAGTGTCTTCTGTTGGGCTTACATCCCAAATTGGCCCGTCCAGATTGGATGATACTCCAGGTTCTTCCAATTCCTCCACCCCCTGTTAGACCTTCTGTCATGATGGGCACTTCGTCCAAAAGTGAGGTGAGCCTACTACTACTATTACAGTAATTATGTTTTGACTTGTTTGCATGGATGGATTGGAATGCTCTACTATAGCTCACTGTTATTCTTCTTGGTCTTTCATCTGTTTCTGCAGGATGATTTGACTCATTAGTTAGCTATATGATAATTCGGCATTATGAGAACTTGAGGAGGCAAGAGAGAAACGAAGCTCCAGCTCACATTATAGAGGAGTTTGCTCAGTTGTTGCAATTTCACATTGCTACATACTTTGATAATGAACATCCTGGCCAACCCTGGGTGAGTAGTCTAGAAAGATGTCTTGCATGTCACCTATAGATACAAGGCTAAATTATCTTTTTCTGTTTGTTTTTAAATGCTCAGGCCACACAGCGTTCTGGAAGGCCATTTAAATCAATTTGCAACAGGCTGAAAGCAAAAGAAGGTCGAGTTAGAGGAAACTTGATGGGGAAGCGAGTTGATTTCTCAGCCCGTACTGTTATCACACCAGATCCAAATATTAACATTGATGAATTGGGTGTGCCATGGAGTATTGCTTTGAACCTGACATATCCAGAAACTGTCACTCCATATAACATTGAGAGTTGAACCAGTTTACTGAAACGTGTTATGGAAATGTTCTTTTGCTGAGCTTACAACTAACTCCAATGATCTCAGGTTGAAGGAACTTGTACTAAATGGGCCTCATCCTCCCCCAGGGAAGACAGGTGCAAAGTACATTATCAGGGAAGATGGTCAAAGGCTTGATCTTCGTTATGTGAAGAAAAGCAGTGATCAGCATTTGGAGCTTGGTTACAAGGTGAGCATTGTATTCATTGTAACTGTAGCGGTAATGCTTTTTATAATCTCATCAGAAAATTTCTTTACTATTTTTGTGCCTCTAGCTGTGGTCTCCTCAGGTGGAGAGGCACCTCAATGATGGAGATTTTGTTCTTTTCAATCGGCAGCCAAGTCTTCACAAAATGTCTATCATGGGGCATCGAATCAAAATTATGCCCTACTCAACTTTCCGATTGAATTTGTCTGTCACATCACCATATAACGCTGATTTTGACGGGGATGAAATGAATATGCATGTTCCCCAGTCTTTGGAGACTAGAACAGAAGTTCTAGAATTAATGATGGTGCCAAAATGTATTGTGTCTCCACAATCAAATAAGCCTGTGATGGGTATTGTCCAAGACACGCTGCTTGGATGTCGCAAAATCACCAAAAGGGACACTCATTGAAAAAGTGAATAAAGATAGACTTTACTTTCCTTTTTCAATAGTGTTTTATGTTAATTTTTGTAGCTCAACGTTATGAAATTTATTACAGGATGTATTATGAACATATTGATGTGGTGGGAAGACTTTGATGGAAAGGTTCCTGCTCCTGCCATTCTCAAACCAAGGCCTATTTGGACTGGGAAACAAGTTTTCAGCTTAATTATCCCAAGGCAAATAAATTTAATTTGGTTTTGTTCCTGGCATTCTGGTGAAGAGAAAGGATTTGTTACTCCCAGTGATACTATGGTCAGGATAGAAAAGGGAGAGCTTCTATCTGGCACACTTTGCAAAAAGACTCTTGGAACAGGCCCTGGGAGTCTTATTCATGTTATTTGGTAATTATGCTTCCATTAACATTCTGATTCAGAAGTTGCATCACAGTTTAGTAATTTCTTTTTTCTCATTTGTTTGATCTAGTTTCATTTTAACTTGTTCTTTGCAGGGAAGAGGTTGGTCCAGATGCTGCATGGAAGTTCTTAGGTTATACACAGTGGCTTGTCAACTACTGGCTTCTTCAAAATGGTTTCAGTATTGGAATTGGAGATATGATTGCAGATGCAGACACAATGAAAAGCATTAGTCAAGAAATTTCTAGTGCTAAGGATAGTGTGATGAAACTTATTAAACAAGCACGCGACAAGAAATTGGAAGCTGAGCCAGGACGCACCATGATGGAGTCATTTGAAAATAAAGTAAATGAGGTAATTGTTTGTGTCTTTGATTATGGATTGCCTTTTATTTTATATATCGGTCTTCCAATCAAACAAGAAAACTATCGCTATCAGTTGAGCTGTTTAACATCAAGTCCACTCTCCTTTTATTCCAGGTTCTCAACACGGATGGTAATATGGCTGGAAGCAGTGCACAGAAGAGCTTGTCTGACAGCAATAATTTGAAGGCTATGGTCACTGCAGGCTCAAAAGGCACTTTCATTAACATTTCGCAAATGGCTGCTTGTGTTGGACAGCAAAATATTGAGGGCAAGCGGATCCCATTTGGTTTCAGTGATCGAACATTGACACATTTCATGAAAAATGACTGTGGTCCTGAAAGTCATGGATTTGTGGAGAACTCTTACCTTCAGGGTCTGACACCGCAAGAATTTTTCTTTCATGCTATGGGTGGTAGAGAAGGACTGATTGATATGGCTGTGAAGACTTCCGAGACTGGGTATATCCAACGGAGGCTTGTGAAAGCTATGGAGGGCATCATGGTGAAGTATGGTGGCACTGTAAGAAATTCCTCGGGAGATGTCATTTAGTTCCTATATGGGGAAGATGGTATGGATGCTGTTTGGATTGAAGAACAGAATTTGGACTCTTTGAAGATGAAAAAGGATGAGTTTGATACTGTATTCCGATAGGAATTGGATGATGAGAATTGGAGGCCTAATTACCTGCTGCCTGTCCATTTTGATGATTTGAAGACCATCAGTGAATTCAGAAGTGTGTTAGAGGCAGAGGTTCATAAGCTAGAAGTTAACAGGTTCCAGCTTGGGACTGAGATTGATACAAATGGTAATCATACATGGTCTTTGCCTGTCAACCTCAAGCGGCTTATCTGGAATGCCTAGAAGACATTCAAGATTGACATCAGAACATGTTTTGACATGCACCCAATAGAAATTGTGGAAGTGACAGATAAGCTGCAAGAAAGACTGAAAGTTGTACCTGGTGATGATGCTATAAGCATTGAGGCTCAGAAGAATGCCACCTTGTTCTTTAATATCCATCTTCGTGGCTTACAAGGGAAGCATTTGAGTGGATTATCGATGATATTGTTTGGAGATTTTCTCAGTCTTTGGTGGCCCTAGTGAAATGATTGGATGTGTTGCTGCTCAGTCTGTTGAGGAACTAGCAACTCAAATGACTTTGAATACCTTCCATTTTGCTGGTGTCAGTGCAAAGAATGTTACTCTTGGAGTTCCCAGATTGAGAGAGATCATTAATGTCACCAAGAAGACAAAAACTCCATCGTTGTCTGTTTACCTAAAGCCTGAGGTGAACAAGACGAAAGAATTGGCTAAGAGTGTCCAATGTGCTTTAGAGTACACCACACTGCGCAGTGTGACTCATGCCACTGATGTATGGTATGATCCTGATCCTATGGGAACCATCATTGAAGAGGATTTGGAATTTGTTCGGTCATATTATGAAATGCCTGATGAGGATATTGACCCGGATAAGATTTCTCCTTGGCTGCTGTGTATTGAGCTTAATCGTGAGATGATGGTTGATAAGAAGTTGAGCATGGCTGATATCACCAATAAGATCAACCGTGAATTTGATGGTGACTTATCATGCATATTCAGTGATGACAATGCAGATAAACTTATTCTTCGCCTGCGCATCATAAATGATGAAGCTTCAAGAGAAGAAATACTAGATGACTCTACTGAGGATGAAGTTTTCCTCAAGAAGATAGAGAGTATCATGTTGGCAGAGATGTCTCTTTGAGGCATTCCGGATGTTAACAAGGTGTTTATAAAAGAGGTGAATGTTAACAAATTTGATGTGAATGATGGTTTCAAAGAATATAAGGAGTGGATGCTTGATACATAAGGTGTGAATCTCTTGGCTGTCATGTGTCATGAGGATGTTGATGCTACAAGAACAACAAGAAACCATTTGACTGAAGTGATTGAGATTCTTGGAATTGAGGCTGTTCGTCGAGCTCTTCTAGATGAACTTTGGTCGGTCATATCGTTTGATGGATCCTATGTAAATTATAGGCATTTGGCTATTCTTTGTGATACAATGACATATAGAGGTCATCTGATGGCTATTACAAGGCATGGTATAAATCGCAATGACACTAGACCTCTTATGAGATGTTCTTTTGAAGAAACTGTGGATATCTTGCTCGATACTGCTGTACATGCCGAATCTGACTACCTGAGAGGTGTCACTGAGAACATTATGCTTGGCCAGCTTGCTCCTTTTGGTACTGGAGGCTGCGCACTATTTTTGAATGACCAGATGCTGCAGCAGGCCATTGAACTTCAACTCCCAAGCTATGTGGATGGTCTGGACTTTGGCATCACATCAGTACCTTCACCTCTCTCTGGGTCGCCATATCATGAAGGATTGATGTCCCCGAGTCATCTACTGAGTCCAGATTTTAGGCATTCCCCCATTGATACATATGCTTTGTTTTCGCCATATGTCAGAGATAAGTCAGCCATATGTCAGAGATAAGTCATTGTCACCTGTTCCTTCACAAGGTGGTTACTCTCTGGTTCCCAAGTCGGAAAGGTACATGGCTGTATCACCAATATATACTCTGTACAATGCTGCATCACCAGTGAATGCTTCTACTTCAACATCATATAGTCCACTAAGTCCAGTTTACACGCCCATGAGTCCAGTTTACTCCCCTACGACTCTAGTTTCTTTGCAGATTCAGTCATACTCACCCACATCTCCAATTTATAATCCTATATCTCCTAACTCATCAAGATATAATCCTTCTTCTCCAAGTTATAGTCCCACTTCGCCTGCATACAGCCCGACATCACCATCGTATAGTCCAGCATCAGCATCGTATAGCCCACAATCCACCATTCTATAGCCCTACGTCTCCATCATACAGTCCTTCATCACCCTTATACAGCCCAACATCACCATTCTAGAGCCCTACGTCTCCATCATACAGTCCTTCGTCACCCTCATACAGCCCAACATCACCTATGTACAGTCCTACATCACTTGGTTACAGCCCTACATCGCCTGGTTATAGCCCAACCTCACCAATTTACAGCCCAACATCGCCAAACTACAGCCCAACTTCACCAAGCTACAATCTTTCGTCTACTGAGTACAATTCTTCCAACACTTACTCTCCAACCGGACAAAGGATGACTCTAGACAGCCAGACTCCTCTAGACTACAGGTACTAACAATTCTACAGAGTTGCAAATTTATCCTTGACAACTGACAGTGGCAATCTGTCAGTGGCAATCTGTGTTCTAATATTTATGTATTGATTGCTTGTTTTACTAGTTTAATTTCAGTCCAACTTCGCCGACTTACTCACCGACTTCACCATCATATTCATTACCATGTCTGTCATACAGCCCAAATAGGTGAGCCCCATTCAGGCTTCATCATCTGTATCAAGCATCTTCACATTTGTGTCTTAGAAAAGTGTTCCATTTCAGCCGTATGTCCCCTCCTTGAGTTTTGTGGATTTTTTAACAGATTGATTAACTTGTGTAGGCCAATTGACGACTCTAGAAGACCTACCCCAGATAGCCCAACCTCTCCAAATTTCAGGTAAACTGACACGGCATCAGGAATACATCACATGACTGTCATCATAAAGGGCATCATTAATCACATATTTTTCATTTAACATTGTGCACAGCCCTAGCAGAAGTGACTCCCCCACTGCGGCTTTACTACTCCCCATCCTCCACTGGCCAAGTCATTGACAAGGACGGCGAGATTAGCCAGTGAAACGATGTGAAAAGATTGGTGATGGTTGCAGAGGAAGAAATGAATCCATTGCAAATATTCCATTTCTTTCTGTTTTTGTATAGTTGAGCGCATGATTTAGACGAATGGCCGAAATCTACATGAAGTGCTGGTTCTGAACTCTTGTAACAAATGTAAATGATCAAACGGTGTCTTGCAGGAATTCCAAAATTTAATGGCTAAACTGTGTCTGTAAGTGATTTGAAGCAAATATGGGCTTGTGGAAGGCATTATCCAGAAATGCGTCTGAAAATGCATTGGGAAATATCTGTTATATATATTGCCTTTTTCTGCTTTAATTGTATATTTATTTAGGTACCATAATGAGAAAAATAAAATCACCACACAACGCCACAATTTCTTGATGACAATATAGTATAAACTAGATGAATACCCCCACGTTGCTGCGGGAATAGAGATGTTAAAGAAAGAAATCTATAAACTCTATAAAGCTAAACCCCACTAGTTATTTCTCTAAACATGCAAGCTGTCTACCTAATCAGTTCACTATTAGATGCATTTATGACCAACTAGCATTTGCAATTATGATCTACATGTCAGCAAGACACATCATCCACTGACATGCATTTAGTTGTCCACATCAGCGTGCCATATCATCCGCTAACATTAACTTAAATTGTTGATCCCTTTATATAAGTAATTTTATTTTAAATCATCAGCAATTTCCGTAACCGTGCACGACTTTACGAACTCCTACACTATACCCGAACGTGGGGGATTACAAGGGATGGATAAGGCTGTCACCACCTGCCGCCTACCCTTCAACCGTGGGACACCGTCATATCCGAAGGTTCCCGTGCACCCGAGTACCACACCCGTGTACAAAGAAACTACCCATATCTCTTCAGGACTCCGACCCTATGGATTGACAAGAAATAATATGGGCAAACCCAAAGGAACGACGAACCGTCACCTCAACTCTAGCTCTACTTCTACTCATACAAATCATATGAATGATTAAGCATAAGGTTGTTGAAAGGTCCTTGTTTGGTTTTAGTAATTAAGTGACAACCTAGGTGGACTAATTGTGTTTTATGTAAGATACACATGTGATTAGTCCCCAGGTACATGTGTGTGAGCAACATATGTCATGGAGGTAAAAATGGCTTGGAGATGTTGAAAAGCTTGCACATGTGATGATGGAGGAACTTATTGCACATGAGACATGACATTAAGTCATGTGATCAAGGTCGAGAAGATCAAGACATGACTTGGCTTGATGGACCGGTTGCAAGTGTGAAGAGCAAGTCGGAGGCTTTGAAGCAAGGGACCGCGTGTAATGGTGAAGCTTGAGTAAGACTTGACGCCGATGGACCGACACAACGGTGAAGAGCAAGTGAGGTCAAGATCGATGAACCAATACAATCACGTAATAATATAAAGTGGATCGTATCATTTGGTGATTGGTTGGTACATATGTTGCATCAACATTAAAGGAGATGGAATGGAATGCGCAAGGCAAAGGTATAACCTATGGTATCTCATTTCACCGGTCAAAGGTTGTGTAGAGAAGTTCATGACTGAGTTTAGGACAGATGGTCGTAATATCAAGAGGGGCAAACTTATTTGCATATCGGTCATCTAGTGCCACTCGAGTGATCTAACTTTGCATTATTGCTAGAATCGAGTGGCGTAGCAAGTTGAGAGGCTAACTCCTTTGAAGAAAATGATTGTGAAAAATGCTAACACACTTGCATATGGTGGTGTACACTTGGTGGTGTTGGTGTACACTTGCACATCTGCGAAGAAACGGAAGCAAACGCGCTATTTTTAGTTGATCGGACGCGGTGGTCGAATCGACCGGACGCTTGGGTCGCGTCCGGTCAGTTCAAGCCACGGGCGAAGTTGAAGCGCGTGCACCTGCGCGTCAGGTGCGAGCGACCGGACGCGTTGCGTTAGCGTCCGGTCCGAGTGACGTCAGCAGTGCACGAGAATAGTGAAACTTGAAGTGTTGACCGGACGCTGAGGTGCGTCCGATCGCCCTCCACCTAATGCGTCTGGTCGCTAATTTTGCTCTCTAGACCATTACTGAAAATGACTAGACGCGGCTCCTGTAGTGTCCGGTGCGTCGAGCGAGCGGCGCGTCCGGTCAGGCTTCGCAAGTGCGTGTGCGTGAGCAATTGGACGCTGGTCGTGTGTCAGGTGCGTTGCACTTGCGCGTTTGGTTGCTCTTGACCATTGGCGCATGGCAGGTGACCGTTGAGATCGGGTGTTCGACGTTGAACACGGGAGACACATGGATGGCGCAGGATGACCGAACGCAGGGCAACACGTCCGGTCATATCGATCTGCGTGTCTGGTTGATGCGAGTTGTGCCCAGTGAAGGGGTGCAACTACTCTTTTCGTGGCGGGGCTTATAAATAGCCCCTTGGTCGGCCTTGGCTGGAGCTTAGCACCTTTGGGACTTAGTATCCATGCTTGGAGAATGCTAGGAGAGCCTCTAACTCACTTGTGCTTGTAAGAGTGCGAATCAATTGTTAGTGAGTGTGATTCTAGTGCGTTGCATCATGAGGATTGCATCGAGTGGCACTAGGTGTTCGAGTTGCAAGCCGATGGTGCTCGTTACTCTTGGAGGTTGCTACCTCCTAGACGGCTTGGTGGCTTGTGGATCCGTTGAAGCTCGCAAGAAGATTGTGCGAGGCTCCGGAGAAGATTTGTGAGGGGGATTGTGCTCACCCCGCGGGGATCGCGAAGAGCAACTCTAGTAAAGCGAGATGCGAAGGGCGATAAGTGGTCCGGTTGGGTCAAAGTGCTAGAGCTTGTGGTAAGCACTCCACGTGGGAGAGTGACTTACGGGTCACCACTAGCAAGAGGATCGGTGGCAACTTTGGAGCTTGTCTCAACGGGGACTAGCTTGGTGACAATCAAGTGAACCTCGGGAGAAAAATCACCGTGTCAACATTGTTGATCATCTTCTCGGTGGTTTGCCTTCGTGAAATACAAGCTTGCATTTACTTTCATATACATAGTGCTTGTGTAGTTGCTCTTATAACTAGTTTGCTTGTGTAGCTAGCTAGTTACCTTCTTGCTTGTGTAGCTAGAAGTATCCCTTTTGTGTGACTAATTTAGTTTGTGTAACCTTGTTAGTCATATTGCTTAGTTTGTGTAGATAAGTAATTTACACTCTTTAATTTGGTATTGGTTGCCTTGTTATTGAGCATTGCTAGTGAGCCTAGGAGCTTTGTGTTTTTGCTTACTAGTTGTGTAGGAGCTCCCCAGTGTGCAAAGTACTAGTGACATAGGTTTGTGTGACCTTGCTCCTTGAATTGATTAGTTGAGCTCTTACTAGGAAGACACCTTATTTGCTTGATTAGGAACTTTTGTAAGGTGTTAGAGTTATAGATAGAAGTGTGTAGTCTTGACTAGACCGATAGTTCTAATTCCGTATTTATTTCAGTTAGCCGGTACGATTAAGTTTTAGAAAGAACTATTCACCCTCCCTCTAGTCCGCCATCTTGACCCTTCAGTTGTGTATTATTGCTCTCTCAAATCATAGAATATTGTTATGTGCTAAACTGTCAATGCGGTGTAAATATTTGACATCAACTATTTCTTTTAATAACAAAATTTGTTTGTTCACACTTGAGCACCTCAGGGAGTTATACTCTTCTGAAAATGTGCAACAAAGCAGGTTTAGACATGTGGAAATGTGAGATAACACCATCAAATACAAGCCCAAGACAAGGTTACATTGTACACCCACAAATTTTGTTTTGGGGGCTCAAATTGGACCTTGCCATCAGCTAATCTGGTAGGATCAACCATTGTGGGTTGGTTCAAAAAGAATGAATTAGAAGTTCTGATACTTGCATCAGGTGTTCTGATGTGTCAAAGTATTATGATTTTTCAAACTTTGTCATCTCGTCTGAGCCAAAATATTTAGATGGATATTCCAATTTTAACGTAAGAAATTCCGATGTGTCAAATTTGGTCATAAGCCACAGAGTTATTTACACTTGGCCTCTCAACTGCAACCACCATCGTTGATTTGGAGCACACTAGCTAGAATGTTGTTGTGCAGTTGTGCTGACCCTAGAATGTCCTCTTTTCCCTTGGGTTGGTTATGTTATGACAATATTACCAAAATCATAATAATCCTCACAAGGAAGCTTTGTTTCTTCAAGGATTATCAGGTTTGATTGAATCATGGACCTAATATAATACTTATCGCTTTTTAAATTATCAAGCAATACAACACCATGGGTGGATGATTTGTGGTTCATAATGAAACCAAATAAGATAAAGTTATTGATCTAGCAATGAACCTTTCTCGATTCCATAACTTAGAGGAGAACAAGATGCGTGTATATATAAGTATAAGACTCTGTTGTTTGGATAAGAATGGAACAACATGTCTCTAAATAAAAAACATTCCCTTCGTATATCTGAAAAGGAATACAATTCTAGCGCAGTATTGAGTCAAACCATTTCGAGTTTGACCAGGTTTAAATAATGTCAATAAATAAGTGCAATTAGATGCACCGTATAATATTTTTAAAAACACACTCATTTAGTGTCGTAAATATTGATTCTTTTTTCTGTATACTTTATCAAAATCTAAATAGTTTAACTAAAGAGATACTAATAGAAATGCATCATTTCGAGGACAACAGCTAGGTAAATGTGTCATTTCGAGGACAATAGGTAGAAAACCCTTAGCCTAGCATTCTCATTTCATCATACGATGATGTAAGAGAGATGGTGTGGGTCACCATCCTCCCTAGTTTATATGAACTCCGAAGAATTTATAGCTAAGGGCCTGGAATGTGGGGATATAAAAAAACCCAGAAACAAAAAAAATACAGAAATATAATAGGAATGCATATAGAAAACAAAAGATTAGATAGAAAACACTCATAGGGATGGGTGTTCTAACGATCATGAAAAAATATAGAAAACAGCGCACATGTAAAGATGATGGGAAAAATAATTACGATCTTATACCTAAAGAACAAATTATATTATACAAAATAAAGTACAGTATAGCGAAGAGTAAACAACCATGAGTTTATCTGTTCCTTTTTCTGGTGCCTGCTTCTCTCTTCTCACTGCCTCTCGAGTCTCGTCCCCCACAGTCTGTAGTGGTACAGACGGCATGTCTTGGACCGTCGGACGTGGTCTAGGTGGTGGAGATGTAGCGGGCTAGCATCTGTGCGTCCCGTGCGGGTAGCCGGGTGGACTCGAGCGATCCTGCTGGTCGCCGCTGCCAAAAGAGACGGAACCGCATGATGCCGACGGGATGGACTCGAGGTCTCGAGCGCTTCTGCAGCTCGCAGCTGTCAAAGGAGACGGGTCCGCGTGTAATCGATGAATCGAGGGAGGATGAAACAGAGAGAACATTTTCTTACTATCCTAAGGGCTGATTTGACAGATGATTCAAATTTAAAGGCTGCTAGATGGTGTCGTGGGTGGAGGAAGTGGATTAGAGGGAGATCAGAGGACAGGAAGCAGAGAGCCGGAGCTGGTAATGAAGATGCGTACACACAGCTATTTACGTGAAGGTAGCAACGGATGGTTCAAGTTCTTCACATGTATTTGCATTGATGTAGGAGAGGAATCGATGTGGAAATAATGTCTGCCTGTTCGTTTGGTGCACAGTCCGTCATGTAATGCGTCGGTTGTGGACATTGAGTGAGGGAGTCGAAGAGATGGCTGCTTTATATGAGACTATAAAAATTGCATGGTGCAAACTAAGTGATGACGAGGATCGCTGTGGGATTGCTTAGTGACTTGTGGACCCTTCGATGACGTGGCTTCTCGAAATCGCAGAGAAATATGGTAGTGGAGTTTTGCTTTATAGGAGTTATAGATATATTTATACTTTCCCCCAATCCATAAATTCACATGAGTCTGCAAATTGAAAGGGATTGAACTGCAGTTCTGAAACAAACAGGATTTCTGCAGGGCCGGTCCATTTCTCTCTGTAACATGTTCTCCAATGCAACTGGCTTAAAGATCAACTTCTCTAAAAGTTCAGTGGTTCCTCTTCACATGGATGGGACTGAACTGCAACAATGCATTTGAATTCTTGGATGCACTCAAGAATCCTTTCCTCAGAAGTACCTGGGCCTGCCTCTTTCTGCAACTAAATTACCTGCATCGGCCTTCAATACCTATGTTGAAAGAACCGATGGCTTCCTATCCTCTTGGCAAGCATCTCTGCTGAACACCATGGGTAGAGTTGTCTTGATCAACTCAGTCCTGGACAGCCAACTGGTGTACATTATGTCTGCTCTGCAGATCCCTCCAACAACCATTCAACTTATAGACAGGAGTCCTATGGGCTGGTGGACTGCAAGCCTCTGCAGCAAAGTGTCTGGTGGCATGGGAAAACGTATGCACAACCAAAGACCTTGGAGGGCTGAGCATAAGAGCCTTTGGAACTCACAACATGTGCTTGCTCCTGAAGCTCATTCATCGTCTATACTGCTCCAATGCTTCAGCTTGGTTACAGTGGGTTCGACAGCATGCTAATATGCTCACTCTCAGAGGGGATCTCCATGGAACCCATTGGGTTCGACTGCGTTCCCTACTGCCCCTATACCAGGCCCTCACAACGGTGTCCATTGGTGATGGAATGGCTACTTCATTTTGGTCGGATGTTACATGGACGAATCACTGTCTGACAGATTTCCGGCAATATTCAGTCATTGCGTGAAGAAAGATGACACTGTCCAGCAGGCTATTACTTCCAACCTTTCGGCTGCTTTTGTTCCTAGACAGTCAGCACAGGCTGCTTCACAGCTTCAGGAGATCAGAAACATCATCCAAGATACTGCCCTCTCCTCTGAGCCGGACCAGAGACTGTCTCCGTTTGACTATGGACAAGGGAAACTTGATTATTCGGCAATATACAAACTGCTTAAAGCCAAAGGAAGATCTGCTGACCCGTCATCAGAGTTTATTTGAAAAAACAGAACACCTCCAAGAGTCCAGTTGTTCATGTGGATCCTTTCAAAGGATAGGATCCAATGCAGAGCTAATCTTTATAAGAAGAAAGTGATTGATAGCAGCTCTTGTGAAGTGTGTGGAGCCCCTAATGAAACTTCAGATCATATCATCTTGCAATGCCCTTTGCCATCGACTTTTGGTCCAAGATTGCCTGCAGGTAGCTGGTCTGTCAACAAGTGCAGTTCTCAACTTCCCCAAGGTCCAAAATGTTCCATCCACACAGTACAACATGTTTCTGGCCTTATGCTTCTGGCAACTATGGAAACGCAGGAACGCCTTTGTGTTTCGAAATGAGCAACTTTCTATGAGACAAATGCTGGTTTCATGTAGTTCAGAAGCAACTCTTTGGTGAGAAAGATTGCCAAGAAAACAGCGTGCCGTGGTCGACGCCTGGTCCCAGTTCTTTGGTGAATTCATTCAGGATACAATGTGATGTAAACCACTTTCCAAGTTTTGTAAATTCAATCTTACTCAATCTTGTAATCCCTGTACTAATGCCAATGGTTCATTCGAAATAAATAAATCAGGTGGGAAACTTCCCCCACGCTGATAGTTTTTTTTAAAAAAAACGCCGCGCCGTCTCAGATTAAGTGGAGCCAGCATCCCTACGCGGTTTCACAGCCCTGCCATCTGCACTCCGCAGTCCCCGTGGAGCTGCGTGCTGCTCTGCCTTCTGCCTCCTGAAGATGTCGCCTCACGCCTGTAGCCGTGATGGCTGGGCGCCGTTACTTGTCATTTTTTTTTTGAAAAGGGTTACTTGTCAATTTGACATGAGGATGATGACTAACCGTAGTATGGTATTTATATGAGAATGCGTCTGCTTTTCTTTCTGCACTTGCCTTTTTTTTTTAGAGTTCAAGGGTGACCCCCGGCCTTTATATTGCAAAGACCAAACCGTTAAGCTCCTTACAACATTCAGAGTTCAGGCAAACAAACCGCACAGTATAGCAGGAGAAACTACTGACATAAAAAACTACTACATCCCCCAGGCTTCTGCAAGACTCGCAAAGCTAATCCAATTCCTTTCACGAGCCATCCTCTCCAGGTCAACTCCATTTGTCAACAGAGCTTTAGCTTTGTCAGGTACTGTATTGATCTTCCGGTCGGTCCCAGCTTGATACAAGACACGGTCCCATTTATCATTCACCTGACTAAGCCAGGTAGTCGGTGAGGTCTTGTAGCGAAGCTTTTTAGTTTGTCCAGGCGATCCAGAAATTCTGGGACTTTCTCCTTTGGACACAGAGAGCTCCAATTGTGCAGCATTGCTGTTACCTTCAGTATCAGCACTCGCACATCTACCCAGAGTGTTCCCTGAAGGCAGCAGCACAAAAAATATTTTCCACTATGAATTTCCTATTGCTAATCCACATAGTCCCAACAGAAACAAAGACTGTACCAACTTGTCTATTTAAGATCTCAGAAAGAATGGACCAAAGCTGTCTAGCTATACTATTACTACACAGTTAAAAAATAAGTGATTGATAGTTTCAGCCTCTGAGCAAAACAAACAAGTAGGATCCTTGATTTTCTTCCTGGTACTCAAATTATCCCTAGTCAGAACCTTGTTTTTAGATAATAACCATAGGAAGAAATGGACTCTAGGTGGGACCTTCAGTGCCCAAACATCAGGAACATATACAAGAGAAATACCCCTAAAATTAATGACTTTGTATAAGGACTGTGAAGAGTAAACACCCTGAGAATAAAACTGCCAAATTAGTGAATCTTCCTCATCAGTAAAGCTAATAGTAGAAGCCAATTGGACCACTTCTGACCAAAGATTGTATAATCAACCATCAACACATCTTCTAAAAGTGCATTTCAAATCACTACCATCCCAAAGGGATGCAACAGTAGCATCCTTCTCATTGATTAACACGTAGATCTCCCAATATTGAATAGCTAGACTAAAAGCACCTAACCAATTATCTTCCCAAAACTTGCACTTCTTGCCATTTCCTATATGCCATCTATATCCCATTTTTGCTGCAGAAGCAGCTCTCATCATACCTTTAAAGAACTCAGAGGCTCCAGAGGAGGAGCTATAAAAGATGTTAGGTCTATCAGTTTTGTACTTGAAGTCTAAAAATTGTCTCCACATCTTATCACCATCTAGATTATACCTTTTGATCCAAGAAGCTAAGAGACACAAATTTAAATCTCTCAAGTTAGGAACACCTAGGTCTCCATACTCTTTCATCATACTGACACTCTCCCAGTTGGCCAAATGAATTTTACAGGATGTGGGGCTATCATCCCATAAGCAATTACTGAGATGAGAGTGTAGAATAATGGCCCACTTAGGAAATTTAATAAACGAGAGTACGTATACAGGAACTAGTTTCCCTGCATAGGACAACAACCTACCTCTCCAACCAGCCAGTTTTTTCAACATTTTATCAACTAGAGGCTGAATGTCCTCCCTACTAAGCTTCTCATAATGCAAAGGAACCCCTAAATATTTGATAGGTAAGGTACCAACCGGACAGGAGAACAAATGGGCAAGACTGTGAACTTCTTCAGGTTCAACATTCATCGGAATTAACTCACTTTTACCAGACAATTGTCCAAACCAAATGACGATACTTTTTAGGTTCCTAGTGTATTCCTCATCAATTCTAGAAAAAAGAATGGTGTCATTTGCATACCGGAGAGACACAATACCACCTACCCTAAAGTTTTCTGCTATCCCTTTAATAATACCTTTCTCAGCCCCCTTCTGGAGCATTATTGTAAGAACATCACCTACTAGATTAAAAAGCAACGGAGAGATAGGGTCACCCTGCCTTAACCCCTTCCCAGGTTTGAAAAAACTACTTTCTTCTCCATTAAGATTGACTCCCACAGAGCCTCCAATGACTAAATGTCTAATCCAATCAATCCAAGTGTTACTAAAACCTTTAGTCCTAAGGATTTCAAACAAAAAAACCCAATTAACTCTGTCGTATGCTTTCTCATAGTCTAATTTCAGGATTAAACCAGGTTCACCTGATTTGCTAAGACTATGTACTAATTCATGAGCAATCACAACACTCTCTAAAATATATCTACCTTGAATGAAGGCACTTTGTTGAGGAGAAATTAATCTATTCATAATCTTTCCTAATCTAAGAGTTAACATTGGAAAACACCTTAAAGCTACAATTAATGAGACTGATAGGTCTAAATTTTTTCATGGATCTAGCTTCATCTACCTTAGGGATGAGGGAAATCATAGCAAAATTAAGTGTTTTCAAATCAAGATTCCCTCTATGAAAATCATCGAACATATCCACTAAATCAGTCTTAATCAAATCCCAAAATTTATGATAAAACATAAATGAGAGCCCATCCGGCCCAGGTGCACCATCAGCGTAGCAACTCCAAACAACTTCCTTAATTTCTCCTTCAGAGAAAGGAGCAGTTAGCAACTCATTCTCACTACTACTCACTAAATCCTCATGTCTCCAAAAGTCCCGACCTAAAGAGACAGAGGGTTTGTCTTCTCTTCTAAACAGATGTTTGTAGAAATCTAAAGCAATTTCCATCATCCCCTTCTGGTCCTCTACTAGACCATTAGGGCCTTCCAGAACCTCCACCCTCTTCTTTCTATTTCTCTGATTAGCTACAACATGAAAATATGTTGTGTTCCTATCCCCTTCTAGGATATTTCTGTCTCTAGATCGCTGCCTCGCCTTAATCTCCTCTAAGGCCCAAATCTTCTCTAACTCCTTAGAAACAAATTCCATTGTATCCCTTTCTGCCTTAGATAAAATTCTAGAATCTAACTGGGCTTCTAAGTCATTGTATTCCAAAGCAAGCTCATTTTTATATTTATTCATCCTAGCCACTTCATTCATAGCCCAACCCCCTAACAAACGTTCAAAGAGTCCTAATTTTAAATTGCCATTTATCTAAACTATTAGTCAGGTTACAAGGAGTGCTCCAGGCTTTCTTGACAATATCGGAAAAACCATCCTGGTAGAGCCACCACTTTTTGAATCTAAAACGTTTCTTACTAAAAAAAATACATTAGAACCAGATTCCAAGACTAGAGGGTTATGATCACTAGGAACTCTATCTAGACATTTAACAGTTGCTAAAGGAAAGCCACTATCCCACTCAGTAGACACAAAAATCCTATTTATTTTGGCCATAACCAAATTATCTTGGTTATTTGTCTAAGTATATTTTCTTTTATATGAACAGTTACCCCAATATGCACCCTCCTGGCACATCTTCTTCAGCTGCATACATATTGAGAAAGTGTATCAGTTTGATGTGTAAACCAGAAGTTGCTATAACTATCTAGCAAACCTAATCAACAGACAACCTGAGAGATTCCTTCCCACCCCTACCGCCGGCGGCCTCCCTGGCCGCCGCCGGCCACCGATTCCCCCTCTCCCCCCGTTCGCTATTGTCGCCATGCTTTCGTCCTTCCTTGTCGTTGACTGCTCCAGAGGTGAAGTCATCGCTGATGCCTCCCTATTGATCATGGCATAGCCTTGAGGTCATCTGCTATGATCCATCTTCTAATGGATCATCTAGACCTGAATTACAGGACAGGTAAAGTTGTTGAAGCTAAAATTCGACAACGCTTCTCCTCTCCGGTCAGTTTCGATCCTGGTTTGTCTCCCAGAGAATTCTTCCTAGTTCTTTCCTTTGGTCGATGCAGATTCCGTCTCTCTGAACTTTTAGCCTCTCAAGTTCTTGAATCCATCATTGGTGGACATGCTCCTTCTTTTCGTGTCTTGCAACTTGCTGATCGAGTTTTCAGATTCTCTCTACATTCTCAAGAAGTGGGTTTTCATATCTACAAGCTTTGCTCCTTTGAATGTCTGGAATTCAAGATTTTCTTTCATCTGTGGCACAATGGAGGGGCCAACTATCGGTTAGAATACCGCAATTGGCTAACTGAACAGGCCAAGGAATGGGTTGAAGTTGTTAAAGGGCCCTCGCGATCAGCTCCAGTGCATAATTCAAATGTATGTTTGTCAGGAGCAAACTTGATTCCTCTTGCCAATAATTGTGTTCATCATCCTACTAAATTTTGTTATGAGCGTGTTCATCCTGTTCATCATGTTCAAATTCATAAACATCATGACCATTTCCCTATCTTTAATCATAGTCAATCTCATAATGCCCCTCTTAATCATGGTCCTAATGCCCGTTTTAATTAGCAACGGGTACCTAAAACCTTTAATATGGCCTTTTTCAATCCCGGCCATCAATTTGGTCCAAGGGCTCACTTAAGAGGCATTCTTGGACCAAAACCTCCTAGGCCGTCTCCTACAGCCCAGCGGTGTCTGAATAGAAATTGTCTCAGGCATAAGTTTGGTATGTGTATGTTCCCGCCTCAATCCTCACGCCGCTCTTGCCTCTTCACATTCCAGAGAACGTCAGGATCAAGTCTCGCTACCGAGTGGGCCTAACCAGGGCTGGACACCGGTGCACTACGTGTCCTTCACTGATTTCGCTCTCCGTTGCCTTGGCGTCACGACCCTTTCCCCTATTACAATCCCCTAGAGCCGCTCCTGGAAAATATCGGCCCTAGACTTCGACGACGGCGACGCTGCTCCGCCGTCATCATCTCCGTCACCGGCAGCTGCAGAGCACATTGAGCGCCGCTTTTCCTCCTTCGGTGAGTTTGCCTCATCCATTCTTGGCATTCGATCAACCTCTTTGGTCACTCATGTTGCCTGGGCCAAGAAAACCCCAACTGCTACAGTACCTTCCTCTTCTGCTCCTCAGGCTTCGATGGCTTTCCGGTTCATTGATCTGACGCTGTTCCTGCCAAAGGAGCACAGCGAGTGATGATCCCTGGAAGACCCTCATGAAGCGAGTCGTCACAGGACCCATCCAAGAAAGGAACAATAATGTGGCCATTGCTCTGCTACAACCTCTCCTGAATCATCATATTGATTTTGCTGATATCAGAGAAATTCTCATGGCTTTTCTGAATGCTAATGACATTCCCTATGTGACCATTTAGAGGTGCCCTTTTGGTCAGGCCTATGTGCGCTTCAGCTACCTGCACCATAGGACTTCCTCATTTGGGGTGGCCCATATCAGTTTGGTAATGGTACAATTTCTTTTATTCCACATAACCGTGCATGGAACAACAGAACTGCTTTCATGACCCATGAGGTTTGGTTGATGATGGTTGGCCTCAATTTGGACCTCTGGAACAATGCACTTGTGGATAAGGCTGTGTCAGAATTTGGTAGCTTCATTGCATGGGAAGAAGATGATAATCATATGTCAAGAATTCTTATTAGGGCTAGAGTGTTTTCTCTAGACTCCATCCCATGGTTTTTCACCTTTTCAGAAGGCACTGGTCCTGAGACAGATAGCTAGAAAGTGCAATGTGAAGTGCTTCAAATTGCCATGCTTGGAGCTATGCCTCAGGATGAGGATCAGCCACCAAAGAACCCTGATGATTTTAATCCAGAAAGCTTCCAGTACTTTGGCTTTAGGCAGCCGGGCCAAGGCCCACCAAATTTGCCTCCTGCGCATGGCTTTGGTCAGAACGAGCACAATGGTCAAGATGTTGAGTGGGATCTCTGGCCCAATCTAGAGTAGCAAAATCAGGCCTAGGATCACTTTTAGCCCAACATGCAGCCAACTTTTAAAGAACCTGTGCTAGAGCTCATTCCAATTCATAATGATCCTGCACCTGAAGCACCACATCAGAATGACCCTATGCAAGAAGTAATTCAATAGATGCCTCCACTTGAGGATGATCTCTATGCTCATGACTTGACAAATCAATCTGAAGGAGAAGCTCCACCACCACCTGCTGTCATTGAACCTGTTCAGGTAGTGGAGTTCCCTAATTTTGCTAACTTTGAGCCTATGATACCAGCCCTAGAGGATGAGGTGCAGTATGAAGATCTGTTGGGTTTCATAAATCCCGAAGATGAGCATCATCAAGATCCCTTTCATCAGAATCTGTAGATTGGCTGTGCTCAAATCCTTCAGCCTAATGCTGACCCTGTATTCACCTCCATGGCTTCTCAAAAATGCTTTCAGTCCAACCCTGGAGCAGTTCATCTTTGGGTAAAGTTTTCTCTCAAAACTCTTCTTCTTATCCTACAGTTTCCATTCTAGATGCCTGGCTTAGCTTTTTCACCTTTCTTCTTATGCAGTCCACAACTTTTGATTGGGCTAACTCTATCCTAAAGTCTCCTGCCCGGAATATCCTTTCTGCAAATAATCCTGGTAAATCATATCTCTTCTCTATTCCCCCTTCCTGTCCTTCCTCTAGTTTCTCTGCCTGCTCAGATTTTGAGCTTACTTCTTCTTCTCTTGTTTTAGAGGAACTGAAATCTGAAGATGCTGATGTCCCCAGCCCCAGCACACCTGTCAAGAGGAAGAGGACTGTTAGGTCAAAAAAGCAGGCTCTTTCAGAAGCAGACATCAGAAGGAGCCAAAGGCTTAAGATGATCAACAAGGGGTTCAAATCTTCTTCTTGCAAAGATAAAAACTGTGTTGGTTGTTCAGCCACGCCACCAACTATTTCTCAACACATCATCAGAGACCTGGGCAAGACTTTCTGCAACATTGATCCTCAAGAACTCACTGAAGAAAGACTTAATGCTAAGCCATCAAAGAAAAAAGACCACTAAAAAGAAGGGAAAGGGTAGTAGGGCCAACCCTGCTGACAACTCAGAGGCTTAGTCCTTCCTCTCCTCTTTTGTGACATTAGCTAGCTAATGATCATTACCTTATTTTGTTAAGTGTTGATATGAGTACAAGAAAGTGGAATGTGATGTGTTGGAATATTAAGGGAGTTAATTCAGATAAAAAATGGAATGCAGTAAGAGACAGAGATGTAGAAAGTTATTGTGATGTAATCTGTCTCCAGGAGACTAAACGTGACTCCTTCAATGACTCTTTTATTCGTAACATGTGTCCCCCTGCTTTTGATTACTATGAGTATCTACCATCTGTGGGTTTATCTGGTGGTGTAATTATTGTCTAGAAATCTAGTATGTTTCATGGCACTCTTGTTTTCCAAAATTCATATGCTATTTCTGTTGAGTACTATTCTAAACGCAATGATGCTCATTGGATCTTGACCAATATTTATGCTCCTTATACATACAGTGGTTAATGTGAGTTCTTGCAATGGTTTACTGACATTCACATGCATGATGATGTTAATTGGCTAATTGTTGGAGATTTCAATTTGTGCCGTAGTCCTGATGATAGAAATAGACCAGGTGGTGATTTAGCTGAGATGTTTCTTTTCAACGAAGCTATAAGCTCCTTAGTACTAGTTGAGCTTCCTCTAAAAGGACGACGCTTTACATGGTCTAATAAGCAACAGTGTCCTCTTCTTGAACGTCTTGATTGGTTTTTTACATCTGCTTCCTGGACTCTCTCTTACCCTAGCACTATTGTTTACCCTTTAATCAAGGAAACTTCTAACCATGTTCCTTGTGTCATAACCATTTCTACTTCCATTCCTAAGCACTTCCTTTTTCGTTTTGAGAACTATTGGTTGGAACATGCAGATTTTTATCCTGTTATTGAGCAATCTTGGTTGCAACCTGCTAATGTTTCTAATGCAGCAAAGGTTATCATGGCAAAGTTCAAAAATTTGAGAATATCTCTTAAAGCTTGGAAGAGGTATTTGTCTAACCTGAAGACCAACATTGCCAATATCAAGCTGTTGCTGGGTTTCTTTTGTTTTATAGAGGAGTTCAGAGATTTGTCAATAGTAGAATGGAATTTCAAAGCTATATTAGAAACTAAACTCCAGACTCTCCTTCAACATCAGAGATTGTATTGGAAACAAAGAGGCAAAATCAAGTGGGTTACATTTGGAGATGCTCCTACAAAACTTTTCCATGCTAATGCTACAATAAAATATAGAAAGAATCTTATAACAATGCTGGAGGATGACACTGGCACATCTATTGTGGATCATCAAGCAAAGGCTGACCTAATTTGGATAGCTTTTAATCAAAGGTTGGGAGTATCTTCCTTCTCTAAAATTAATTTGAATTTAGCTCACCTTTTGCAGCCATAGCTGGTTTTCACAGCCCTTGTCCAACCTTTCACTTCTAAGGAGATTGATAGAGTAGTTATGTCTCTGCCATCAGACAAAGCATGAGGGCCAGATGGATTTAATACTGATTTTATTAAGAAATGTTGGTTCATTATAAAGCAGGATTTCTATAAATTTTGTGAAGCTTTTTATAATGGTGATGCTTATCTGCAGAGTATAAATGGGTCACATATTACTTTGGTCCCAAAATCAGATAATGCTTTCAAAGTTTCAGACTTCAAACCCATCTCTTTACTTAATTCTTCAGTAAAGATCCTTACCAAGTTGCTTGCCAATAGATTGCCTGATGCCTGATCTAATTCATAAGAACCAATATGGTTTTATCAAACATAGATCTATTCAAGATTGTTTAGCTTGGTCCCTGGAGTACTTGCATTTATGTCATCAGTCAAAAAAAGAAATAGTCATACTCAAGCTTGATTTTGAAAAGGCTTTTGATAAAGTGGAACACCAATGGATGATCAACATTATGGAATCAAAAGGTTTTCCTAGAAGATGGCTAAATTGGATGAAAATGATCTTTAACTCTGGTACCTCTTCAGTTCTTCTAAATGGTGTGCTAGGAAAAGTTTTTCACTATAGAAGGGGGGTTAGACAGGGAGATCCTTTGTCTCCACTTTTATTTGTCCTAGCTGCTGATTTTCTTCAGAATATTTTAAATTTTGCAAGAGCTCAGGGTCTAATCTCTCTCCCATTACAATTGCCTCGTTGCTAGGAGTTCCCAATTCTCCAATATGCAGATGATACACTAGTCTTTATGAATCGAAATGCTAGGGAAATTTACTTCTTAAAGGCTCTACTCAACTCCTTTGCAGAGCTCTCTGGATTGAAGATTAATTACTCAAAGTCTATGATGGTCCCTATAAATATCTCAACAAATAGATTTGATATTCTAGCTAATACTTTTGGTTGCATTAAAGGATCACTTCCTTTTACATACCTTGGACTTCCTCTAAGTATAACCAAACCTATTGTTGCTGATTTTTGGCTTCTTGTTAATCATTGTGAAAGAAGACTAGTGAGCACTGCTACCTTTTTCAGTGAAGCTGGCAGGCTAGAGTTGGTGAATGTTGTTTTCAGTTCCCTTCCAACCTTTGCTATGAGCACATTTCTTTTGCCAAAGACAATCATCAAGCAAGTAGATAAGTACAGAAAACACTGTTTATGGAGGGGGTCAGATCTATCTAGCAAAAAGCCATCAAAAGCAGCATGGGAAATTGTTTGTAACACCAAAGAAAATGAAGGGTTAGGTGTTCTGGATCTTCAGACTCAGAATGAAAGTCTCCTTCTCAAAAACCTACATAAGTTCTATAATAAGGCCAATATTCCTTGGGTGCATCTCCTTTGGGCCTGCTACTACTCTAATGGTTCCCTACCAATGACCCAGGTGAGAAAAAGTTCTTTTTGGTGGTGAGATTCCCTAAAGTTGCTTGATCATTTCAAAGGGATGGCCTCAGGCTTAGTTCAGAATGGCACAAGCTGCTTTTTTGGTTAGATGTGTGGAATGATCAACTGCTAAATCAAGCATTTCCACATCTCTTCTCCTATGTTAAAGATCAAAGGCTCACAGTTTCTCAGGTGGCTCACCTGTCTGATATTTTTCATCTACCCCTTTTTGAGGAAGCTTTTCAACAATTTCAGGAGCTAGGTGTCATGCTCAGTGATCTACATTTGAATGATGAATCTGACAGGTGGATGTATATTTGGGGGTCTGCAGAGTTTACCCCACACAAGGCGTACAAACAGCTTAAAGGCTCAATACATGTACATCCTATTTTTCGCTAGTTATGGAAGACCTGTTGTCAGAAAAAAAAGAAAGATCTTTTTCTGTTGCTATTATGGGACAGACTAAGCACTAGGGAGATTCTGAGAAGAAGAAATATGTTTTTGGAGGATTACTTCAGAGGTATTCAACCTTCAGTTCAGAGATGCAAAGGCATTTTCAGGAAGGAATTTGCTCATGTTATACTTCGAGCAAAGGCAGCTTACCAACCACATATTAGTCAATGGCTAGACCACTTTGTGTGATTTTGTTGATCTTTTTTGTTTCGTTCTTTGTCTCATAACTGTACTTGTAAAGAGCTGCTCATTTTAATAAAAGACAGTAGGGGGAAACCCCTCCTAAATTCATCAAAACAAAGTTCCAGCAGAGCCCACTTATGCACCCAATCATTAAAAGCATTAGGAGTTGTGGGATCTAAGTCCCTAGTATCTTTTCTAGAAGAACTTTGACAAATAGAACCAACAGTCATACTGCTAGCAGAAGAGTTTCCATTTCCTACAGAGTGACTACAGCCTATATGATCAGAAACATTTCTCTGTTGACTTCCTCAGAAGTCATCTTTCTCTTTAAATTTACCTTAACAGGGCACTCTACAGTACTACAAGCTGCATTAAAACTATTATTTCTTTCTATCTCTAATTCTAGAACTTGATCAACTAATTTTTGCTTAGACAGTTCCTCAACTGGAACCTCTAGATCAATACTAGTAGCAACTATTTCTAACAAAGAAGAAGTAGAAATATGTTTTGAAACTTTTTACCTTTCTCATTTTCCAGGTTGTTCTTACTTTTTAAAGCTTGAGCTTTTTCCAGCATAGTCACCCCATCCCGTGGAACTCGTTTACTTTTCCTTTCTAGTTGCACAGGACCCCATCCCCTCTTCCTTTTAGCCACCTTACCATCTTTTCCTTGAATCACAGTTCCAGGAGTAGTATCAATCTGTTGAACATCATAACTTTTGGCATTACCCTCCGTACTCACTTGATTCATTAAAGTCTAATCTGGTTGATCACTGCCATCAGCGTACCCATAGAGCCACTCAGAAGGCAAATTTTAGACTCTCTTCTTCTAGTTCAAAAGTTTCACCAACATCCTCTATCCACACTTCCTCCCTATCCTCAATTTTCATAGCCTTAAGGAGACTGATGCATGAAGATTCCATTGCCTCTCTATTGACACCATTATCTAGCATTTCCATAGCAAAGAGTTGACTAAGATTTCTTATTGTCTTACTCCCACTTGGCATAGACTGCTTAGGTTGCTTATCTAGAGGTTCATCTACTTTCTTCCCTTGATTTGCAGAATTAGTAGTCTTGTCATTTTTAGGACTGGTAGGACCACCCTCCTTCTTCTTCTCTTCATCAGATAGCAGGTCATCCTCATCCAAATCAGTATCACCATCACCATCATCTCCACCCTTCCCTGTCTTTTCGGATATCTATTCTTCTATCTTAAAACTGATCACAAAGAGCTCATCCTGCATTTCCATGACTCTCTTCGGGGGAATCTTGATTGGTTTCCTGCATTTCACTTTAATCAGTATAGGGACGAATTCTTCAACCTATTTCGGCCCGTCATCAATCCGAAACAAGTATGGAGGCCTAAGATTGATGAAAAAACAGCATCACCTTCACCTGTTCCAGCAGTTGTTACTCCAATTCAGGAAGTGTCTGAAGCTATTCCCACCTCACCCAAGACACCTACAGTATCTCCTTCATCACAAACATCAATATTCACCTTAGGAGATGACGAAGAGATGGTGGATTTTGAGCCGACACCCAGCAGGGAAGGTATGGATATTAATATGGTTTATTACTTACCCGCTGAGTATCGTGCTGTTGATGAGGAAGGAGAAGTAGCCCAGCTAGATTTTGGCCCCAAGAATGCCATCTTTGAGAAGCCTAAAGAACCGGTGAAACACTTGAAGCCGCTGTACATCAAGGGTCACATTAATGGATTGCCGGTTGCTAGAATGCTTGTTGATGGAGGAGCTGTGATCAACCTTATGCCATATTCAGTTTTCAAGAAATTGGGGCTGCGAGATGAAGACTTGAAGAAGACTAATATGGTACTAAATGGCTTTGAAGGCAAAGAACCGATAGAGGCCAAAGGAGTTATTTATGTGGAGCTCACGGTTGGAAGCAAGACTCTGCCTACTGCATTCTTTGTCGCTGAGGTGCAAGGTAATTACAATGTAATTTTAGGCCGCGATTGGGTACATGCTAACCAGTGCGTGCCATCTACTATGCACCAATTTCTAATCCAATGGGTTGAGGACGAGGTGGAGATTATTTATGCAGATACATCAGCTTGTGTTGCCTTAGCCGATTCTTTGGTGGATTGGCAACATCCTGAAGCTACTTGTTTGACAGGACGCAATGATCTTCCGGAGTTTGATTTCCTCAGTGCTACAAAAAATGGTTTTGTGCCCGTGATGTTAAAGCCGATTGGTAGTGATCGGCTCAAAAATATGTTCTGAATAAATGGATCCTAGCTTAGATTGGTTGCAAAAGCGTCTTGAAAATTATCGATCTCAAGAGAATGGCGTGCATGAATCCATAGAAGAGCTAGAAAATATGGATAAGCTAGGACAAGGTTTTACATCGGCTGATCCATTAGAGAAGATAGACATTGGTGATGGATCAGTTCCTAGGCCGACTTTTATAAACAAAAATCTGAAAGCCGATTACAAGTTGAAGTTAATCGAGCTATTAAAAGAGTATGTCGATATCTTTGCTTGGGAGTACCATGAGATGCCTGGCTTGAGCCGAGAGTTAGTAGAACATCGGCTGCCCATTAAGAGTGGTTTTAGACCTTTCAAACAGCAGGCTAGAAGGTTCAATCCCAAGATGTATGACCGAATCAAGGAGGAGATCGATCGGTTGCTTAAAGCTAACTTTATTAGACCTTGCAGGTATGCTGATTGGATCTCCAATATTGTGCCTGTGGAGAAGAAAGGATCCGGCAAATTAAGGGTGTGCATCGATTTTAGAGATTTGAATAGAGCTACACCCAAAGATGAGTATCCTATGCCTATAGCCGATATGCTTATTAATGATGCTTCTGGACATAAGGTCATTAGCTTTCTTGATGGTAATGCGGGGTATAACCAGATTTTTATGGCCAAAGAGGACATATCCAAAACGGCTTTTCATTGTCCTGGTTTTCTTGGTTTATTTGAATGGGTGGTAATGACCTTTGGTTTGAAGAATGCCGGTGCTACATATCAAAGAGCTATGAATTTAATCTTTCATGATTTGCTTGGGGTCATCTTGGAGGTTTATATTGATGATATTGTTGTCAAATCGGATGCCATTGAATCACATTTGGCCGATTTGCGTTTAGCTTTTGATAGAATGAGAAAGTATAATCTGAAGATGAATCCTTTAAAGTGTGCTTTTGGTGTATCGGCTGGAAAGTTTTTGGGGTTAATTATTCATGAGCATGGCATAGAAATAGATCCTGAGAAAATTAAAATTATCCAGAAAATTCAGATTCCTGAATGTAAGAGAGATGTGCAAAAGTTCCTTGGCAAGGTCAACTATTTGAGGAGATTCATAGCTAACTTGTCGAGGAAAGTTGATGCTTTTACACCTATCCTTCGGTTGAAGAATGACATTGATTTCACTTGGGGGGCAAAACAGCAAGAAGCATTCGAAAAGATCAAGCATTATTTGGTTACTCCACCAGTATTGAGAGCGCCCAAGCATGGACAGCTGTTTAGGCTTTATATTGCAGCGGAAGATGGAGTAATTGGTGCTGTTTTGACACAAGAAACCGAAGGAAAGGAGCATGCTGTTGCATACTTGAGCCGGCGTTTATTGGATGCTGAAACAAGGTACACTTTTATTGAAAAATTATGCCTTTCGCTATATTATGCTTGTACAAAGTTGAGACATTATTTATTATCTAGTGCTTGCACAGTAGCGTGTCAAACAGATGTCATTAAATATATGTTGTATAGGCCAATTCTTAGTGGTAGGATTGGTAAGTGGGCTTATGCTTTAATTGAATATGATTTGGCTTATGAACCTTTGAAAGCTATGAAGGGCCAAATTGTTGCTGATTTCATTGTTGAGCATCGGGTTGATGATAGACATAGTGTTGATCTTGACCTTGTTTCTCTAGTACCATGGAGATTATATTTTGATGGTTCAGTTTGTAGCAATGGCCAAGGTGTTGGTGTTGTTTATATTTCTCCATATGGTGCTGTTTTTGAAGCCTCGTGCTGCTTAGAATTCTTTTGCACAAACAATCAAGCTGAATATGAAGCTTTGCTATTCGGGCTAGAGCTGTTGGTTGCTATAGGTGCTACACATATTGAGGCTTTTGGTGATTCGTTGTTAGTGGTGCAGCAAGTATCCAAGGTTTTTCAATGTTTCGACGAATCACTTAATGTTTATCTTGATAAGTGTCTAGATATCATTGCTACCTTGGATTCCTTTAGTATTGCTCATGTATTTAGACATGAAAATTACAGAGCAAATGAGTTGGCGCAGCAAGCATCTGGCTATCACGTTCATCGCAGCGTGTTTTACATCTCTCAAGAGCCGATGTCTTGTGTTGCTAACATAGGCAAGGCCGAACCGCAGCCCACCGATTCGGCCACTAATTTTGAAGCTTATGCAAGTAAGGACAAAGATTGGAGAAAGCCCATTATTGATTATTTGCAAGATTCTAGCAATAGGGTGGACAAGACTGTTCGGCGGATGGCTTTCAAGTATATATTGATTGACAATGATCTTTATCGCCGAACTGTTGATGGTATTCTTTTGAAGTGCTTGGATGAGGACCAAGCGAGAGTTGCTATGGGAGAGGTGCATGAAGGCATATGTGGTACACATCAGTCGGCACACAAGATGAAGTGGTTGCTACGACGTGCTGGTTTCTATTGGCCGACGATGATTAATGATTGCTTCAGATATTACAAGGGGTGTGAAGCTTGTCAAAAGTTTGGTAATATTCAGCTAGCACCTGCTGCTATGTTGCATCCTATTGTCAAGCCGTGGCCATTCAGAGGTTGGGGATTGGACTTTATTGGACAAATTCATCCTCCATCATCAAAGGGGCATCGGTTTGTGCTAGTTGCTACTGATTATTTCACCAAGTGGTCTGAAGCAGTACCTCTCAAAAATATGACACATGTGGAGGTAATTCAATTCATAACTGAGCACATTATCCATAGATTCGGCATTCCTCAAACATTAACCTCAGATCAAGGGTCTTCTTTCATATCATCACAAATCCGAGATTTTGCTGAATTATATAAGATAAAGTTGCTGAATTCCTCTCCATATTATGCCCAAGCCAATGGACAAGCAGAGTCTACAAATAAAATTTTGATCAAGCTCATCAAGAAGAAGATTGAAGATAATCCTAGAAGATGGCATGAGGTGCTGTCTGAGGCTCTTTGGGCGCATAGGATCTCAAGACATGGTGCAACTAAAGTAACTCCATATGAGCTTGTGTATGGACAAGAGGCCGTTTTGCCCGTGGAGGTAAATCTGGACGCCTTGAGATTAGCCAAGCAAAATGACTTATCAGCGGTGGATTTTCACAATTTAATGATGGACAACATTGACGAGGTCGCCGATAAGAGATTAGAAGCATTGAGGGCTATTGAGAGAGACAAATTACGGGTGGCAAGAGCATACAACAAGAAAGTTAAATTGAAAAGCTTTCAAGTTGGTGATCTAGTGTGGAAGGTGATTCTACCAATTGGATCGAAGGATAATAAGTTCGGGAAGTGGTCTCCAAGTTGGGAAGGTCCTTTCAAAATTGCAAGAGTGGTTCCTGGGAATTCATATTTGGTAGAATCATTACAAGGTACTTTACTGCCACGTGCTCTCAATGGAAGATATTTGAAGAAATTTCATCCAAGCGTTTGGCAAGAAGCTTAAGCACGTATGGCCGATACTTGGTTATCGCCCTTAGAACAAAATAAACATGGCCGATATTTTAGTATCGCCCTTAGAACAAATATAAAAATGGCCGATGGTTGTGTTGACATCGTCCTTAGTCTTGGCATAAGAAAGGAGTATATTTTTTGGCATGCAAGCTTTGCCAAAAAACAGGGGGGCATGTGTTGATGGTCAAATTTGACATCATGGGTATATTTGAGCCTGACAATCTTTGTCAAGAATTCTATTTGGACAGATACGTGGAGCTGCACATATTGGACGAGTTTGAGCCATGCATAGGCGTGCATACTGAGCTTCTGTATAGGGTAGACAAAATGTTCGAATTGTCTTGCTTGCTTGTTTGGGGTTTCTAGGAAATTCTCTCCTGCAGGAGCTCTATCAGTTTGATTCACGGGCGCTGGAAGCTACTACGAAGTGGAGTCCAGGGGCAATACGGCTTGCTTGAGCAAATACGTGGTGCAGCAAAGGAAGAATTAATTTATGAAGATTTATTATTATTATTATCTGGGCGTCAGATTTGGTAATATGCATGGCGGCAGGGACGGTTCTGACACGAAGACTTTTTACCTCCAGAAGATTGGCAAACTCAAAGCAAAGCTTAGGTTCGGTTATTGGAGTTTAGCTGTCATGTTTCTATGTCTCTGATTCCGGTTTCCAGAAGGCGTCGTCGTATGGCCAAAGGAAGGCAAATAGATTACGGGATTTATTTGTAACCGAATAGAATACATGTATATGGAAGTTTATTCGACTAGGAGTTTTAGTTTCCCGTAGCTAAGACCAGCCGGCTTATATATATAATGTAAGCTTAAGGCCGATTGACAACACACAATCGACATATCAATATACTACATTATTCTGCATCTACTATTTTCTCTCGAGTTTTTGCTTCTTGTTCTTCGTTGCCGTCTACTTCATTAACGACAGCGAGCACAAGGTCCTAGGGGCGGTCAGGCCGACCTAGGGCAGCCCATCACCGCCGTTCTCCCTGACGGGGTCCCTCCCGGGAGCGTGGGGTGTCGGGTTTCAAGAGCTCTCGCCGGCGTGTCTTGCGTATCGCGCTCCCGACGAGACTCCCCTTGCGACGTGTCTTGCGCATCGCGCTCGTCGCCGGGGGCACACGTGACGTGTTCGTGTGCGAACAGTCTGCAGGAACTACATTTGCCTGCTTGTACAGTTCATTCCAGGAAGCATAGGGACATGAAACGTCATGCAGTTCTCATAATTATAATCTCTACTGGGAGCCTTTTTTGTGTGATATTGGTACTTCTCTCCTTTTATTGGAGAAGGAAAAAGGGACCTCATGCTACAACAATGGCAGGAGCAGCCATCTCTTTCTTGGATGATAAATATCCTAAAGTTTCTTATGCTGAGCTGTTCCAAGGCACTAATGGCTTTTCTGGTAGCAATTTGATTGGAAGAGGAAGATATGGGTCCGTATATAAGGGCACATTGTCACTGAAAAACGTTGAAACCGAAGTAGCTGTTAAGGTTTTTGATCTGCAGCAGTCAGGTTCTTCCAAAAGCTTTGTAGTTGAGTGTGGACCTCTTAGTAAGATCCGCCATCGCAACTTGATCAGCGTCATAACCTGCTGCTCTAGTTCTGACTCGAAACAGAATAATTTCAAAGCCATTGTGTTCGAGTTCATGCCAAACCATAGCCTTGACAAGTGGCTACATGACCTTAATCCTGATTCAGATGTGTCCAGACCTATACCAGGCCTGACACTACTGCAAAGATTGAACATTGCAGTCAATGTTGCCGATGCAATGGACTATTTGCATAACAATTGCGAGCCCCCCATAGTCCACTGTGACCTGAAGCCAAGACTTTGTTGCCTGTGTTGGAGATTTTGGGATTGCAAAGATTCTTTCTGATTCAGAAGGTGATCCTGTGATCAATTCGAATACCTTCACCGGAATAAGAGGAACAGTTGGATATGTGGCTCCAGGTAACTGAAAATATGTAACTGCATCATTCTCTTACAGGTACTCCATAGAGCATATTGACATTTTTTCTTGTTCTTGCACTTTAGAATATGGGGAAGGCGGCCAGGTCTCCTTGTGTGGAGATGTCTTCAGCTTTGGAGTTCTGCTCCTTGAGATGTTTACAGGGAAGGCCCCAACCGATGCCATGTTTGTGGATGGATTGACCTTACAGGGCTTTGTTGAGATAGCATTTCCAGAGAAGCTGATGGACATTGTTGATCCAGTACTGCTGTCCACTGATGAGACGTATGCAAGAAAGCCACAACACAGAAACAATGGAGGGGAAGAGATTGAAAATGCCATAACTTCTGTCACTAAACTTGCGCTGTCCTGCACCAAGCTAACACCATCAGAGAGAAAGCCCATGAGTGATGCTGCAGCCGAGATGCGCAAGATAAGGGACTGCTATCTCGCAGACCTACCAAGGGCAGACAATTAAGTAATATAATAATATATATAACTGTTAGGGGGACATGTTGTTGCACTCTATTTCTGTATTTCGGATACACAGTATGCTGCCAAACTGAACCTGGCTTGGTGCACCCAACATTGCCAGAGACTACCAATATGGCAATATCCATTTCCTAAAAAATACACTGTTGGTCAAGAAATGTGTTTCCATTAGAACTCCAAAGCTGAAGACATTTCAACACAAAGTTTGTTGTCATTAGAACTTTGCTTTCATTGAAACTATGTATTTTCTCTTTATTAAAATGAAAAAAATGTGTTATCCTGCTAAAAGGTACAAAGTTTGTGTGTGCCAGTGCTTCTCTTTGTTATTTGTAAGAGAGCTTTGAGGAAGAAGTAAAAACATTAGCACCACTTCTTTTCGTAACAACAGATTCTCATTAAATATTTTACATGGTCTTACTAAGAAGTCAACGTCGAGAGAGATACAGTAAAAATAATACTGAACCAACAGGCTATCGAAAACATTGTTTCTATTACTAGATCATGCTTTGTGTTGCAATAGGAAAAAATAATGACATGATAATTCAAGTTTGAATGTGTGTTGTATTTTTTTAAAATGATATCTTTAAGCGCTATGTTTGCGACATTTCGTTTGTAGGCAATCATCAATTTTACATGAGTTTTCACGAAGCATTAACAATTAGATTATAATTCAAGTTTTGATGTGAAGAAACATAAACATTGAGTCTTGATTAGCACAATAAAATTATAGTACAAATAATCATTGGTCTAAGATAATCATATAATTAGACCACCGTTGCCAAGTAGCACCACCGTTCTACAATAAATAAACTGATTGACGAAACTGACATCCATGGCTTCTTTGATGAGCTTCAGTTGGATGTCTACAATTTTCTGGACAGGAAATATTGTCAATAGTATATCTTATTATCTGTCAGATATATATTTGAGGGTACTTGTCAATATGTGAAGATCTTATACACGACACTCATCATGAAGTTCACTTGTAGCACGACTGGCGATAAACTCATAAACCCCCTCTACGACGGGACTGCCTGGCTCCCTTTGTGCGGCGGCCATGCCTAACGACGGAATGAGAACATTGTCAAAAAAAAAAAAAAACGACGGAATGAGAAGAACAGGTGAACGCACGTCTGGACTCCGACTCCTGGCCAGTGTGGGCAGTGGCTGTGGCCCTCCTCAATGCTGCACTTGGGCCTCAGTTAAATGGGCTGCGCAACCAGTAACCACTTCCTAACCTACTGACTTTGCCCTTTACATACCAACACACAGTGGACTTGTGATAAACACACACACACACACACACACACACACACACACACACACACACACACACACACACACACACAGTGGACTAGACTGGCTGAGCATGTATGCTGCACACGTTTCTATCTTTGTGCTGACTTTTCCTCTCGAAGGATTATCAAGGTTGCTAGGACAATTTCATGGGATACATCATTATTTTTTTGAGGGAAACAGGAGAGGTTGCCCTCCTATTAAGATTTTTTTAAAAAAAGTGGAAAACGTTATATACTAGTTTAGGAAAAAAAAGGAGACAAAGAAAACTGGTAAAATTATAGTACATAAGCTTCTAGCCATTGACTAATGAGGGGCTCATAAATTTGATTTGCTTTGAAGGATAACTTGAGCAAACTCTTTCCTGAAGATTGATTTCCAATTTTGAACTGATGGTTGAACATTTCTGAAAATTTTATTATTGTGTACTGTCCAGATGGACCAACACATTGTAATTAGCACTTCCATAAAGATTAAAGAAAGGTAACTGCAGTTGACCTCTGAAGGATGAAAGAGTAACAAACGGTTCACTATGCTGATGAATGATAAGGCCGAGACTGGCCCAGCAAGGGGATACATCATTGTAATTAGGTAATCTTAACCTACTATTACTAATTAGACCTTCATTTTGAATTCTTATCACATAGATAGATGCTCTAGAAAGCCAAATGAAGAATACTCTAAATGAACCGACAGTAGCTATTATGTCACACCCGGTTTTAAGAACAAAACCAAACATACACTATATGTGAAATAAAGAAGTCAAATCTCACATTTAGCCACAAATAAGTGTAATATCAAGAGACAAATGCTTAATAAATATAATACAATAATATAAGATACAACCTTAGAAAGCAACGCAACAGAAAGACAACTCCGAACACCGGGCGTAGACTTCACTCCAGGAACAAACTGACTGGTTGATCACAAGCCTAATAACTCCAGAGACTATCCTGAGGTGTGGGAAATAACAAGAGTGAGTCCATGTCGAACTCAACAAGTATAACACAGGGTTCATGAGGCACAAAAGGCTAGACACTGTTTAACTGCATTTAGCTTTTAATCATCATATAATTAGCAAGTGAGTAGCATCAAGATGAACCAATTCCCATTTAATGAAACAATGATCATTTGTAATAAGGATAATGAATAGCATTAACATGAGAATATTAATAACAACAATAATTAAACATGATATAATAATAGTGATCAACTATTCTATAAGAATCTCCAAGGCCGCTTGTGTCCGTAAGCACGGCTAGTATACCAGTTTATTAAACTCTACGCAGAGGTGTACACTTTCACTGTAAGTCATGACTTCCAAATACATGGGTTTGCAAGACCCAAAACATCGGAAACTATATAAAGCCATTCAAAAGTTCGTCTAAGCCATTCGATTCACTCGGCAAGCAGATGTAGGAACCCCTTTTCAAATGGCATAATTCCTTCGCGGCTATACTCATAAGACTAGAGGCTATCCTACACCTAACGTGCCAAGTCATTCTTACGTCATTTAAGGTAACCACTAACAAGCTAGAAAAGGTCTCTTGAACAATTAAAGCCAGAGCCATATAGACCTCATAGTTGTACTGTCAATCCCGGTTAATACTTACAGATAAGTCCTTATGGAGAGTAACTAGAGCAACAAACAAAAAACACATGGCTCTAGTCCCCTTGTAACAGGAATTAAATCATCTTAATGGTTGATTACACCATTCATTAGTCATATTACAAGATCAATGTTCATAAATCAAGCACTAGCCAAGCTACCCAAATGCATAATCCCATAGGTGACAAGGAATCAAGATATCAATCGCTAAGTTAAAATCTCTAAGGTTGCCAAGGAGGACACATGCATATGATAGCAATTATAGTGAATAGGTTAACAAGGATGGTCCCATGTTATACTTGCCTTAAAACTCAAATCCTTCTTCCACTCCAAAGCTTCAATGAACCGCTTCTTGATCACCACGTAAAGCTCACCGACTGGACATGATTGTAAAGCACCACACAAGCATCCATGCAATCATACACAAAGCATACAATATAACTAAATTAGAATAGTACACCAAACATATATAAAACAACAAGTGACAAGGTTTGAAAACTAATCGGCGAATTGCTACAAACACAAAGACGCGAAGAGCACGTTAATCGGAGCTACGGTGAAAAAGAAGCGACTAACTACCGGGAATTTTATATATTATATTAAAGAAAAAGCCAATATACTTTGATTTATTTTAATTGCAAAACAATGTAAAGAGTTATTAAGACCAGATTAGTCGAAAGATAATTTAATTCAAAAGTCATGTTGAAGCTACTCATGTTTAGTTTGTAAACAATATCATATAATTTAATCAAGTTAAACTTTATCATTGCAAAAGATATAAACATGTAAAAGCATTTAACCTAATTGTATATGACGTAAGCAAATTATAATTTAGAAATACATTTATGTTCGTTAGTAATTAATCACATTAACATTCATGTATTTAGCACCGAAGTATGAACATATATTGCTTTTATATTACAAAACTAGTTTCATGCAAATTAACCAAGTTAATATTAAAATTTTAATTATAGACACATGTCATGAGATGGTTAAACTTCACTGCTAGCATGTCGACACGAATCTAACACGATAAGAAACAACTAAATCAGAGTCAAAACGACCTGAGTATGTGTTGTGTATTTCTATGGTATTTCTGGATTTGTTTTTCTAAAAGAAAGCGGCCACAAAACATATCCATGTCATCGTGATGTCATCATTAGGGATGAAAACGGTACGGATATTTTCCGACCGTATTCGAGACCGAATCCGTTTAGAGGGGTTTTAATCCGTCCGTATCCGAGTCCGGATATTTAACATCCGATACCGTATTCGTATCCGAATATTTAAATCACATATTTATGACGTCGATATCCAATCATATCATATCCGGCATTTTTTATACTATCCGTATTCGAATCCGAATCCGGACATAAATATGAAAACAAATACGATATCAGTGATATCCGTCCGTATCCGATCCGTTTTCATCCCTAGTCATCATGATGCCATCAAGCTAGCAAAATCATAACTGGGCACGCACGGTGCACTGAGATGACATCGTAGACCAAAGCAAACTCACCTAGAGGGTTTTCACGTCTAGAGATATGAAACGTAGACGACGGACGAGAGGCTTGACTGGACGGACGACGATATTCCTGCACCCATCAGCGGTGGAGTGTGAGCAGCACCGAGCGAGGCAGAGAGGCGGAGCTGCAGCTCTGGACGCAAGGCGGAATGAACTAGGCTAGTAGTCGGACTGCTTCTCCACGGCGAGATTCAAGGCGACGGCAGGGGTGTGATCGGCGCTATAATGCCAGCAGAGATTGATGTGAAACCAAGAACGGCCCTGGACGTACGTGATTAACATGCATGCAGATGCATGGCCGGCAGCAAGCCAGGGACGTAAAGTAGATGTAGGAGATAAGAACATATTGTGGCAGAATAATAGGGTCCACATGTACCTATCATCGTCTCACAGACTTCTGACATCAGCTCATGCAAGTCAAATCACTCTGTAGTCTGTCGGGTGTTCTTGGGAAACCCCAAATCATCCATGTAATTCTTTCGAGCAGGATCCATTACAGAAATATTGCAGTATTACAACAGTTGTACAATTATACCATTGACTACATCAGAGTAAACAACAGAAGACTTATAACTATAAGTTTATAAATCATTCATTAAGATATTACAACTTAACCTTTAGCCCGTAAGGCAGTAGGGTAGCATGACAGGTACCACTAGTATCACACAAGAGAGGTTCACCCTGCCCACGGGTTCACAACAAACTCTTCTACTACTGGCTCTCACCTGCAACAAGAGTTTAACAAACCCTGAGTACAACTTAACCGATGAAAAGGAAAGACTCTAAGAATATGCAGGCTAATGGGGAATCAAGGAAGGTCGGTAGCAAGAATCAAGATAACTTTTGCAGAAAAGCTTAACTAACAGTTGATCCTTACTTTTAGTATTATAGCTTAAACTTTATAAGCATAAGTATCATATTAGCACCTGATCTAAACCAATCACTTCATAAACCAAATCATCATGTGATCATAAGTATCTAGTTTCAATTATTACTACGATGTTTGGTCAGAGGGTCGAGTCTTCTTCTCCGAGAAGCAACGGCGATTCGAATCGATTTGGCCCGGCTGGGGTTTCCTTACCACACAACAAATGTAGGTTGCAAGCCTACACTCATCAACCCTCACTTGGATCCTACAAAATAGGAACCGGTCCAGCGCTACTCGAGAGCATAGTACCCACTTCACTGCGTCGTTTGTCCCTGATGGATTCATAGGAGCGTGTTACATGATACTCTCGCCATCTCTCCACTACTAGTGCGCGGTTGTCGTTTCCCATAAAGGAATAACCAGGATATATTGGGCTTACCGGAGTATGTGGCCAGTACTAGCAAAGTCTCAACAACACACAGGCCTACAACGAACGGTCCTCAATCGACACAGGCGGGGTCACTACGTCAAGTCATAAAAACTTGGCGCAAGCCAAGATTCCGCCTGGTCTCATATTAAAACATGATCATCCTTATACTTCAGGTTTATCAAAATTTTAGGATAAACTTTATTAACATCTAAGCAAGACTAAGCATTTCACTCCTATCATATAAAATTGTGTAACATGGGATAAGTAATATGTAGTCAAGGAAGATATGCAACAACGGTATATCACTCAACTCCTATTTACTTAGTGTAGCAAAGCATAGATTTATGTGAAATAACATTTTATAAAACACAAGGAAAGAGGTTATGCTCTAGGGCTTGCCTGCGATGCTGAGGTTGTCGGAAACTCCAGAAAACCACAACTAGATAACCACAACGACTAACTAGAATTTCACTTGCGATCACTAAACATAAGAAATTATGCATGCTTAGGATGATGATGTACTAAACATGATTTAAAATGTCAATTAAATCTTAACGAACTTGAGTGCAACTTTCCTTCGCATTTAAGTTGGTTAACAACTTCACAAAAGCAATATTAGTTGTTGTTAATAATAATAAGCCTATTGTGAGTAACACAACCAATAATTAACTTGCTAAGGAACATCAATGGTGAACATGTCCCCTGGTTTGCACTCAATCCAAAAATGCACCCAATTCAATTTAGGAATTATCTTAATTACTTTTGTCATTTATTAACTAATTTAAACAAGGCATAAATATTAAACATATAATTGAAATTTTTTACAACAGTACCATAATTGTTGTGAAGGTAGATCTAAGCACAATAAACATACTAACAAAGTTTCATAACTTTTGGATAATTATTTTAGTCTACAAAATTCCTAGAAGTTACATTTATTATTTAAATGAGGTAATTTTAAATCATGCCAAAACTATTCATTTTCAACATATAATAATTTTAATGGGTAGAGCATACAAAAATAAGCATACACAAAATATTTCATGATTTTATCACACTTATATCAATTTCTATCAATTTAACAAGATTCAACATTTTTAAAGCATTTAGAAAAAGAAAGAAAAGAATTCCAATCTCTTCCCGGACTGGACCGGCCCACACGGCTGAACCTGCTCGGCCCAACAGGCCTTCGGGCCGAGCACGCTGGCGGGCAACCGGCCGGCCGAGGCTAGCTCGCCGGCGGCGACCTCGCCGCCGGCGGCTAGTGCACCGGCGTGAACCCCAAAACCATCCGCATCGGTAGGCACATAAAAGAGAGCAGCTAGGGTCATGAGCAGAGCTCGACGCCGGGCATGGCGGAGCAGCGGCGGCAGTGGCGGTGCAGCCGAGCACGATGGCACGGTAGAGGTTAAACAAGCATGTGCAACAGGTCCAGGGGCTCACCGCGGATCTGCTGGTGCCCTCAATTGAGGCGGGGATGCGATGGAGGAGCGTTGCCGTTGACGGGTGCGGCTACGGCGGCGCGAACACGACGGTGAGACGGCGTCCTGGTGCGGTAGATGCTCGTCTGCGCAAAAGGATCGGCCGATAAGCATTAGCAGCTCAAGGCGAGGCAGATGAACGAAATGGCGGGGCTAGAGGTCCACCGGAAGGGCCTGGCCACTATGGCGGGGTGTGCGGTGGCGCGGCGGCCGGCCCTGGAGAAGATGGTAGCGTGCAGCGGTTCTGCGGGCCGAGAGGCGTGGCGAGGCGGCTGGGTCGAAGCGCAAGAGCGAGGCAGAGCTACTGGCAAGAGCAAATGGAGGGAGACGCGGTGTGGAGGACGAATTTCACGATGAGGTGAGCTCGTCGGCGCCGGAGCAGAGAAGGGAAAAGGAGAGCCTGACCGACGGTGACGTTTTTTTATCGACGAAGTCACGGCCTCCCGTTGTGCCAGCTCCTGCTCGAAGACACCACGGCGGCTGCTGCGTGTCGACGCATGCGTAGGCGGTGGAGAAGGGCGGCGGCCGTCGGTGAAGCAGGCGAGCAGGGTGGTTGCTCGATGAGCACTGTAGCAGCCTGAAACAGCTTTTTCTCGGCTCATTTTCTCCAGATTTCGTTTAACCACATGCAAATCTTCCAATGCAAAAGTTGTTCCTCTATATTCTGGCGCCAACTTTGCTTGCAGGCTCTACCCCCAAAACCCACTGGATCAAGAGATACAAGATAAGAAAGAAAAGGAGCAAAGAAACTGAAACAGAGTTTTAGTTAAGACTGTCAACAGCAGTCTGAACCCCATTATTCTCCTCCTCTTTTCTCCAAATTTTCAGTGACACTCAAGAATCTACGAAGACCAATCTTGCTCATCTTGGTATAAACTCCAACTTTGCTTTAAGGATCAAGCTTTGATTCTTCACAGATTGAGAAATCCCAGCTAGAGAAGAAGGGAAGAAGAAATAGAAAACTCTGAAACTGTCAGAGTTGAGGTTAG
This sequence comes from Saccharum hybrid cultivar R570, assembly GCA_038087645.1. NCBI lineage: Eukaryota > Viridiplantae > Streptophyta > Magnoliopsida > Poales > Poaceae > Saccharum > Saccharum hybrid cultivar. The sequence continues at coordinate 9,445,348 of JAQSUU010000704.1, read as the reverse complement.
GGTTTTGCAAAACTGTTGATGTAGCAAACTTTGGGAATTAAATGGTGATCAACTAGAAAGCTAACAGTTCAACCAATAGCACCATTTTATAGTACATAATTTGTACTAACAAATGACACTATTGATGGAAACATTTTATTTATGAAATTTATTTTTATCAATTCCCCAAAAATGAACTTAACATAGAAATCCAACACTTAGCCATGAAGTGACCAAGTGTTACAATTCAATGCTAGTTTCAAATTTGGAGCCAAAATTTTAGTGGGTTGAACTTGAATTCGTTCCCAACACTTTCTCCTAGTGTAAAGTACAATCCTTACACTCCAAAGTGTATTAAGGCAAAAACCCAAGTTTTTAGTGAGATTCTTAAAAATAGGAAGTCACAAAGTAACTTAAGAGAATTTTTGGTGTCAACACAACATACCACAAATGCAATTGCAAAACTAACAAAATAACATTGTTTTTAGTTAATGCAAGGCATGGTTAGCTAAATGACATGTTAACTAGCATGATGATGACATGACCAAGTTTTTAGTGACGCTTAACACCCAGGGTGTTACACACATGCAAGGTGCTCACCATCCGTACAAGGTAGACGGCATCCACGACGGTCAGCAGGTCATCCGGATTGCAGCCACGTAAGGCGATCAACGAAGGGCGGCATCTGTCTCGGCAAGCCCCTGACATCTACGGCTTCTCCTGTGGAGGCGGCAACAGCGATAGTGGCAGCACAGGGTGCGAGGCTGGTGTAGGGGCAGCCGGCGGCGCTAGCTGTAGATGAAAGCAACTCGGCGGTGTAGCTAGGGCATATGATGCCTTGAATTGCCGTGAAAAAAACAACAAAGAGGCGACCACTTTATATAGATAGGCTCGTCCAATTGACCGGCTACTTTTGATTCCAACTCGGTCGTACTACACCTAGGCGACGGAAAAGGCGCAGACGTTGGCACGTGGTCCAGAAGCAGGGTATGGAGCCGAGTACAAGCCAATGGTCGATGAGGCCAGGCCACAGTTGAACCTTCAGTCGGATTGCTGAGATCCCCAAAAGATATTTTTGAGACATCGAGAAATCGATAAATTAGATTATGCTGGTAGAAAAGTGACAAGGAGTTCCAGAAAATCCGGAAAATTCTCTCGGGAAGATTGATAGATGATGATCTCAAATGAGTGATTTAGGGTAGAAGAAAAGGATTTTGGGAAATTCCCAACGAAAGGATTGAACTCTATAAAGCACGGATTGGAGGGAGAACAAGTTGAGCCGGTGGCGCTCTGGGCCCAGGAAGGAAAACAAACAATTTTTTCCTTTTTATTATTTTGTTTTTCTTTTATTTCAAAAAACTTATTTTCAAAGATAGTTTAAATTATTTTGAATTTTGATCAAATCTACTCATCACAGTAAATCAAATGCACCAGCATGAATGCACATCCATGTTGCTATGTCCTATGATGAATTTTAAATTTGAATGAAAAAATATTATTTCCCTGTGTGTTCACGAGCATAAAATTTCACAATTAATTCACTTTTACTCTATTTCCAAACAAACAAATTTTAGGGTGTTACATATTAGATTATTCTATTTTTGAAAAAAAATCACTACCTTTCCCATTATGAAATATATATCTTAATTTCCCAACCTTATAGTTATGAAAAATGTATGAAGTGAAACCCTGACTTTTAATCTAAAGTACTCATCTATGCCACTATGAAAATAACCTATAAAGTAACACTTCGATTTGCATACAAATTACCAAGCTTCTCATTATTCATTTTTTATAAAGGAAGGATTTTATTATAATCCACAATCATAACATCGAGTTGATACAACAATTGTGAACCACTTCTGGCCTCTGCATAAAAGCACACAACCTAAGAAAACAAGATCTTGACACTCTAATGACTATCAATCCTAATACTAGATCGTCACCCATGTGTCTGGGAGAAAAGCACTATGACTGTCTTGTCCAATTGTTGCGATGCTGATGCAACCAAAGGCTACAAAGTCAGATTTTGGAGAACAACCCATGTGCGGAGCCAATAGATAGCTGAATGTAGCACCTACAGAGGAGAATAAGTATGTTTCTTTTCAAACACCAAATCATTTCTGCATAACCAAAGTGACCAAAAAGTGGTTGCTTCCCTAGTAGAACTAAAAGTTTTAAGTCCCTTCCGAACCCTCAAAGCAACTCCCAAACATATGTGAAATACTATACAGTTGAGGAGGACTTAAAGCAATATGTATGCAGCCCCAAACCGGGTAGACAAGACGACGTTCGAAGAAGAGGTGCTTAGTTGTCTCATTTTTGTGGCAGAAGCAACACTCTATACTGCCCTGCCAATTGCATTTAGCTAACTTATCTTTTGTTCGAATCACTTCTCTACGAAGACACCAAAGAAAATTTTTTATTTTCGGTGGAGCCTTTAATTTCCAAATGATTTTGTTTAAGTTGGAACATCTATGTGAATCAAAGCTGAATAAAGGGATTTTTTACCGAGAACTAACCCTTTGGATCCAAATTTGAGTGAAACAAATCTTGCTCGTGTATAAGCCTGATATTAGCAATGCGAGGAAAAAGTTCATTCCAGACTACTAATTTAGGTCTAGTCAAATCCTGCCTCCATGAAATGTTTAGAGGTGATGTACTAAAGATCTCGACTGCCGTAACATGTTTGTGTGTCTAGCTATATTATATAAGCATAGATATTGTTCCCTCAAAGTTGAGTTTCCCAACCATTTTTCCTCCGAAAAATCTCACTTAGGACCCATCTTTGATTGTGAAGGATTCAAAACCAATAAAATCATGTTTCACCTTCATAAGACTACTAGCCCAAAAATGCTAGTCCCCACTTTTCTAGTACGCCTAGGATATAGGTGGCTTAGAGCCTAAATAGTTGTTCCAAATTAATTGCTACCAGGTCCCATATGTTGTAAGTAACTTGAAAAGCCACTTAGTAGTGCCGAACTTTTAATATACAGGTCATGAATTCCTAATTCCCGTTGATCTTCTAGCTGACAAAGTATCTCCATTTGACAAGGCGATACTTCCTCTTTAGGTTGTTACTTTGCTAAAAGAATCTAGAGTGAAAGTAGAAAGCACCTCTCTTGGAATTGTAAAAAAAGACCTCATGTACAATGGTAGACTATTAAGAACTGAATTCATCATTGTTAGATGTCCCCCCTGTTGATTGATGTTTTCCTTTCCGGCTGCTTAACCTCTTTTTGATGTGTTCCACCACCTTTGGTTGTTCTTTATTCCTCATATTTCTAAAATGAATCAGATTCCCTGTAGGCATTTCTTAGCGCAATCACCAAGTATAGAGATATAATCCATTCATGGCAACGGCACTAGAAATGTCTGTTGGTATTTCTTAGCACCATCACTAAGATTTGGATAAATCTTAGCAACTCCACCAAGGAACACCAACACGATAGTTCTTAACGATTACAGAAACAATATCCGCAAGCGCACGGATCTATCATTGTAGCATTTCACCCAAAAGTATTCAAGGTATTATTATTTATATTTTCCTAAAGGAAGGCATAGTGTAAAGAGTTTAGCATGGATATGAACAAGATTACATGCTTGCATAGTGAACCAAAGTTTATAACAGGGGTAAAAACGGTATATTCAGGATAGTGGACACACACTTAGGCCAACCTCAAAGATAAAAGAAAAACAAAGAATAAAAGAATGATCCTAAGCGGAGCAGGCTTGGTCTAATGTAGTCGTGCAAAGAACAGTTGATAATCATACAAATTACATTGTTATAACTAGACCTAAGTGTAAGATGGACGGGGAGATCTCCGAGCACTGGTCTGCCAGCAAGCGTGAGAGACTTTAAGACTCTTACAAAATACCCGAACGTGGGAGATTAAAAGGGACGGACAGGGCTGTCACCACCTACCGCCTACCCCTCAATCGTGGAGTACCGTCATATCCGAATGTTCTCATGCACCCAAGCACCACGCCCGTGTACAAAGAAACTACCCACATCCCCCCGGGACCCCAACTCTACGGATCGACAAGCATAGGACATGGGAAAACCCGAAGGAACGACGAACCGCCACCTCAACTTAGCTCTACTTCTAATCATACAAGTCATATGAATGATTAAGCATAAAGTTCTACATGTTAAGTCCATAACATAGAAACTATATGCTAGTTCATATGTCACGATTATAACATGAAGACTATACTCTAATTCAATAGCACAACTATATTGATAGAATGAGAGCAAGACTTTAGAAGATTCCTTCATAGTATTCATACCAAAGATCCTTTCTTCCAAGGAGCCAAGCTCTCCTTGATAGCTCTTGCTAGCTCCAAAATACTACTAAAAGTAAAAGAGTACAAGAATGTGGTAGTGAGATCTAGAGCCCAAATGAGGTGTGTGTGTTAAAGGAGAGCTCCACCCATCTACTTATACTAGAATGAGGTCGGTTTCACGCTAATAAAATAGGAAACTAGCCAAAACCACCTCATCATGCCGCCATGCAACTTCCAGAGGAGACTAGGCCCAGGCCGTGCCGCCTGGGGTGTGGCCTGGCTACCACCATTGCTAAGTGGGCTGGTGGCTAGGCCTAGGCTCCTCCCATGTTGGTGCTCGGCCCAGATTTGTTGTGTAGGTGGGCTTTCTCCTTTTATTCCATTGCGCATTTCTGTTTTATGCTTTTTGAGTTGCGCCTTTGGTCTTATTTTCCACTTGTATTCAAATATATGTCCTGCAAAACATGATTCTTCCAATACAAGTGGAACTATGTCAATAATAAATGCATATGTGTCATAAGTTTGTTTCTCTCCTGTTTTGGATCTTAATTGGCAGTCGGATATGGTCGTTAAGGACCGTCAACAATCCTAAATATGTCATAAGAAGATCTCTAGGTTTACATCCAAAATGTTGAGTTTATTGGTCTGCTACTTCCCGGACCTCGCCAAAGTAGTGCACTTCACTTTTAGGCCCTGTTTGGATCCTTGGAATTGAATTCATCTCAATAATTATAATTTAGGCATAGATTAGTTAAGCTAATATGATTGTATATGGAATATATTTGTATATCATTGTTAGCCATACAAGGGAGATACTTATATGTTGCATTTCTACTATAGGGAAGCGAGTTGAAGAGCATGCTATAAGTTGGAGAGTAGAAACGTAGCATGTTAATATATAGAATCAATTTCCATCTCCCACTATGATTTTGAGATAGGCTTATATGTGAACTTGGGAAAGTTATGGAATATCAAATTTCAAGCCAAATAGCCTAAGCTATTAAGAGAATACCAATTCCTGCAAAATGAAAAGATCCAAACAGCCCCTTATGGAAATTAATCTTAAGACATGATATTTTTTAAAAGCATAAAGTATTAGCTTCATGTTTCGAGCTTGCTATATATAGGTCATGTTCTATAAAGAGAATAGTATCATCACCATATTAGAGAATTGATAAATCATCATCCACTAGATGTGGCACCATTCCACTTAACTACCCATTCTCTTTGGCTCTATTGATGAGGACCACTCATGTTAGCAACAATATTGAACAAAAAGGAGATAAAGGGTCCCCTTGATGAAGGCCTTCTTTTTGTTTGAAAAAGGTGTCTAATCTCATCGTTTACATTAAATGCTACACTCCCACTTGTGTTAAAAGTTTCAACTCATTTGATCCATTTGGGCGAAAAACCTTTCATGTGCAGCGTTTGTAACAAAAAATGGCATCTAACCTTGTCATAAGTTTTCTCAAAATCAATTTTAAAAATGACCCCATTTTGATTCTTCCGGTGGAGTTCATGAATTGTCTCATGCAGGATGACATCCCCATCAAGGATGTTGCGTCCTCCCATGAAAGTTGTTTGAGTTGGCTTTTGATGTGATTAGCCACCATATTAACTCGATTTGTAGCCACTTCAGTACAAGCAATGAAACCAGATCGGGCCCATTTGGTAGGGATCCAAATTCTTGTAGAAACATTTTAGATCTAGATTTTCTAAAGAAACGTTACAGACAGTGAATCAGAAACACTAAACCATTTGGCTGCAGAATCAAAATCACTGCGAAACCATGTTTTCAACGATTCACATTCGTAGGCAGAAAAACCATAATCACTTGGAACCGTTTCTACCAAAAATGTTTCACTTGTTATCTGTTTACATATTCTTCGGTTCCAGGTAAGAATCTAAAACATTTTGGCCTTCCAAACGGCCCCTAATATGATTGGATGACATGAATATTGAATACATGTAGTCGTTTCTTTCTAGAATCTATATTTTTGAGACAGCAGTACAATACAATATGTAGAGAGGTAGAGGGCAGGTAGGAACCCTTACACTTATTGCCGAATCTCGGCGAATGGCCTCGTCGTCCAACAATTCTTTACACGTTGTAGATCTACCTATTTGGTACATGAAGCAGTCAAATTTATTAGTTGATGCATAAACTAGAAAATGCCACAGCTTCTTGCAAAAGAAATTTTTCATTAGAGTAAATATTTTGAATAGGAAAAGATATTCAGAGGTAAAAGACAATAGTTTTTTTTTGTGCAACTTAAGGGGAAAAAGATCGTCCAAGCACGTGTTTATGAAAAGTATTTCAAATACAATGGAAATATTAATTGAATTCACATTAATATTTTTGGCTCGCATAGGTGTCGGAGTCCTTTTTGGCTTGTATGGGTGTAGAGTCCTCGAACAGGATAATTTGGCTCGTATGGGTGTTGGAGTCTTACATAGTGTGAAAACTCGCTCTTTTATAGTGTGATGATGATGATGACAACGATAATAATATATATAATGATAATATATAATGGGTATATTTTTTCTACTCTCGGGAGTAGTTACTCATATATACCTAATATTAAAGAGGCAAAATTTTTCTCCCCTTTTTTGGTCCCGCTCTCCCCTAACTAACTTGGGGAATGTGAAAATTGTCTCTATTCGACTGTCTATAGGCTACAACCCTCTTGTTATATACGGCATATGTTGGGCTTTTTGAGGCAAGCTAGATAGCTAGGAATCATAATCCAAATATATTCTGGAAGGCTGTGATCCTGAGTAATTTGAATACGAATCTGGCCTAATCAAATAGTTAGGAATCCTAATTCAACTTTTATATTATGAGGAAATAATAATTTAAAATAAGTATGCATGCCTTGTCATCGTGTCCACTAGAGGCGGCAGGCCAAGGTTTAGATCGGGCAGGTCGCGGACGCACAGGAGCCGCCGTCGCTGCCCGTCCGGACGCTGAAGCCACAGCTGACACAGGACGCCAGCACGAGGGCTGTGGGACTCGGCGCGTTTGCGGCCACGATGAGACCGTGCTTCATTCGTCGATCCCATGATAGTCGTGGTCCGAGGGGCTAGATGCGCGTCGCCGAGCCTCTCGCGTCCCCCAAGAAGCTATCCTGGTCCCCAGCCTCGTCCTTGTCCAAGGAGACACTAGCCAAGGCAAGCGAGGAGTCCTTATTTACAACTAAGGGGTATTTGGTTAGAGGAGTTCAAATTTAATAAACACTGTAGCACTTTTATCTTATTTGATAAAAAGTTTCCAATCTTAGACTAATTAGGTTTAATAGATTCGTCTCGTAAATTACTCCTAATCTGTACCGACGTGCATGCAATTAGTCTATATTTGGTACTCCATGCATTTGAGAAAACATTGATGTGATGAGAGTTAAACTTTAACATACTCAAACCAAACGGGGCCTAAGTGAAAGGTCCTAATGTGGCTAGAGGGGGGTAAATAACCTATTAAAAATTCTACAAACTCACTAGAGCAAATGATTAGTATGACAAATAGCGTTGTGTAATTTTTCTTTAGCTCTACAAGGGTTACAAGCTACCTATCCCAACAATTCTAGTTGCTATAGTCACTAAGACAAACAAAGGCTATGTCACTACGAGCTTTCAAAAACTAGTTACACTAAAGAGCTCAACTAGGTGAGAAGCTACACTAGCAAGGATAATACATGCTCTCAAAACTAATTACACTAAAGAGCTTGTTGCAACTAGTTTGCCGAAATGTAAAAGAGAGGTATATGATCTTTATACCGCCGCGTTGAGAATAAACCAACCACAATATATGATGACCAATCATCGGGAGAAATCCAATCAAACACAAGATGGACATAAGATTTTTCTCCCGATGTTCACATGATTGCCAGCACGCTAGTCCCCACTGTGTTGACCAACACTCAGTAGTTTCGATGGCTAAGAGGTGTAGCACGAACCTCGTCCAACCCGTGGACACTATAAGAACCGACCCATAAGTGAGGTAACTCAATGACACGAGCAATTTACTAGAGTTGCCTTTGACGCTCCACTGGAAAAGGCACAACACCCCTCACAAATCACCAGGAGGTGGCCAAGAACAAGCACCACTCTTGCCACAACTCCTTCACTGCCTCCAAGCCATCTAGGTGGCGGAAACCACCAAGCAAGAATCCTGTAGCCAAAGATCACCTAAGTGCCACTAAGATACAAACTCACATGCGCAATGCACTTGGATCACTCAATCTCACTTTGGATTAGCAGCCAAGCAAGGGAGATGAGTGGGAGAGAATATGCTCAGATCAAGAGGATGTCAAGATGTTCAAAATGGCAAGAGAGTTCCCAAAGAGCCGGCCAACACATATTTATAAGGGTCCCAAACAAATAGAGCCGTTAGGCTCTCATCCCTGCATTCCCCGAAATCACCGGACGCGCAGGTGCTTCTGCACCTGACACAACTCAGCGTCCGGTGGCTTAAGCGCTCGCTCGATCGATGTCTGCCACGTGTCACATTCGAATGAAGACCGCTGGATCGTCAACGGTCGAAAACTTACAGCGCTCGCGTACACGCCACACCGAATGCGCAGATGCTGATGAACGGACACTGATCAACGTGGCGTCCAGTCGTTTCCAGTAAGGGTCCATCGCGTGAAATCTTCGACCGGACGCATCTGGTGGGTGCTGATCAGACGCGCCCAGTGTCCGGTCAGTACACCGCACAACTACTCGCCTCCACGCTGCGCCGACGTCACCTCGACGGGATGCTGACGCACTGCGTGCAGTGGACCGCAAAAGTGCACCGGACACGTCGGGGTACCGTGGCCAGCATCCGCTCACTTAGCTCCTTCGCGCGCGCTTCTGCCTGAACTGATCGGACGCGCAGGTGTCCCCGAGGCCAACATCTGGTGCATAAAAATAGTGAAGAACACTTCCAAAAAAACGCCGAATCGCTCGAAGGAGGGAGAGAGAGGGTCCAACCCCATCTCTACCGCTCAAATGTCACCTCCTTCATAAATTTTCTAATACCACCAAGTGTATATTACCATGTGCATGTGTGTTAATATTTTCCACAATCATTTTGAAAGAGTTAGGTTAGCTCTCCACTAGATCTAAATGCATATGCAAATGAATCCTCATCTAGTGGCACTTAAGTGATCAATAGCCCTGGAAATTTTCCTCTTTATAGTACGGCTACCGATCCTAAATGTGATCACACCCCTATGGTGTCTTGATCACCAAAAGCAAACCCCTATGATATACCTTTGCCTTGATTTCCATCAAGTTTTGTTTCTCTTTCTTCTTTTCCAAATGTGAAGCACTTCATCATCTTTTGGTCATCACCATCATCACCATGATCATCTCTAGGCTCCACCACTTGGCATGGGACTTTATCATTTCATGTCTACACACTTAGCATAATGATTAGTCCCTAGATTTCATCAATTATCCAAAACCAAACCAGGGCTTTCACTAAGTTAATTTAATTTTTGACTCGAACTCATGACCCGTGCTACAACTCACTACGTATTAGATCATGTTGCAACGCACAGGCATGTTTACTAGTCTTTAATAAAATTACATTGTGTATATGTGCATACTAATTTATCAGTTTGAGGATGTTTATATACTCATTTTAACATACTCCAAATCTTACTACATGATAATTTTTAAAAGAGCATAAATATTTAATATTATCATTACAATACCATTTTAGTAGTATATAACACAAGTATAATCATATACTTTATGTATGCTTGCATACTTGACATACATACTACTGCCATAGATAGTCTAGTATAACCATACACGCCGTCTACATATCAAGCCACATACACTATAAATCTAGAGATATAGACATGGGAGTAACTATACCTTGGGAGTAGAAAATAATTTCCCATACAATAATTAATATTTTGATATTTATATTAAAGGGGCCTATATATTTAGTTTAGCTGGTGGGCCTATATTTTTAATTTGGCTCTATGCCATAATAGTTTTAGGCCTAGCACTGCATACAGGTGGACTAGTAAACTAGTAATTTCGGTGACAAATGAATTTTACCAAATCTTAGCGATAAACGTAACGGGATTATTGGTTTTATTGGAACTTTGCCGCCCATAATTTTTTCCTACCAGCACGGATCAAGAAAATTCTCAAGACGATGCCTTGTCGTCATCCTGTTGCTCAGTCGAAGTGTAGAGAGATGCTCGGCCAGGTCCTGCATGGTGGACGCCTGGAACCACCAGCTGCTGCACTGCCCTGGATCGGTTCTCCGGTAGCACGTGGACGCGTAGGCCGTGGGCTCCACTGCAAGCCTGCCATGGAGCCCTGTACCTGTCGTTTTGGTTTTGCTGGTACATGGGTACTGTTGCAGTTCACTGATTTTTTTTTTTGAGGAAACCAGTTCACTGAATATTATTCCGCTAGCTCTAGCTGATACATTTCGGCAAGCACAGGAACACAAATATCCTAAACTTACCACTCAGTTAAGTGACTTGATAAACTTTGAGGATTTCACGAAAAGACAAGGATAATTTCAGAGGACTAGTATATTGCCCGTGCTAATGCTACGATGACATCTGGGTAACACACATTAAATAGTCAATGTATTGTTCAAGTAACTTCCAATGCAAGTGCATATTTTCAATGACACCATAAAAAACACCACAAACTCATGAAGTACACAAGGAAAATGATCAGTCAATGTATATATTGTTCATGTAAGTACCGAGTGGCAAAAATATGCTTAAGACATAAACCAATCATACGGGAAACAGACCTGAACTCATTTGTAATAATTTCTTGATCATCACATGGACTGGCAAGTGGCAAAGAAGCTTGAGTCTTTGATAGCAAGCGTTCTGGTCTATGTATTTTTGCCTGAACCTGAACATTTGAAGAGAAAAATTATGGAAAAAAGTAGTGACAACTAAAGGAAGCAGAAAAAGAATTGGTTCGCAGACATGCTACAGCATGCCAAATTAAGAAAAATGAATCGGCTTTAGACATTTAGAACTAATGCCAAGACGACACATGTTTTGTGCCTGATATAGTCCACATTAAACTACCAGATATAGTCCATAGAATCTCAGACCAGATCAGTCCGCCTGTGTGCCGCCGATCAACACACACAAATTATAAAGGCAAATACCGCATAATTTCAAGTATATACATACAGTAATAAAATGTGACTGCTGGGTGGAGAGAATATAAATTAGCTATTTTTAAGGCTCTTCTAAAACAGCAACAAAGATGGTCAAATGACCCAAGGACCATCTACATATCCTAGTACAGACCTTGAAAATACTTGCAAGTAGTGAGCACCTGGCAAGAAAATAGTTATTTCTCCGGCCATCTTAATTTTCCATTACTGAATACCACATGAAACTGGCAAAGAAAACATTGTTCAACCACTTCATCAGGGCCAAAAAAGAAAAAAGAAGCAATTGATGTCAACATTCACAGACCAGCAAAGGTATATTACCAAATCAACATTAAGTATGAAACTGATGCAAATATTCAACGACCAGACGAGCCAAATTAAGCCTCCTCTATTCTCCTCTACCCCAAGTATATACCTAAAAGTTGCAGAAAAGTGCACAACAAAGAACAAGTGCACTTGATTAGTGCTGGCATGATATGCATTTTTTCACACAATAAAATGATTCTCTCAAATGTATACGAACTATTGCCAGACATTGTTTTCAACATATATGCCAAGTGCATATCCAGTGCATCATATAGTTTTGATATTATGAGGCACTGAACCACCAAATTTACAGCCAGACATAGTGATTGGAATTCAAGCAAAAAACGGATCGGATAATAACACTATAAAGCTACACTAAAATACAAAGTAGCACATATCCTTCTTTGCTTTATCATTATTTTTTTATATCAGTTCAAGGAATCATAAGGCAGTAGTAAAATACAGTACCAGGAATTTTTAGTATCAGTTCAAACTGCACTGGCTTATATTTTCCTAGAAGCAAATACATTTTCACACACACAGTATTACACTTCTATTAAGTAATCATCTAAGTTATGTAATGCAGGGGAAGAATGAGTGCTTACGTAGCTGACACCTGCAGCGTGAGATGGAAAGTCGAACAGGAAGCACGATGTAGCGGGTATGCATCTTCTCCAAATGACCAAACGGATGCTGCTACCGCAGCCTGATCCACTTTCCTGAGCATTCAACAAGGGCCGCCGCCGCTGCTGCCCGTGGCTGCCGTCTCCTTCGCCCGCAGATGTTGTAGGGATGGATGCACGCAGAAGCCGGGGCCGGATCTGCAGTGAGCCTGAAGCTAGACGCCGTCGTCATCCGGATCTGACCGCGAGCACCTGGATCCTAGCAGCCACAAGGGTTTTCCTCGCCAACTCCAGTGGCAGCGCCACGGCGGTTTAGATCGGGAGGGGAGGGATAGATGGCAGCGCATCAGCGGCGACAGCGGCCGCTACTCGCCATCCCCCGGCCTGGGTGCGACCGCGACCAGTAGCGGCCGGCGGAGCCCCCTGCAGTGGGACGCGTGGCTGGCGGGGTGCACGCGACGGCGGCGGCGCCGCGGAGCGACGCGAAGAGAGAGAGGGTTATTTCTTGTGGAGAAATTTAATTCTAGATGCAAGCAGAGATCGAACTGTGGCTGCGGCCTGCTGGCGTGGAGGGTTGGGCGCGGGCGTGGGAGAGGGGGAGGAATGAGGAGGTTTACACAAATGATCTAGACCGTTCGATTTGCGTGAGTAAGGAGAGAGAAGGTTTATCAGTAAATCTGTACCGTTCGTTTTAATGGTGTTGTTTTGCTGGGTATAGTTTTCTATGTGAATGGATGGGGGGCTCCTCAGCGGGAGACTTTTTTTTTTGTGTGGATCTAGCAAAGAAAAAGTCGGTAAATTAGTAGGGTAGATTGAGAATATTGGTGCCCGGTGCCCCAAGCTGGTCTTTATTTCAAACAATATAGCTTACAAGCATACACACAGTTGCAGAATAGCCCAGTATATATATAACAGGTAGGCGCTTAGCTGCTAGTCACGTAACGAGAGTGCGAGACATGACTTCTGAGGCTGGACTGTATAAAAACTAATTTCTGTATCTGTATTCAGAAATGGTAATTCTGCATCATGCATATGATGATGTATAGTATAGCTGCAGCATGCAGGGTTCTCTACACCGACCGCGGCAGCTAGCCGTGAGATCGAGAGGCAACTACTAATTCATTCCAGGCGCCGTCGGGTATCCCGTTGGTAATGGATTAGTTCCAGGGTAGCCGTAGCCGTAGGTGTCCTGCTTCGTCGTTGCCACAGCTCCCGCAGCTGTCTGCTTCATCTTCCTGCCTGCACCTGCACGATCGAGGCACCACCGATATATTCAGATCATAAGAATACATAGATATATAGATGCAGCAGCTGAGGGACTGTACACCGCGACTACGTACCGTAGGCCGCTGCTTCAGTTGAAGGAACGAAGGAGGAGGCCAGGAGGAGCGAGGCCACGAGAAAGCACAGCACCGCCGTTCCGGTTACTGATCGGCTCGCCATCGCCATGTGTGTTGCCCTAGGCCGTCTATTGATTGATTGACCTGTTATTTGTTGCCGTGGCCTTTGTTCCAGCGGGCAACACTCTTATTTATACGCGATATTGAGCTACAGTAGCTACCTAACACGAAACCACGAGCGACCTAGCTAGCTTTGGTCAAGCTGTGCGTGCTGACCGTATCAATTGCTGCCAGCCACGGCGTGCACCGTATAGCTGATACGAAAGGTTATCTCTGATTTTCCTGGACTCATCAGTTAGTAGACTATGAATAGTAAACGTGACTACGAGCGCATGCCTTTCAGCGCGATTTGCCGGCCTCTGATTTTCCTCACAAGGGCTGTTTGGAGTCTCCCGGGCCATTATATTATATGCCACCACAACGGTAACTTAGACGACAAGCGCGGCGAACCATAAACAATGTGAATAGAAACTTTGAGAGTGTTCGATTGTTAGACACATTTTACCACGTTTCAACTTAGACAAGTTTGATCAATTTATCAAATTTTGTTTGGCACCTAAATTAAGACATGATTCTTTTAGGCTCCACATGTCATAGAGCAAAAAAATTATAGCAAGATTTTCTTAGGCATGACAACTTGTGGCTTCAAATTTTGTAGCCATACCTTTTGAGGGTCATCTAGTTTTTTCAGGTCTGCTGCACTAACTCTACCCTAAAGCAGCTCCACTGTGAAGTTGCTAGAGCAGGTGGACCTATTTAGTATGAAGCCTTACTCCAGCTCCATGAATAAGAGGTTTGAACCAAACAGCTCCTAAGAGCCCACTTTGCTATGTTATAGGAATCTTGTCACACTTTTTCTAGCTTATGATATGTGAAGTCTAAAAAGTTTTTGCATAAATTTAGTTGTCAACCAAACACTTAATTTGACCAATTTTAACTAAGATAAAGCAAAGCAAAGTATTGTAGCTAGAAGCCAAAAATCCGTGTATATTCGTCAATAGTCAATAAGTTTTGTACGCAACGTACGTGTGCAGTTTGCTGATCCGGTCGCCTGAGGAAACTAAAGTCTAAAAACGCGTTCTCGGTTCGTCGACGTGGAGGAGCTGCGGAGACGACCTCGCAGTCAGGCGCAGGCGCGCGGCCACTTCAGTCCCTGTCGTCTCGCCCGGCTGTCTCGGCGATGGAGATGCATACGGAGTATGTGGAGCGACGATGGGTCATGCATGCAGTGGTGGAGTGGATGTGGATCGGAGGTGGCCACGCGGACGGCGACTGGAGTGGCGACGACGACGACACAGCCATCGCGTTCGCGTCAGGAAGCAGCTAGGCAGTGCAGGCTGGTAGAGAGCGAGAGGTACCTGACTGATTGACTGAGCGGAGAAGGCCGGAATCGGGCGGAGACGTCGACGGATGCGAGCGGAGGGCACGAGGCAGGCGGCGGCTGGACTTTTTTTTAAGATGGAAAAAGCTTTGTCGCAGATTTTATCAGACGATAGAAAGGAAAAAAAGCTTTACAAAAGGTTTTTTACAGGATGCAGCCCGAGCTGGGCCACGACTCCAACTCTTCCTCCCCAACTCTAAAAACAGAAAAACCACCTGAACGAAAGCCGCTGAAGCCAGCTGTAACAGAACCGACCAATTATACGAGATTAAGTAAGAAAATCATCCACCGAGCAGACGATTTAGTAACATGTAATTAAACAAGTAAGGATAACCAATGATCATTAACAACTTTCATCATATCATATTCCATATAACTGTCCAAATGTTCCATCAATATTATTACGATGAAGTAACTCAAGTCAAGTGTTCACTATCCAGTGAACGATTGCGATTCGAATCGATTATTAACCAGCTGGTAATTTATTCCTCATACAAACCTCACTCACCCGCTAAAGTGAGATATTGGTCACCGAGTCAACCATTCAGGTAAAGTCTCGAGCTTGCCAGGAACCACATGTACCCGGGGGCCGCCCGACTGCTCTTTGGCCTTATCATCGTGCCCCCGTGTCCTACCACACCTGCTCCGGTACAGTGCGTTGCGGGCAATCCACTCGGCCCGAATAATTTTCCAGCTTCGCGGTCGAAAGGTACATTATTCGGCCAGCTAAATATAAGGCATGCGTTCAACATGACTCGAGGCCCAACAACGGTCGGTCCTTAATCGACACAGACAGAAAACATTACAGTCCGAAACCCTGCAAGTCTCCGTCCGGTCTCAATTTCACATTGACACTTAGTTATTCTACGATGACATACTTATTCAAGCAGATCCAGGTATCCACCTATAGCTCGTAAGTGACAGGAAATCACCCGAATTCTACCGGTCTAAGCAAGCTAAGCATTTCTTAACTGCGAATACCAAGGTAACAAGGATATGGTAGAACAAGGGTAAACAAGGTATAATGCAGCAACAGTTGCAAACAACTCCTAAACGTAATGCATCAGTTAAAGTAAAGCATTGATAAAATATTTACAAACCGGGAGAGAAAATGCTGCGGGGCTTGCCTCTTTCGAACGAGCTTGGGCGGTGGTCGGGACATTCTGGAAGATCCTCACCGACCTCCTCGTCGGCTTCGGGCACCTCCAGCTCTTGCACCTCGGGCTGCTCGTCCGACTCCTCGGGAACTACTACCGGAGTTACTTCTTACGATCCTGTATGATGCAAATGTATAAGTGCTCATGCCTAGGTGCATTGCAGAAATGACATGTAATGATCATGATGAATGAAATGTAGATGAACAAGTTTACTTTATTACATAAAGTAGGAATACAACTCTTCTACAAGGTAGTCAACATTATCCAAGAACATATACTAGTATGCAGCTACTAACATCCTCTACCATGCCAAGTCACCACAAAAATCTAAGATGCTTCAAAGAGACACCAAACCAAATCTTATTAACTAATCTTGTATTAACAAGGTTAATTAAACCCTAATTGCAACTAGGTTTGAACAGCAACACCTATTTTGGTAGCACAAAAAAATCTGAGAAAATTACAGTAGCTTACTATCATCTAATCTAGCATTCCACAAAAATTTCATTGCATTTGTATTACTAGAACTGCCTACACAAAAATAATAAGCTAGGGCCTAAAAATGAGCATAAAAATACTTTATACTATGAAAAGTATCAAAAAACAGATTTAGCATTTTTCCTACATTCTACACAATAAACAATCACTATAGAAAAATTATTACATGCATGTTTTATTCATATTTTTCTCTCTATAAAAAATAACAATTATTAACAATAATAAGCACTTGTACTACACATAGAAATTTTTCTACAGAACATGCATGGCATATATTTTTCCTAGAAAGTACATCACAAAATAAAATTATTGCAAGTGGAACCATATTTTTCTGAGCTTTCTATGATTTATTACATATTTATCAAGAAAACAACAATTTTAGTGATTAAATAAAAACCCTATAGAAAAGTATTTCAAACTTGACATGCAACATTTTTAGATTATAGATCTATTTATGAGAAACACTATAAAATTTGCTTCACAATTTTTGGAGCTAAAATGATTACACAACCAATTTCCAAAGCATTTATTTCCTCAAATAATAAATGAAAAACGAAAAACCAATTTTTCTTATCGCTAACGGGCCGGCCCAGTGAAGCCAACCAGCCAGCTACGGCTTTCGGCCCGAGCACGCGCGCGGGGAAGGAAGGCGAGCCGGCCTGGCTTGGGCTCCGGCCCAAGGCCGTCCCGACCCAACACGGGCGGGCGTGATAGCGGCCGTGCCATCCCGGCGCCCGGGACCGCCGCGGAAATGAGGAGGAGCGAGAGGGTTGGTGGTCGGAGCGCGAGCTCGGCGGCTCCGTCCATGGCGGCGCGGCGGGAACCGAGCGATTGCGCCCTACCTACACGAGCAAGGAGCCGCTGACGCTTGTTCGGAGGAGAGGAGAAGGTGGTAGAGCATTGTGCGCAGGTAATCGGACGGCGGTGGCTTGCCGTCGTCGGAACGCGGCGGCGGTGGCGAGGGCGAGCGATGGCGAGCGGTCCTCCCGCTCGGGTTCTCCAGAGAAATGAGGAAGGGAGCGAGCGAGCGGAGGAATGGCAGGGAGGTAGAGCGCAGCGTGGTGCTTTGAAGTGGAGTGCACGGACAGCCGGGCGCCACACGGCCGATGGCGTCGGCATGCCGCCGCCATGCGGCGAGCGCGCTCTGTCGCGGTCGGCCAGCGAGGCGTGCACGCGCATGAGGAGGAAGGAGGCGTGCGGCTTGGGCTCGGCTGAGGGAGAGGCGAGTCGCGTGCACGAGGAGCGTGGGCGGGGCGCGGGGCAGACCGGGCCGGCTTCGGCTGTTGGGCCGGAAGGGAGGCTGCGGCCCGGTAGAGCTGAGAACTCTTTTTATTTTATAAATAATTTCCAGATTTGCTAAATTGATTCAAATTCAAATTTGAAGATAAAAAAGGCATTTTCACAAGTTGTCCCCAAAACAAAATTTCTTCAAAATTTAATTCTCTACAACTTTCATTTAGGGCACTTTTTAAAATTCTAAACAGATTTTGAATTAGTGATTTAAAGTTCAATTTTTAAATAAAAACTCATTTTTCTAGAATATTTTTAAAAGCAAAATTTTGGAGAGATTTTGAATACAAAATTTACTCCGAAAATCATGCTAATTAATTCTAAGTCATTTAAAGTTATAGCCAAACAAGTTTTACTACTCTTAGCAAGCAAAAATGCACAAATTTAGGGTTCAAACAGATGTTTTTCACACTCCAATTTAAATTCAACTTATATTACATGTGATGATAGAATGAATGTGATGCAAATGACCATGCTTTGGGATGTTAATGCATGCTTAACGCTCAGGGGTGTTACAACCCTCCCCCCTTATAAAAATCTCATCCCGAGATTTAGGTTACGAACTAGTTGTTATAAAAATCTTCATAGGCCTTTCGTAGATATTTACCCGTTTCCCAAGTTGCATCCCCCTCGTCATGATGACTCCACTGTATCTTATATGTTGTTACCACACTATTTCGAGTAGCCCTCTCTTTAGAGTCTAAAACTCGAACCGGTTGCTCAAGATATACCAAATCTGACTTGAGCTTTGTGCCTCGGAGTTCGATTCTTTTCTCTGGAACACGCAAACACTTTTTGAGATGCGATACATGAAAAACTAAGAATATAGCACCCATTGTCTCAGGTAACTCTAACTTATAAGCTACCGGACCTTTTTTCCAAGATCTTATATGGTCCCACAAATCTGGCTGCGAGCTTTCTGCTTACTCCAAACCGTTTCTTCTTCATTGGCGTGACTTTTAAATTAACATAGTCACCAACTTCGAACACAAGCGGTCTCTTTCTTCTATCCGCATAGCTTTTCTGACGTGATTGAGTGGCTTTCATATTTTGCTGAATGATATGAACTTTCTTCTCGGCTTCTTCTATGAAGTCAATACCATAATATCTTCTTTCTCTTGGCTTGATCCAGTTTAGTGGTGTTCTACACTTTCTGCCATACAAAGCTTCGAATGGTGCCATTTTAATACTTTCTTGATAACATTATTGTAAGCAAACTCTGCTAATGGTAACCATGACTCACATGAACCCTTGGAAGCCAACACACAGGCTCTCAACATATCCTCCAAAACAGCATTGACTCTTTCGGTCTGACCATCTGTCTGAGGATGATAGGTAGTACTACGAATCAAACTAGTTTCCAATCCTTTGTGCAAGAGTTCCCAAAAGTGAGCAGTAAATTGTGACCCTCTGTCAGACACTATAGTCTTCGGTATGCCATGCAATCTCACAATCTCAGCAATACACTTCTCGGCATATTAAGGTGGTCTATAATCTGTCTTGACAGGTAAAAAGTAAGCTGTCTTTGGAAGACAATCCACGATTACCCAAATCGAATCATGTCCTTTCTGAGTAGTGGGCAAACATGTGATGAAATCCATACTTATATCATCTCACTTCCAACTAGGTATGGACAAAGGTTGCAATAATCCGGCAGGTCTCATATGAATAGCTTTTACCCTACAACATGTGTCACATCTGGCCACATATGCTGCAATCTCTTTCTTTATTTTTGTCCACCAATAACGAGGTCTTAGTTCTTGGTACATCTTGCTACTTCCGGAATGGATAGATAACTTCAAAAGGTGAGCCTCATCCATAAGTTTATTCTTCAGCTCCTGATCCTTGGGAACAACAAGACGGTCGTCAAACCATAACAGGTACTGTTCATCCACTCTAAAGTGTTTGGATGGTTCTTCTTTAATCTTTTCTTTGATGTGGAATATCCCTTTGTTGGTTTTCTGGCCTTCTATTACCTTACTCTCCAAAGAGCAACTAATCTGAATACTATGTAACATGGCAGGGTGCATCAGATCAAACCCATCTTCGAGCAAAGGTTGCGCATTCAAGCAATGTGACTTTCTACTCAAAGCATCTGCCACTACATTGGCCTTTCCATGATGATATTGCACATTCAAGTTGTAATCTTTGATCAATTCTAACCATCTTCGCTGTCTCATGTTCAATTCGGGTTGGGTGAAGATGTACTTGAGACTCTTGTGATCGGTGAAAATATTGCACACATTACCAAGTAAGTAATGTCTCCAAATTTTTAATGCATGCACTACGGCAGCAAGTTCAAGATCATGTGTCAGATAGTTGATCTCATGCTTTCTCAACTGACGGGAGGCATAAGCAATGACTCTTCCTTCTTGCATAAGAACACAACCTAATCCTATTTTTGATGCGTCGCAAAACACATCAAAAGGTTTCTCAATGTCCAGTTGTGCTAGAACTGGAGCAGTGGTTAACAGTTTCTGCAAGGTGTGGAAAGCTGTCTCACACTCCTCTGTCCACACAAACTTGTGATCTTTCTGTAGCAGACTTGTCATTGGCTTGGCAATCTTCGAGAAATCTGGTATAAAACGGCGATAGTAACCAGCTAATCCTAAGAAACTTCTAACTTCCGAAACTGTGGTTGGTGTCTTCCAATCCATAACCTCTTGCACTTTGCTCGGATCTACCGAAACTCCATTCTCTGACAAAATGTGACCAAGGAAAGGAACTTTCTTCAACCAAAATTCACACTTGCTAAACTTAGCATACAACTTATGATCTCTAAGTCTGGTCAAGATAATTCTCAAATGCTCTTCATGATCTTTCTCGTTCTCAGAGTATACTAGAATGTCATCAATGAACACAACCACAAACTTGTCCAACTCTGGTATGAAAATCGTATTCATCAGATACATAAAGTATGCAGGAGCATTTGTTAAGCCAAAAGACATAACAAGATACTCGTACAACCCGTATCTGGTAGAAAAGGCGGTTTTCGGTATATCTTGTGGCCTAATCTTTATTTGATGGTAACCCAATCTTAAATCTATCTTGGAGAACACTCTGGCTTTGGCTAACTGATCGAACAAAACATCAATATGAGGCAAGGGATACTTATTTTTGATAGTTACAACATTAAGAGGCCTATAATCCACACACATTCTTAAAGTACCCTCTTTCTTTTTCTTCACAAACAAGGCAGGACATCCCCATTCAGACTTACTTGGCCAGATAAACCCCTTTTTCAACAATTTCTCTAGTTGCTTCTTCAGTTCAGCTAACTCATCCGGAGGCATCCTATAAGGTCTCCTTGAAATTGGGGCTGTCCCGGGGATCAACTCAATTCCAAACTCAACATCCCTATATGGCGGAAGACTAGGTAACTCATCTGGGAACACATCTAGAAACTCACACACTACCGGAATCTGATGAATCAGAATGACTTCCATAGCACATGTCACACTCACAAGGTCTGTTCTTTTGGGCAATGGTACCTGAAAAGTACCCTCTCCCTGGGGATCCTTAAGGGTAAGTACCCGACTTCCTGTATCTATAACTGCTCCCCAATCCTGCATCCAATTCATCCCTGTGATGACATCCAGAACTAGTCCAGGCATAACTATCAAGTTCACTCAAAACTTTTGACTACCTAATTCAAGGGTTGCACCTCTAACCATCTGATTGGTTAAAACATCAGCCCCTGCTGAACTTATACAGTAACCATAACTCAAATCTGTGCATAGTTGTTCATGTTTCCATGCAAATGCTTGACTCATGAAAGAATGCGATGATCCAGAATCAAATAGAACAACTGCAGGGTTTTGGTAAACAGGAAACTTACTAGCGGTTACGGGCTCTCCCTCAGGAATCTCATCCACGGTGGTGTGGTGTACCCGAGCAGTATAGGTCTGTTGCTTCTTTCTGGGCGGGTAAGGATAGAACTTTGAAAAGTGGCCTAGCTGATCACAATTGTAACAGGGTCCCTTTACTGTACCAGCAGATCCTATAGCTCCCTTAGAGTTGCCTTATCCCGCAAGTGTGGCTATTCTTGTTGGCGGCACGGCCATCTTGTACGGCTTCTGTGGTCCCTTGTAGTTCTGGGTTTTATGCTGTGGTGGCCTAAACCTTGCACCTGGTGCAGACGGACGATACGCAGAACGATTAGCAGTGAGAACTCTTGGCTATGATGGTCCTGACTCAAAGGCTCTCTTGCGAGTCTTGGATGCAGTGTACGCATTGTTATTCTTCTCTTGTTTCAGACAATCACTGATGAAGTCATTGAATCTGGCGCGGGTATTGGTACCCACATGCTTCATCATCTTCGGACTTAACCCTCTCTTGAAACTAGCAATTCTCTTAGCATCGGTGTCAACCATGTCGGGAGCATAACGACACAAATTGTTGAAGGCATGCAAATACTGCATCACGGTTTTGGTGCCCTGATTTAAAGCTAAGAACTCTCCCAACTTCATCTCGACCAGCCCTGGTGGAATGTAAACTCCACGGAAGGCTTCAGTGAACTCTCTCCACGAGATCTGAGCATTTGAAGGGAAGGTGGTACGATGATGCTTCCACCACATCCCTGCTGGTCCCTGTAATTGATGTGTAGCATATTCTGTCTTTAGTACTTCAGTCAGTCTTAACACACGGAACTTATCTTCCATGGTGTTGATCCATTCTTCAGCGTCAAGTGGCTCTGTTGCTTCCTTGAAAATTGGTGGCCTGGTGTCCATAAAATCCTTGAAGTTGCTGTACTGATCCATCCCATTGCCACCACCTTGGTTGTTACCGCGTTGAACATTGTTGGCAATGGTACGAAGAAAATCTTCCATGTTCTTCTATGACTGCTCGGCATTGCGCTGACTTCCAAGAAACTATGCAAAGAATACCTCTGCAGTAAGCGGTGGAGGCGGCGGCAATTGTGGTTCCGGGTGTGGCTCATTATGGTTGACGTTGTTTTCACCACTCCCACCTGCCCCTGCACCATTACCATCAGTTTCAGCAGCCTCATACGTGGCGCGGTGAATGTTTGCCATCTGCATATTTCAGCAATAAGTAATGATTAAGTGAAGCTGCAGTAATTGTGAGTGAATAAAAAATTATGCCGTACTGAATTCATTGGAGAGAACAAGTCATACAATAAAACAGAGGCACAATAATCGCATTCCAATTAAAACAACACCACTAATTAAATTACTTCGACTGCAAACATCGCGTCTGAAAGCATCTAGGCCCCAAGGTTTGGTTTCGGCAATTGATAACAACGCTTTATTACCATGACTAACGTGTGTTTTGCAGAAACTCTGATAAGTTAGGTCATGGAGGTTTTAACTGCTTTGGGCACCATGGTATTCATGCCCCTTGATAGAAATCGTTTCGGTTTTCAAAAGAGTGACGTCAAGATTAAGGACGGTTAGTTTCGGATGTCGAGGTGTTGAGAGACATTTGGAATAGTCGTTAGGATCTTCGTTTTTCTCTTTTGGCCGTACTATAAAGGGGGGCATGAGCGGGTAGCTTGACCTAGGCGAGTCCTATGTTTAGGTGTGGTGCACACTTGTTAAACTTGGCGCTAGGCAGCTCTAGAATAGCTCAAAGTTCAGTTGGGAGCAACTTGGTTCAAGTTGTGACGCTTTTCGGAGAGTTTCGGGTTGTTTTCCAGTGACCGGACGCGGTCCTCGGGATGACCGGACGCGTCCGGTCAGTTCAGTTCCGCGGCTGGGGTTTCTGCTCTGAGCACCGGACGCGGTCCTCGCGAGGACCGGACGCGGTGGTCAGAAGTCAACACGTGTCACTTAAGGGAAACACCCGATCGGACGCGACCTGGGTGTGATCGACGCGTCCGGTCATAGTCCAGTAAGGTCCTGAGACGACCGGACGCGTCCGGTCATCACCCATCGGACGCGGTAGCGCGTCCGGTGCGAGTACAGCAAGCTCCACGCACGATCGGACGCGTCCGGTCACCCCTGACCGGCGCGTCCGGTCATTTAGGGGTTTTTCGGTTTTGACCGTTACGAGCGACCGGCGCGTCCGGTCAGTACGACCGGCGCGTCCGGTCAGCTCGAGTTTTGCTGAGTCAGCAGGTAACGGTTCGTTTCGTCTGTGGGGTGTATAAATACATCCCCACCACCTCTTTTAGAGGTCTCTTGCTCATTTGATCAGCTGATAAACACCTTTGAAGTGCAAGGTAGTGCAAGAGCTCTAGTGAGGATAGAGATTTGAGAATTAAAGCTTGTGAGTTCCTCACTAGAGATTAGAGAGTAACAAGTGTGCATCCACTTTCTCATTTAGGCTCGTAGAGGTCAAGTGAGAGTTCTAGCTTGTTACTCTTGGTGATCGCCATCACCTAGACGGCTTGGTGGTGATTGGAAGTTTGGTGTTCATCCGGCGGAGCTTGTGGATGACCCAACTCATCTTGTGAGCGGTTGTGGGTGATTCGCCGCGACGGAGTATCGAAGAATCAACCCGTAGAGAGCACTTGATCCTTGCGCGGATCAAGGGGGAGCGACACCCTTGCGCGGGTGCTCCAACGAGGACTAGTGGGGAGTGGCGACTCTCCGATACCTCGGAAAAACATCGCCGTGTTCCTTGCCCCTTTACATTCAAGCATTTACTTTCTCGTATTTACTTACATTGCTTGTTTACATTCCTAGACTTGCCATGCTAGACTAGGTTTGGAAACTAGGGTGCAAAACTTTGTATCGGTAGACTCACTAGGAACACAAGTAGACACTAGGGGTGAATTTCAGCTTGTAGGATTTATTCCTTGCTTTTATTTTTAGAAAAGCCCAATTCACCCCCCCTCTTGGGCATCTTGATCCTTTCAGCGTCCATACAACCAAATTGCCAGCATACACACACTAGACTTTTATGCGCTCAGGTATCGCATGACCAACCAAGTTCCAACATACTACCAAGTCTCAAGGTTCAAAACGAGATACATCAAGGTACATGAAGCCAAAAGAAAGGTCATCGCGACAGGGCCTAGTAGCTAACGCAAGGCAACTAGCCTACTCCTCGGGACCATCGTCGAGGTCGGAGATGTCACCATCGCTACCATCAGTAGCGACGTCGTCGTCGGCAGGTGCAACTGCAGGCTCGTCCTCGTCTTCGTCGACGTCCATATCGGCGGCGTCTGGAGGAGCATACGGGCCAATCCCGTTATAGAGTGCGTGAAACTCCTCATGCAAGTTGATGTTATACTCCTCTAGCTCCTCAACCCTCTGCCTCAGAAGGTCCCTCTCATTCCAGGCTTCATTCCTCTCCTGAACCAACTGTCCAATCATGCGGTCTGCATTATTGTTGGCCTGAGTCAACGTATGCACCCACTGCAGAGCACTATCACCTCTCTCTAGAGCCTAGTCTCGCTGCAAGCTCATGTTAGCCAACTGCTCTTGCAAACTAGCTATAGCACGTGCCTGCTTCTTCTTCTGTTTCCTTGATTTGAGCCGATCATCTCCACGCAAACCAATCAACGTCCAATAGGTACACTCAAGACCCTGGTATGTTATGATAGCTGCATACATAGCACTCATAGCGTGGTTATCGCTAGCATGTCCTTTGTTTGGACCTCTGACTAAGGCACTTCCTTGTGGCTGCACCCAAATAGCATCGCGAGGATCATCTCTAGGAAAAGTGCCAGCCAAGGCTATTGCCAGCTCGTTGGGAAATCTGCTCATTATTTCTCGAATGACACGAAAAGCTGCTCCCTCTGCACCCTCAACTGGAGTGCGTCCCTCAAACTCCAAGTGCCAACCATCCCACTCTGGAGCATCACCAAGAGCAGGGACTGTGATCTCCACTACTGCAAGTCCATCCTCGGCTAACTGGCTCTCACTCCAAGAGTACACCGGCTCCTAACCCTCCGGGTACCCCACATCATGGAGCACTCTCCAAAGCAAGGTTGGCATGCCAAACTCGCTCAGAAATGTCTGTGCTGCGGTGCTCCTGCGGGGCCAACTGGTGTCGGGGTGCTCTTCCGCCTGTGGACTTACGGGCAGTCTGCTTTGTGCGGGCCATCTGTAGCAAAGTTTTGATTACCCGGTGAGAACATAATTTAAGTTGATACAATTTTTATCAAAAGGGGATAATCACTTTATAAGGGGAGGAATGCATGACATGAATGAAATGCACAAGCAATATGATGTATGTACGTTTCTTACGTTCTCACAAACTTATGAAATAAATAATATCTAGCGATGAATTCGGTGGCATATAGGAGATCTCTCATCTACGTAACTAATACGTTCTACACGAGAAATGTTGTTATGTACGTGCAGAAAATTATTTCAGCCCAATTTTCCATGAATGCATGAAAGCAGTAAATCTATCTACACGCTCTACACGAATCCCCAAATACGCGTACAACGGTAGTAACAACCCAAAACATCGCCCTATTGACGGCATCGCCTCAACGGACGGAACAACCACACATGTGACACTTTTGTAAAAACATGCGTAGAACATGTAATTACTCCAGTATCAAATAAGCACTCTCCCTAGATCGACGGTGTATCCGATCATGCTCTCACATCTCACACTTACCGAGACGTAGAGGCAACTGATCCATACATTACAACTCAATTAAGTGGCACTCATACAATAGCACACCGTATGAGCAATGAAAGAGAAATATGGTGCAAGAACCCTAAGTTAGTACTTAAATAAGTCACCTAAAGTCCTTACTGGGCATAAAGGATATGACCACTAGCGCACTTTTAGTTTAGAAATCATGTTTTTCAAACACATTTTTGTTTTAAATACACTTGTGAACAGTAACACGCTAAACCATGCTCCGATGCCAGCTGTAACAGAATCGACCAATTATACGAGATTAAGTAAGAAAATCATCCACCGAGCAGACGATTTAGCAAACTTAAGCCCGTATAATCCGGTAGTCCATGAAATCACGACGGATTTCAAACCAACTTACATACCAGCCAAGATCGTAATAAGTTTAGCGGTCACCATCACAAGTTACATAAAAGTTCACGTCGCAAATACATCAGAGTTTAAACATAGTTATTACAAACCGAGTTCAAATAAAAGTAGCAGAAGCATTTAGTTCAAACCACACACACTCACACATAGTTTGAAATACAGTGCCAGCTTAGGATCATTTCCAACAAAAGCATCAGACGAGATGTAGTGAATGACCATTGCCCATGGTCCTAAGCTTCTCCCATCGCAGGATAAAGGCAGTTGATACAGTAGCCGTAATACATCTGCCCATCTGCAACAAGTGGGAAAGAAAGCCCTGAGTATGAGAAGGTACTCAGCTAGACTTACCCGACATAACCGAAAATAAAAGACACCAAGGATCATGACAGGCTTTCTGGTAGGGTAGTCGACTCATTTGCAAAAAGACATTTTTAGTATTTAAAGAATCCTTTCCAGAAGCTTTGCATTAAGTTAAATCTTTATTACGGTGTCAACTACATTTGCACCTATACTAGAGTAACATGTAATTAAACAAGTAAGGATAACCAATGATCATTAACAACTTCCATCATGCCATATTCCATAGAACTGTCCAAGTGTTCCAATAATATTACTACGATGAAGTAACTCAAGTCAAGTGTTCACTATCCAGTGAATGATGGCGATTCAAATCGATTATTAACCACCTGGTAATTTATTCCTCACACAAACCTCACTCACCCGCTAAAGTGAGATATTGGTCACCGAGTCAACCATTCAGGTAAAGTCTCGAGCTTGCTAGGAACCACATGTATCCGGGGGCCGCCCGACTGCTCTTTGGCCTTATCATCGCGCCCCCGTGTCCTACCACACCTGCTCCGGTATAGTGTGTTGCGGGCAATCCACTTGGCCCGAATAATTTCCTAGCTTTGTGGTCGAAAGGTACATTATTTGGCTAGCTAAATGTAAGACATACGTTCAACATGACTCGAGGCGCAACAACGGTCGGTCCTTAATCGACACAGACGGAAAACACTACAGTCCGAAACCCTTCAAGTCTTCATCCGGTCTCAATTTCACATTAACACTTAGTTATTCTACGATGACATACTTATTCAAGCAGATCCAGGTATCCACCTATAGCTCGCAGGAGACAGGAAATCACCTGACTTCTACCGGTCTAAGCAAGCTAAGCATTTCTTGACTGTGAATACCAAGGTAACAAGGATATGGTAGAACAAGGGTAAACAAGGTATAATGCAGCAACGGTTACAAACAACTCCTAAACGTAATACATCAGTTAAAGTAAAGCATTAATTTAATATTTGCAAACCGGGAGAGAAAATGCTCCGAGGCTTGCCTCTTTCGAACGAGCTTGGGCGGTGGTTGGGACACTCTGGAAGATCCTCACCGACCTCCTCGTCGGCTTCGGGCACCTCCTGCTCTTGCACCTCGGGCTGCTCGTCCGACTCCTCAGGAACTGCTACCGGAGTTACTACTTGCGATCCTGTATGATACAAATGTATAAGTGCTCATACCTAGGTGCATTGCAGAAATGACATGTAATGATCATGATGAATGAAATATAGATGAACAGGTTTACTTTATTACATAAAGTAGGAATATAACTCTTCTACAAGGTAGTCAACATTATCCAAGAACATATACTAGTATGCTGCTACTAACATCCTCTACCATGCCAAGTCACCACAGAAATCTAAGATGCTTCAAAGAGACACCAAAGCAAATCTTATTAACTAATCTTATATTAACAAGGTTAATTAAACCCTAATTGCAACTAGGTTTGAACAGCAACACCTATTTTGGTAGCACAGAAAAATCTGAGAAAATTACAGTAGCTTACTATCATCTAATCTTGCATGCCAAAATTTCATTGCATTTGGATTACTAGAACTGCCTAAACAAAAATAACAAGCTAGGGCCTAAAAATGAGCATAAAAATACTTTATACTATAAAAAGTATCAAACAACAGATTTAGCATTTTTTCTACATTCTACACAATAAACAATCACTATAGAAAAATTATTACATGCATGTTTTATTCATATTTTTCTCTCTATCAAAAATAACAATTATTAACAATAATAAGCACTTGTACTACACATAAAAAATTTTTATAGAACATGCATGGCATGTATTTTTCCTAGAAAGTACATCACAAAATAAAATTATTGCAAGTGGAACCATATTTTTCTGAGATTTCAATGATTTATTACATATTTATCAAGAAAACAGCAATTTCAGTGATTAAATAAAAACCCTACAGAAAAGTATTTCAAACTTAACATGCAACATTTTTAGATCATAGATCTATTTATGAGAAACACTATAAAATTTGCTTCACAATTTTTGAAGCTAAAATGATTACACAACCAATTTCCAAAGCATTTATTTTCCCAAATAATAAATGAAAAACGAAAAACCAATTTTTCTTATCGCTAACGGGCCGGCCCAGTGAAGCCAACCGGTCGGCTACGGCTTTCGGCCCGAGCACGCGCGCGGGGAAGGAAGGCGAGCCGGCCCGGCTTGGGCTCCGGCCCAAGGCCGTCCCGACCCAACACGAGCGGGCGTGACCGCAGCCGTGCCATCCCGGCGCTCGGGACCGCGGCGGTGCGGTGGCCGCCGACGGCCAGCGGCCGTTTCCGGTCGCGAGCAGACGAGGTGTGGCGAGCAAAAGAACCACGAAGAAAAGGCGAACATGATGGAGCCATTCGAGGGAAATGAGGAGGCGCGAGAGCGTCGGTGATCGGAGCGCGAGCTCGGCGGCTCCGTCCATGGCGGCGCAGCGGGAAACGAGCTATTGCGCCCTACCTACACGAGCAAGGAGCCGCTGACGCTTGTTCGGAGGAGAGGAGAAGGTGGCAGAGCACTGTGCGCAGGTAATTGGACGGCGGTGGCTTGCCGTCGTCGGAACGCGGCGGTGGAGGCGAGGGCGAGCGATGGCGAGCGGTCCTCCCGCTCGGGTTCTCCAGAGAAATGAGGAAGGGAGCGAGCGAGCGGAGGAATGGCGGGGAGGCAGAGCGCAGCGTGGTGCTTTGAAGTGGAGTGCGCGGGCAGCCGGGCGCCACATGGCCAATGGCGTCGGCATGCGGCCGCCACGCGGCGAGCGCGCTCTGCCGCGGTCGGCCAGCGAGGCGCGCGCGGGGGAGGAGGAAGGAGGCACGTGGCTTGGGCTGGGCCGAGGGAGAGGCGAGTCGGGCGCGCGAGGAGCGTGGGCAGGGCGCGGGGCAGACCGGGCCGGCTTCAGCTGTTGGGTCGGAAGGGAGGCGGCGGCCCGGTAGAGCTGAGAACTCTTTTTATTTTATAAATAAATTTCCAGATTTGCTAAATTGATTCAAATTTAAATTTGGAGATAAAAAAGGCATTTTCACAAGTTGTCACCAAAACAAAAGTTGTTCAAAATTTAATTCTCTACAACTTTCATTTAGGGCACTTTTCAAAATTCTAAACAGATTTTGAATTAGTGATTTAAAGTTCAATTTTTAAATAAAAACTTATTTTTCTGGAATATTTTTAAAAGTAAAATTTTGGGGAGATTTTGAATACAAAAGTTGCTCCAAAAATCATGCTAATTAATTCTAAGTTATTTAAAGTTATAGTCAAACAAGTTTTACCACTCTTAGCAAAGCAAAAATGCACTAATTTAGGGTTCAAACAGATGTTTTTTCACACTTCAATTTAAATTCAACTTATATTACATGTGATGATAGAATGAATGTGATGCAAATGACTATGCTTTGGGATGTTAATGCATGTTTAACATCCAGGGGTGTTACACAAGACAACTATCCGAACAACTAAGAAAACTAACAACAAATAACATCAACGACAGGGGAGGATCTGAGATGAAAAACTGAAACTAGTAAAACTGAACCCGCTCTTCTACTACTGCAAATGCGTTTCGTCATCCCTGGGAGCCATAGCCAACCGGTATTGCATGATCTCATCCTTGCAACGTCCAGCGAGCTAAGGGAGGTATGTTGAAAGATTCTTCGATTTCTCTCCTTCCAAATACTCCACCAGAAATATATGAAGATCCCATCAACTTGCCTTCTCTGGTTTTTTTTCGATTTTCCGCCGGCATCTCCACCAGTACGTGTGCAGAGATCCTTCAATATTAACTGAATCCAAAGCTGAGAGATTGAACCATTGTTTTATAATACCCCAAACCTCCTTTGTGAAAGGGCAGTCTTTGCACAGGTGCACTGGAGTTTCTTGATCACTTGAACATAGCTGGCACTCCATGTCATCAGTCCAACCTCTTTTAAAGAGATTATTTGCTGTAAGTATTTTCTTGTGCAACAAGGTTCATGCAAAAAATCGGCATTTCTGTTCCGCTTTAGCCTTCCATATTGGTGTCAATTTCAGCTTACCGAAAACTCCAGTAAACTGAATCTGATAAGCACTCTTTGTAGTGTATTCTCCATCCATCGTCCATCTCCAGTGTCTTCGACTGTTTCATTCCGAGCTACTTCCCTTATTGCCTCCCAAAGCTTGACAAATTGTGTTACTTCCTCACTCGTTGCGGACGGATAAATATGATCGATCCATTTTTCATTCTTCAGTGCTTGCTTCTTTCTTCTTGACTTTGCATACAGCAACGGCGCTATTGACTTTGCCATGTTCCCATTTATCCAACAAGACGTCCAGAAAGGGGCCATCTTGCCATCGCCATCGGTAACAATGGTAGAAGCATAGAACAGTTCCCGATCCACTCTATCACAAGGAACTTCCAAGTTAGTCCACGCTCTATTTTTCTGCTTCCATTGAAACCACATCCACCGGAGCCTAAGAGCTCTAGTAAACCTGTCCATGTCCAATATCCCCAATCCACCCTTGTTCTTGGGCAAGCATGTTGTGGGCCAATTTATTAGTGAGTGTCCTCCGTTGGTCCTGTCCGGAGTTTCCCCTCTCCATAGGAAACTTCTTCTAATACGATCTATTTTCTTAATCAACCATTTTTGTGCTTGAATACATTTAACTGATATATTGGCAAACTTTGCTTTTGTTTTTTGTTTGTTTTTTTTTTGCCTGAAAAAGAACGCCGGTGGGGGTGGCTGGGTCTAGGCCTGCGAGCGTGGACCGGGTGCACTGGGGGAGGGCTGGACCGTGCGCACTGTAGGTGGAACAGTGAATGAATAGTAGTGTGACGGAAAAACTGAAGATTTCATATGATATGATGTGTGAAACTAGATCGAACAGCCTGATATTTTGGGACAAGTCCGTCAATGCGTGCAACATTCTATACACGTGGAAAAGTTGACAAATAAGGAAATCATAAATATCACAAATATACTTGTGAACTAAAATAGATCTTGATAATCAAAGACTGCAAATAAATAACCAATAAATTTCAAATTCTAAGGTAACAACAGGTACACATTAGTTTCATGCACAAATGGACGGATATGTCAGATCAGCATACTTAAAAAACAAAAAACAAGAGAAACCACACCTTTGACACCTCACATTAGCTTAACAAATCCATACAATAGGTCTACATATGCATACATTATAGATCTCCATACATTACCAGGTTCATAAACACATGAAGGTTCATACACACGAGTTTAAGTTCACATTGCACAGCAGCAGGTTCATACACACATCAGTTGCACTACATTATAGTTCATAGAGCATATTATGCATTATACATTGCGAAGCACATCTACATACAGAATCACAAGCTCAACCTTCTTTGGCTTCTTGTGCTATTTGCAGGACTAGCAAGGTCAGTTGTTTTGTTTCTGGTGCCCATTGCAGGGCTGTTGAGTGGCAGCATAGTAATTTTTTTTTGGTCTTGAAGCAGGATGTTTCTTCCACCTTTGGCCTTCTCTTTAATTGGAGAATGAAGCTCGATGGAAATTGGCTCAGGTTGATTGGAGCCGCTTCTTGACCTGCACATGTACATGTATCAAAGTTGAATTTAGATGTAACAAGAATAGGAAGAACTACAATATCAATTGTAACATGTTACCTTTTTGATGCTCCAGAGGTAGAGTTACCATGTTTCTTGTTAGTGGAATTCTCCCCACTGTTCCATTCATTGATCAAGAGTTTATAAAGGAGTTACATGACTCTTCCACTACTAAGACTTCATTCTAGACTCTTCCACTACTAAGACTCTTCATTCTAGACTCCACAAATTCTAGGCTATTCATATTCTAATACCCTCCCGCAGTCTCAACTGGGAGATGATCGAACATTGAGACTAGATCGAAAGTTGAGGAAGACAGCAGTTAGTAATCCCTTAGTAAATATGTCGGCATATTGAAGGGATGTAGGAACATGTAGAACCCGCACAACGCCAAGGGCCACACGCTCCCGAACAAAATGGATATTGATTTCCACGTGTTTGGTCCTTTGGTGATGAACTGGGTTTGTTGTATACGGCACTGATGTTGTCACAATAGACAAGAGTAGCACGTGGTAAAGGACGACGAAGCTCGCCCAAGAGTTGATGAATCCAACAAGCCTCAGCCACGGCATTGGCAACACCCCTGTATTCGGCCTCAACACTGGACCGTGAGACAGTGTGTTGGCGCTTTGGCAATGCTGAGAGAAGGGGTAAGGTAATTAGATTGGAAACCATGTTTCATTCAATAGAACACAAAGAGATCTTAATACCAGTTTGAACTCTTTGAAGGTCCACATGTAGAGTCAGCCTTTTTTCTCTTCTTATTAGTTGTGTTATCTTCTTAGTTGGAGACTTCTTGGTTGTAGTTCCCAAGTTTTGACTATGTTATCAAAGAATGTAATTAGAAATCAGCACAAGTTAAATGTTTGGAGTAGAGAACTGAACATGGCCTTTGCGCGACAAACCATGGCCCAGGGAGGCCGCCCCTAACCTCTGCTCAACAAACCGCAGCCTGGGGAGGGGGCCTGTGGCCTGTGCACCAAGAGCCACCACTGCCGGCTGGCAAGGATGCCGTGCCACCTCCGTCACGCTGCGGGCTGGCCGGAGCACCAGCCCGTGAGCCTGCACCGCCGCCGCGACCGCGCCGCGGCCTGGCTCCACTGGGTGAGGCCGCCACCGCCAG
Source organism: Saccharum hybrid cultivar R570 (assembly GCA_038087645.1). Taxonomy (NCBI): domain Eukaryota; kingdom Viridiplantae; phylum Streptophyta; class Magnoliopsida; order Poales; family Poaceae; genus Saccharum; species Saccharum hybrid cultivar. The sequence continues at coordinate 9,411,296 of JAQSUU010000704.1, read as the reverse complement.
AGGACGCGCGTAGCTGGTGCTGGGCACAGGCAGCCGTGGGATCCTCTGCTCCATCATCCTCTCCTCCTTCCATCGATCTAGGGTTAGGTTTTTTCCGAGGAAGGTCACGGGTGGACTCGGCCGCTCTGGGAAGAAGGTCGTGGGAGTCGGGGTGAAAAATTTGGATGCATGAGTAACAGAGGGGTATGTTGGTCATACGGAGAAAAAACTGGCACGGTGAAAACAGTCAACCAATAGATGGATGGGTCAAATGGACAGCAGTGCCGTATAGAGCAGAAAAAGCTCATGTGATGCAGAGTTGTGCAAAACAGGACCTTAATGATGTAGCCCAGGAAATTGCCCCAGTAGGCAGCAGCCTTGATAATCCCTGCAGAGGAAAAGTCAGCACAAATATGGAAACATGTGCAGCATACACGCTCAGCCAGTCAGTCCTCTGGGTTGTTACGTAAAGAGAAAAGTCAGCAAGAACAATAAAGGACGATATCATCATAACCGAATTCCGCGGTTGGTTTCAGTCAGTGTCGGTATCATCATCATCATACTGTGTTTGAATTGGCTGGTATGTGAAATCACCAGGAAGAAAAATGGTCAAACAATGGACACCAAGAACAGTCTAGCTTTAGTCAGCTACTCATGTGGCAAAAGTCACTCACAGTCAAGTCTACGCACGTAATGATCATGATTCATGATCGCTGTCAAGACAAGTGTACGACGCTGCCTAAATTGAAGACTTCTTGCAGGACTGTTCGGCACAACTCTGAAACCAGAGCAGCAGACACCATGCATGCATGCTCTCTGTTTGTACTAATCAGCACTCAGCAGTGGCAGCTTCCCGCAGCAACACCCTTATAAGCCTGCACATGCCGAGGCCTTGCCATTGGCACACACGAGAAAGGAGAAACTACGCGCAGAATCTCACACAAGAACACCTGCGCTGCGCGCCGGTGCATCTGAGCCGTGACGAGCATGGCGGTGGTGCCACCGGCTGGACCGCACGCACTGCAGCTACATCTGCATCTGCTGCTGCTGCTGCTGATCATGTTGCCGTTAGCGGCAGGCGCGCAGCGGTCCGACTCCGACATGGAGCGGGACGCGCTGCGGGCGTTCAGGGCCGGCCTGTCAGACGCGTCGTCTTCTGGTGCGCTCCAGTCGTGGAACAGCAGCACGGCGCACTTCTGCCGATGGCTCGGCGTGACCTGCACGGAGGGGCATGTCACGTCGCTGAACGTCTCCAGCCTCGGGCTCACCGGCACGGTCTCCCCTGCCGTCGGCAACCTCACGTACCTGGAGTACCTCGTCCTCGAGAAGAACCAGCTCTCGGGGAACATCCCGGCCAGCATCGGCAGGCTGCGGCGCCTACAGTACCTCAACCTCTGCGACAACATCGGCATCAGCGGGGAGATTCCGGACAGCCTCCGCAGCTGCACCGGAATCAGGTTCCTGTACCTCAACAACAACAGCCTCACCGGCGCCATCCCGGGCTGGCTCGGGACGTCGTTTCCCAACCTCACCTACCTCTACCTGCACCTGAACTCGCTGTCTGGCGAGATCCCGCCGTCGCTCGGCAGCCTCACGAAGCTCCAGGCCCTCAGGCTCGACGAGAACTACCTGCGAGGTAGCCTGCCCCCTGGCCTCGCGGATCTTCCTTCCCTCGAGACGTTCAGCGCGTACCAGAACCTTCTGCAGGGAGAGATCCCACCCGGCTTCTTCAACATGTCGTCGCTCCAGTTTCTTGCTCTCACCAACAACGCGTTCCATGGTGTCCTCCCGCGTTACGCTGGCGCGCGCATGTCCAATCTCAGGGGCCTATACCTTGGTGGCAACAATCTGACGGGGCCCATCCCCGTGGCACTTGCCAAGGCCTCCAGTTTGACGTCACTCAGCCTAGCAAACAACAGCTTCACTGGGCATGTGCCTCCGGAGATCGGTATGCTCTGCCCACAGTGGCTGTACATGTCGGGTAACCAGCTAACGGCGAGCGACGAGCAAGGCTGGGAGTTCCTGGACCATCTTGCCAACTGCACCAGCCTGCAGGTCCTTGCCCTTGACAACAACAAGCTCGGTGGCGAGTTGCCAAGCTCCATTGGCCGCCTCTCGACGGAGATTCAAGCGCTGCACCTCGGCAACAACCGTATTTCTGGGCCGATTCCACCGGGTATCAGCAACCTTGTCAGGCTGCAATCGTTGGACCTTGAATCCAATCTCCTCAACGGCACCATCCCGGAAGGGATTGGGAATATCAAGAACCTCATAGAGTTAGGGCTGCAGGGGAACAGGTTAAGCGGGCCAATCCCATCCTCCTTTGGCGACCTAACCCAGCTGGTCAAACTTGATCTAAGCAGTAACACGTTGAGTGGATCCATCCCTCACACTCTAGCCAACCTGAACCGCCTAACATCGCTCAACCTCTCGGGCAACGCCCTCACTGGCCATGTCCCAAGGGAAATCTTCAGCCTGGTGTCCTTGTCCTTGGCGATGGACTTGTCTGACAACCGGTTGGATGGCCCACTTCCCCCTGATGTCTCCAGCCTCACCAACCTTGCGCAGATAGTACTGACCGGGAACCAATTCTCCGGTCAGCTACCGAAAGAGCTGGAGAACTGCAAGAGCCTGGAGTTTCTTGACCTGGATCGTAATTTCTTCAACGGAACCATCCCAACGTCACTGAGCAAGCTCAAGGGTCTTAGGAGGCTGAACCTGACGAGCAACAGGTTGTCTGGGAGCATCCCACCGGAGCTGGGCCAGATGTCTGGCCTGCAGGAGCTGTACCTGTCCAGAAACGACTTGACAGGAACAGTTCCAGAGGAATTGGAGAACCTGAGCTCCCTGATCAAGCTGGACTTATCTTACAACCACCTTGACGGCAGTGTACCGCTGCGCGGCATATTCGCCAACATTTCTGGGTTCAAGATCGCAGGGAACGCCAACCTCTGTGGTGGCGTCCCAGAGCTCGACCTGCCCCGGTGTCCAGCAGCCAGGAACACACGCCCTACTCGCTGGCTTCTCCAGATAGTGGTGCCTGTCCTAAGCATAGCTGTCTTCTTGGCCATACTTCTCAGCATGTTCCAGTGGTACAGAAACAGACCAGGACAAGCGAAAACTGATGATGCAACGCCGGATGATGTCCTCGACGGCATGAACTATCAGAGAATATCATACGCTGAACTGGACAAAGCAACCAACGGTTTCGCGGACACCAACCTGATCGGTGTAGGGAAGTTCGGGTCCGTGTACCTGGGCACCCTGCCCCTGCTACCGAAGGGTGCTTCAGCGCCCGAGAAGGTCGCTGTGGCGGTCAAGGTGGTCGACCTCTGTCAGGTTGATGCCTCTGAGACATTCGTATCAGAGTGCGAGGCGCTGCGGAACATCCGGCACCGGAACCTCATTAGGATAATCACCTGTTGTGTCAGCGTGGACACGAGGGGCAATGACTTCAGAGCCCTGGTGTTCGAGTTCATGCCCAATTACAGCCTAGACAGGTGGTTGAACATGAACCCCAAGTCTGAAGAGCTGATGATCATGAGGAGCCTGAGTGTGATCCAGAGGCTCAACATTGCCGTGGACATCGCCGACGCGCTGTGCTACCTCCACACCAACTCCGTACCACTGATCGTCCACTGTGATGTCAAGCCCAGCAATGTTCTTCTCGGCGAGGACATGAGGGCGGTGCTGGCCGACTTTGGCCTCGCAAAGTTGCTCCTTCAGCCCCGGAGCCATGACACAATTTGCTTGAGAGGCACGATTGGATACGTCCCGCCAGGTAACTCTAAGTCTCCAACATATGTATCTATATTCTATATATAGCATAGCAAAGTGACATGCCACATGTCTGAACCCTCCTTTAATTTGTGTGCTGTGCAGAGTACGGCACGACAGGGAAGGTGTCTACACATGGTGATGTCTACAGCTTTGGGATCACACTGCTGGAGATCATCACGGGGAGGTCACCGACAGATGACGTGTTCAAGGATGGGCTGACGCTGCTGGAGTTCGTCGCCGCGTCGTTCCCAGACAAGATCAAGCAGATCATCGACCCAGCCCTGCTGCCGGTCGAAGGGTTTGATGATGGCCAAGTGTCATGTGGCTCCGACGATGGCGGTGTGCATATCTCGGAACGCAATTGCCTGGTCTCTGCTGTGAGGGTCGGGCTCAGCTGCACGCGGGGAGTGCCGTTCCAGAGGCTCACCATGAAGGATGCGGCCACCGAGTTGCGCTCCATCAGGGATGCTTGTGTCCGTTCGGCTGGGTAAAGGTAACAATGGAGGTGGAAAGGTATGCGATCGTATCATTCTCCATGGAATACAATACAAGTGCCAAGAGATCCAGAAGTTTATTCAGATTTCAAAAATATATCAACACATAGTTCAATAACTTTTAGTGGATGTTTTGATAGAGCTCCCTATGCTCCTAATTCTATGCTTTCACCTAATTCTATGCTTTCAGAGAAGTGATTCTATACCTGAAAGTTTACATTGTATTCTCTCTATACGATAAACTATATGTAAAAAAAATGATTATATGCGATAAGTGAGTCAGGAGAAGCGATTTTTTTTTTTACTTACAACCTACAAATACTGTTTAGCAAAGCTTCCTGAATTTAGCCGGAAACCTACTTTGGGTGCTCAGCCAAAATCCTTAGTAAGCATGGTGCATTGCTACGTTGAAATTGTGATCATGGTACTTTTTAAAAAGATTTAGTATTTATGTCAATATTTTTTCGTTGCACTAAATGTATCCCTATATGTTTGCTTGGAACAAATGTGCCTTGGCGAGTGGAGGAAGTCCTCTTCATATCTTGTTAGCTAAATGTGAACTAATTCCAGTAAAATATTTGGTGCTCTCTTACATTGCATCAGTGGGGGACCCTCCCCAAGCTGCGATCTCTCACAGGCCACATCGTTGCTATACAGGGTAGGATTTACTCACAGGCAAGACAGTGGACACACCTTTTTTACTCACAGGCAATTCAACGAGCACCTAGAGAGCACCATGACACATCACATCACCAGCTAAGTACGGGAGAAGCTAATTAGCTAAAGCACAACGCACCTCTTTAGAAGGGCCACACAGAGGCAGAAGGATGGGGCGTGGCCTGACAACATGCTCCTCTGGGTCCTCCCAACTTAACAACGAAGACACGGGCACACAGTGACAGACTGACGGCGGCTTGGTAGCGGGGCCAAACAGAGCAGATCAAGGGAGGCTTAGTGTGGTGGTGTGGAAGCGGATGAGAAAAACATCAACTTGGAGGGGGGACTGGGAGGCTGAGGGAGCCGGCGAAGGGCGAACCAACGAGGCGCCGAGCCTGTGAGCGCCGCCGGAGCCGCTGCCTGCGCGCTGCGTTCCACGCTTAGGGTGTGTTCACTTCACGAAAAGTAGCTGAAAAGTTACTGTAGCATTTTTCGTTGTTATTTGGTAAAATTTGTCTAATTATAGACTAACTAGACTCAAAAGATTCGTCCCGACATTTACAGACAATCTATGTAATTAGTTATCTTTTTACCTACATTTAATACTCCATACATGCGTCGAAAGATTTGATGTGATGGATGGAAGAGGAAATATTTTGGGTTGAGATGGGGAAGTGAACAAGGCCGCTTGATGGGCCGGCGGAGTGGAGATGGACCAGTAAAAAATTGCGCAAAGGCCTTATTCACTTCCCATCCCAACCCAAAATATTTCCTCTTTTACCCATCACATCAAATTTTTCGACGCATGCATGGAACATTAAATATAGGTAAAAAAGATAACTAATTGCATAGTTTGTCTGTAAATGTCGAGACGAATCTTTTAAGCCTAGTTAGTTCATGATTGAATAAATTTTACCAAATAGTAACAAAAGATGCTACAGTGATTTCTCACCTGCTTTTCGCAAAGTGAACACACGCAAAGTCTAATGCGCTTCCCGTCGCGCTAAGCGACTAGCCCGACGACCTGCGCGTGAGTGCCTGGTGGCCTGGTCTGGTATATGCATGCACGCGTCCGTCAGCCCACATAGGTAAAACGTAAACGATAATGCTATGTCCGTATTTCCGTCCGGTGACTCTCATCCGAACGACCCTCGTTCACTTATTCACGGATCCATCATCGTCCACACATTCACAGACCCAGCCACATTGTACGCCCGCTCTGCACTGCGTGCCCCTACTCGTAGGACGACTCCGCTCGTCCATGATGACCCCACTCGGATGGACTCTGCATGTGCTGCTTGTCGGCGCCGCCCCCGCCCGCCATCGCGGGACAGAACTCCGCTCGCTCATGCTGCCCCCGCTCGGATGGACTCTGCCTGCACCGCTCGCTGGCGTCGCCCCACTCGTGGGACGGACTCTGCCCGCACCGCCCTCCCGCCGTCCAGACTCGTGCCTTCCGTCGCGGCTGCGCTCCATCCACCTATCACGGCCACTGCGGAGGTCCGTGCCACCGTGAGCTTCGCACCAGCGACCTTCGAGCACTCCGTGGCATCGAGCTCCGCACCAACGTCAAGCTCCACAAGGACGAGCTCCATTCGTCAAAGCAAAAAGGTGACATTGCGCTAAAAGCACCTGTTGCAAAGCATATTTTTCGAGTATTTCAGTTGGTTTAGAGGTATGTTGCAATGGTTTCATATGGATGCTACAAAACTAGATCGGGATGCTGCATATGTTGCAATGACTGTACACTTATGTTGCAAACGTTTGTCCACAATGTTTCATATATTTTTTCAGACATATGTTGTAACCATGTTTATCAGAAAGTTGCACATGTTTCACGCATATGTTACAAATATTTTTACTGGATGTTGCGTATGTGTTGCAAAGGTTTTCAAGTGTTTTTCAGGTGTTTTTGCAAGTGTTTCAGATGCATGTTTCAAATATTTCATTTATTTTCAAATATATGTTGTATTTGTTTCATCTGGATGTTTCAAAACTAAATCGAGTGTTGCATCTCCATCTTCGCCTTTCTGTTGTCTCGCCTTTGTGTTAAGCGCTGGAAGACGGAGGTGGTCCCCACTAGGGTGGGCGGGCCTCATGTGCTTGTGGGCGGGCGCAGCAGATGAGATGTGGGTGGGCAGGTGCGTGTCCCATGGGACGGGGGGAGGGGGCGTAGTGGCGCGGACGTCCGGGCACGGGCTGGCATCCGGACGCCCAGACGCTAACCACGCCCAAACGTAAACGCTCCCATGGACTGTTGGTCTAATTTGTTATACTCGTCACGATGAGCAGTCAATCTAGGCACAATTAAATCTGCACTTTTGCACTGAATGAAATTTCAAAATACCATAATTTTTCACTAGAGCATGACCATTTTCAATCTAGTTTGCATCACTATGCTGCTTACAATGAGGTCTACAAAACTAGACCCATGATGCATATGTTTATAATATATTTTATGTAATGACAACTTGAAAGTTCTAGTTTGGTTTTGGTGAATTGATGAAACCCTATGTGCTATCCTTTGCTCTAAGTGATCTTGAGATAGGGTAGCACATTCCAAGTGGTGGAGCAAATGATGATGATCATGATGGTGGTGATGGCCATGGAGATGATCAAGTGCTCGGGCTTGGAAAAGAAGAAAGAGAAAAACAAAAAGTTCAAGGCACAAGTATATTTGATAAGAGCACTTTGTTTTGGTGATCAAGACACCTAGTGGGTGTGATCACATTTAGGATAGATAGCCGTACTATTAAGAGAGGTGAAACTCTTCATAAAATGTGGTTATCAAAGTGCCACTAGATATTCTGACTCATTACATATGCATTTAGATTCTAGTGAGTGCTAACACCCTTGAAAATATTTGTGAAAATATACTAACACACGTGCACAAGATGATACACTTGGTGGTTAGCACATTTGAGCAATGGTGGTGAAGTTGGAAACGAGGAGGCCCTATTTTCAATGACTGGACCTGGTCACAAGGTGACCGGACACTGGCTCCATGAGTCCGGTCATCGTGGCAGAGAAGGGCGTGATGTCGGTCTTCGATCGGACTATGGCTGCCAGTGCGATCGGATGTGACTGTGGTGCATCTGGTCATGCTAACATACGCTATCGTGGCACGCAGAAGCGAAGAGGGAGAGACCGGACGCTGGGTGAGTCTGACGATCACCTAAGATCGGACGCATCAGGTCATGAAAATCCGACTCTGCATACTCTCTGGAAGTGATCAGACATGTGGTGGCACAGCGTTAGGTGTTGGAGCTGTGCGTCCGATCATTGGCTTGAGGGCATGAGCACATGGGCAATTGGACATAGCTTAGGTGCATCAGTTCCATGCAGTTGTGCATCCAGTCGTTCATTAACTTGAGCGTGGGAAGTTTTGACCGTTGAGATTGAATGGAAGAGCTCGAATGCGGGGGGCACATGGCCTCCATCCCGCGACCGGACACTGGGATTACTGAGTTCGATCGATACGACCGGCATGTCCAGTTGCTGCGTAGGGGGCTGCCCCTTGAGCTCAACGGCTCTATTTCGTTGGGAGCTCTATAAAAGGTGGTTGGCCGGCTTGGGCTCACTCTCTTGGTCATTTCTATTGAGAATACACCCTAGTGAGTCTAGCCATTCCTCTCTCACTCATCCTACTTGATTGATTCATTGTTTGGTGAGATTGGAGAGTACCCAAGTGCATTATTTTGAGTGATTGCATCTAGAGGCACTCGGTGATTGTGTTTTGCTACGGATTTCTCTTGTTACATTTGATGGTTGCTGCCACCTAGATGGCTTGATAATCTAGTGGATTGCGCGTGGCTTGTGGATCCTTATCTTGTGTTGGTTGTGCTGCACCCGATTGCGGGTTAGGCATGTGATGCCTATTAGCGCGTGAACCGCCAAGTGAGTGAATCATCACAACGGGTACTAGCTTATCAGCAAGCAAGTGAACCTCGAAGAAAAATCATTCTGTCATCATTGTCTCTAGGATTTCTTGTGATTGATTGATCATCTCTTGCCACAACGGTATAACACACTACCTCTCTTGTGTATTTACTTTTCTAGTATAGCTAAGCTCTTTAGTGTACTAGTTTTGAGAGCTAGCTTTTGTCTTGTCTAGTTTGGTTAGTGAGGCTCTTTAGTTAGTCTTTGAGAGCTCACTAACTTAGTGGTAGTGACTTAGCCTTGTGTGTGACATAGAGACTATAGCAACTAGAATTGTGGTTAGGTGGTCGTTGACATTTCTTAGCATCGCTACTAAGAATGGAGTGTTACATTTTTCCCCGGCAACGGCGCCAGAAATATTTGTTGGTATTTATTAACTTGTCACTTGTTTCAGTAGCCACCTGTTATATGCCTACATCTCTTAGCATTATTTGTACTAGGTTGTGATCCCTAATGATGATGCCAGAGATGTTTATGGATGCTTCCTAGTATCAATACTAGAATGATCCTAAGTAGTTATTTATCATTTCATGTGACTAAAAAGAATATATAAATATGAATAAAAAGGAATCTGCAAGCGCACAGATAATTATACCATTATAGTATTTCACCCGAGATTATTTCAGGTATTGTTATTTATATTTTTACCATAGAAAAGGTCTAGCATAGACATGTATTGATAACTTATACTATTGATGGAGAAGTAAACCATAACTAATCTTCCACTCACAATAGGGGTAAGTCATACAATAAGATATCTGTGCGCGTGAACCTCCAAGTGAGTGAATCGTCACAACGGGTACTAGCTTATCGGTAAGCAAGTGAACCTCGGAGAAAAATCATTCTGTCATCATTGTCTCTAGGATTTCTTGTGATTGATTGATCATCTCTTGCCACAACGGTATAACACACTACCTCTCTTGTGTATTTACTTTTCTAGTGTAGCTAAGCTCTTTAGTGTACTAGTTTTGAGAGCTAGCTTTTGTCTTGTCTAGTTTGGTTAGTGAGGCTCTTTAGTTAGTCTTTGAGAGCTCACTAACTTAGTGGTAGTGACTTAGCCTTGTGTGTGACATAGAGACTATAGCAACTAGAATTGTGGTTAGGTGGTCGTTGACATTTCTTAGCGTCGCTACTAAGAATGGAGTTTTACATTTTTCCCCAGCAACGGCGCCAGAAATGTATGTTGGTATTTATTAACTTGTCACTTGTTTCAGTAGCCACCTGTTATATGCCTACATCTCTTAGCATTATTTGTACTAGGTTGTGATCCCTAATGATGATGCCAGAGATGTTTATGGATGCTTCTTAGTATCAATACTAGAATGATCCTAAGTAGTTATTTATCATTTCATGTGACTAGAAAGAATATATAAATATGAATAAAAAGGAATCTGCAAGCGCACAGATAATTATACCATTATAGTATTTCACCCGAGATTATTTCAGGTATTGTTATTTATATTTTTACCATAGGAAAGGTCTAGCATAGACATGTATTGATAACTTATACTATTGATGGAGAAGTAAACCATAACTAATCTTCCACTCACAATAGGGGTAAGTCATACAATAAGATATATATATATATATATATATATATATATATATATATATATATATATATATATATATATATATATATATATATATATATAGGTATTGATCAAGTATAATGATAAATCACTCAGAGTACTTCTTTCTATGGCATTAGCATGATTAGGTAGAATATTAGAGGAATAATTCCTAAATCATTCTTAATTACAAGTCAAAGCATACTTTGATTAGTGCAATTACACCTACTAATCATTGCTAAGATCATCTTCGTATCTAAACATAAGGGATATTACTAAGGAAGATTAAGAACAGAGCTTGCTCTTCCTTCGTAACTTTATCCTACATGTTACCTACATCGGGGAGTGGACTACAAAGGACTCAATGGGAGTGTCACATCCACGATCTACCACATGATCCGGAATATAGGGTGTATCCATAGATAAACAACGTATAAGCACCACGCTTACACAATATCGACCACCCACCCATGGTACCTTAGGATGAGCGCTATACAAACATATGCATGAATATGATAATAATCCAACTATACTAAGCATATAATCAAAGTAGATGATGGACATTATAATGAAGAACATAAATGAGATGAATACTAGTATTGTCATAACAATTGTAGCAAGAATATAAAAATAATGGAGATACAAAAGAGAGAGGGGTATAAGAATTATACCAAACCACGCTCTTGACAAGATTGGAAATCCAAGTGAAGCCTGTTTGCCTCCCTCTAGACCTAGCCTAACTAGATATGCCCTAGAATTACTAGAGCTCTGAGGATGATTAGGGTTTCTGTCTTCTTAAATGACTTGATGCCTTAGGGAGGGCAGGGGCTGCTTATATAGGCCAAAGCGTCCAACGTGAGCTCTTGCATCAAACCGACTTAAGGAACGATATAGATGCAACCTGAAAGGCGGTAGGAAACCAACATTCGAAGGAGAGACTGACATGTGGGGACAGGGGGTCGGTCGGCCTGTAGGTGGGGCTAGCCGACCCCACATGTCAGCCTTCCGAGATCTGCATCAGGGGGTTGCCTTCTGGGGTCATCTGGAATCTTCTAGAGTTGTTTCCACAGCGAATAAGCGCAATTAAGTATCACATGTAGGTCCACCTTGACAGTATTTTGATTAAACCCTATAGAAATCACAGATTCACCAAAACTTGTGGAATTTGTTAGTTTAAACCTCTAGACCTTTGTTCGTGATTACAATTGTGCCCTTATACATGTTTTATTGACGGTTTATAATGGTTATTAACTACAGTCAACAAACTTCCCCAAGCTCAACCTTTACTAGTCTCTTAGCAAAACTAAACTCAGTAAATGGATCAGGAGTTTTTAGATTTTTTAAAACATTGAAGCAACTCCTTAAAAGTACACATGTGTTCAAACAAAAATTCTCCTCCGAATTAGAATGAACTGATCTGACTTTCAAACTTACCCATATTGCCTTCAACCATGGGGCTTCTTAGCCTTCACTTGAGTCTTGAGCAATTGAAAGACAGAACGATCAAGTCAAGCACTATGTCTCAAGTTCTTTACTCAACTATTATTCTAGAGTTTTTGTAAGTTTTCAAAATAAAACTCAGAGCCTCCATTGTATGACACTCTTAAGTCTCTCAGTGTATATGGTATTTGTGGATCCTTACCAAGGCAATGATAATGTTATGCCTTTCTCTTCCTACAACTAAGACTTATGTGGAGCTCATAGGGATAGCATAAAAGAGCATACTTACAATACATATATTGTAAAGTCAAACCTCGGATCCAAAGAGAGTTGAGTCATACAATCAAATCAAGATATGCATGTGTATGGATGTATATGGTGAATATATATAGTGGCTAACCTAATTCTGTTAAGCTCCTTGATAACATATCTCTCTTTTAGAACTCAGAAACAACTTTGCAAGAAAATATGGGCTATCTTATTCATCTTTTTTTTTTCCTTTTTCTCTCTTTTTTTGAGGCAGTTATCTAAGTACCCATTATTTTAGATATTTTGGACACTTGTCCATTTTTTCTCAACTTCTTTTTTTTCTCTTTTTTTATGAATAACTTTTGCATAGTCCCATGTCTCTTTTCTGCAACAAAACTTTGAGAGATAGCTTACAAGAACTTGGAGCATTTATTCGGTGGATATCCTATCAAGCATATTTTTGGTGTTCACTCCCAGTGTAGGAGTAAATCATTTTTAGGTGGATCTAGATGGAATGACATGTTTTTGCGCCTATCCCCAGTGTAGGAGTAGTGCATATGTGGGTGGTGTGTGTGGTCTTGATTTTAAGAGCATGACAAACTTCTCATAAGGGTCAACAAAGCTTGACTAAACTCAATACATAGCAAGTAGCATATATGAGCAGAAGTTTTCCTATTCTAAATATCATATATGACTTTGGTAGAAATTTAAGCTTTGTCATATAGGAGCTCATCATGAAGAATTTTTATATTTTTCAAAAAGATAAATCTCCGGAACTCTAGTATCACTAGGAACAAGATAAACAGCAGTTCAAACCTTCTCATATCATATCCATCAATTACCTAGACTTAGATCAAGCATATGCTACCCATGAGTTTCAAGTTCAGAGTAAATTCTTATATCAAACAGTCGTACCCAAAACTCGGGAGAATTCATGGCTGAAAACTAGGTACTTGAAAGGAATTACAGTAGAGCAACTATTCATCATTTCCATTGCAAGAGATTACCTTAGAGTCCTTTTATTTATTTAGCTCTTAAAAATCAAACTTAAAAAATCTAAACACATCTTTTTATTTTTATTTTTCAGATTTAAGATCATACCTACTAATATATATAACTAACTAATAGAAATTTTATTTTGTTTTAGTTTGTTATATATTTTTTTAACTAGCATGAAGCAAACTCACTAATAGTAAAACCAAAGGGAAAGAAATACTTAACTAGATATACGGGGATGCTCCTCCCCCAAGCTGGATGTTGTCATGGTCTTTTCTTAGAGCAGAAATCTTTCTCATCCATCTAGAAGTTAGGTCCCTTGTGTAACAAGTGTAGAGTAATTCGAGAAAATGTACTTCAGGTGAATGGAAATAACGAGTGGCTTTGCTCTTGATCATATGTACCATCCTGCAAAATACTCCAACAAGAACACCAAAACTCGTAGCACGGATTAAGATAAGGGGTTAGTGGCCAGCCCTTTAGAGATTAGTTGTTCTTGTAGGTTTAGATAGATTTTCTAATTAACAAAGTTTTAGCAAGATGTCTATCTAATATTTTTAGATTTTCTTGTTTATATGCAGAAAAGAAAATATGCATGCATATATATATATATATATATATATATATATATATATATATATATATATATATATATATATATATATATATATATATATTATGCCACCACAGTGAATATTCCCATGGATGCTTACACATTGTAGATTTACTCACATGGGACCTAGGATTTTTATAATGCAATAATAAAATTTTTATTTTTCTTTTCTTATGCAATGATAATATGCAGTAATGAAACTCTTTATTTTTCTTTTATTAGTGCAATGCTAGTGTAGGAAAGCAAATATGCTAAAGTGGAAAATAATTAATGCTAAAAGTAAATATGGATAACTACTGATGTTACCTCCCGGTGAGGATTTAGATTTTTATGTTCTCCGGACAGGACTTGATTGGAGCCTTGTTTATTCCTCGGGTGCATCATCTGGTCTCAGTGATGGAGACCCAGATAGCTACACTCCTTGCGATGGTGACTCTGATGATGATGTTACCTTTTCTTTCCATACTGGTTTGGTCTGTGGATTTGATCTTGGCGGAGTAGGTTCGTCTTTCACGGGTTCTTCAAATTCTTCCCTTTCATTCCACAAGGGTTGATTCTCTTGATGTCGGTACGATCATCGTCTCCTTCTGGAGCGGCTCTTCTTTGGCTGTTCTCTAGGGAATTGAAAGTGGAATTGTTCAGATCCAACGTAGATGATTACGTTGGTGGTGTTGAGGAATGGTCTTCCTAGGATGATGGGTGTATCGTGTTCTTCTTCTCCCATGTCCGGAACCATGAAGTCAGCAGGGGCAAAGTGGTCATGTATTCTTACCATAACATCTTTTGCAATGCCCTCCAGAAATCAGATTGATTGATGCACCATCTGCAACTGCATATATGTAGGGTACAAAGGTTCGTTACCAAATAAATATTTGTATGTTACCTTAGACATTATATTAACACATGATCTAATATCGCAGAAGGTCATGTGGAAGATTCTTTGTCCAATGGTACACTCGATCGTTGGTACGCCAGGATCATCCTTCTTAGCAAGGAATGGTGAAATGAGGAGATGGTCGTACTCAGATCGGAGTGTGTTGATCATTTTAACTGCTTCTTCGTGTGGCTACCTGTCCTTGTTCTTCCTCCTTCTTCGGTTGTTCTTCTTCTTGGTAACTGTTGTGTCTTCGAGCATTAACCAACAAGACTATCATGTATTCTGCTAGACAGGCCTTCCTTAGTTCCTTCCGTGGGTTTGCTATGTATCGCAGGCCCATCACCATAGTCCCACATTAGCCCAGCCACCAGACCTAGCAGCCAGCAGGCAACAGGCCAGCTTGAACATGCATTGACGTATATACACAACATATACTTAACTTTTTATACAGAATTTAGGTATGGTGGCTGCCAACCCTTGCCATATACTTGGCTCCACCCATGTATATATACTTCTGAAGGGTTGTACTACCCTATGCACATAGAAATGCCAGTGGCTGCTCAATTCTCTTTGTACATATTTTCCTCAACATGCACCACCCCACATTTCCTCACCACCCGCCTTGTCGCTAGCCATAACCACGACAGCTACTAATCTTAGTGAGTTCTTCCTCAACTCGTCTAGCGTCGTCACTGGGTTTAGTTAAGGTGGCTTCTTCATCTCTGGACGATGCCCCTGCCGGTCGCACCCGTATTTCTTCTGTTTTTATATGCACCACTAATGTTCTTAGACGACCCCCTTAAGTACTAGCGAAGTACAACCCTATAGGGGGTTGAATAGGCCTCTAAAAACTTAAAATCGATGCAAAGGATTAGGAGTATGCAAAGGTTCCAAGGATGTAACACCCCAGGTGCCACATAAGCCTAGGATGTCACTAATGTCCATTCCCTCGTGCCAGAACTCCTGGGCGACACCAAGGCCTTTAGGAGCGAAGCTCCAAGAGTAGCAAACAAAAGCTCTCTAAGTGCTCCAAGCGTAGCAAGCAAAATCTCCCAGGCTCTAGAATATGAATCAAGTGCTCTAGGGATAGATGTCTTGCTCACAAGCTCTCTAAGTCACTTCTAATCCCAATCTCTCAAAGGATTTCACCAAGAATCAAGAGGGGAGGTTGGGGGAGCCTTCAATGGTAATAGAGAAGCTTGTCTTGGGTAGGAGGGAGATTAATGGTAGAGATGACTGCTGGGAAGAATAGGAGATGGTATTTGTTATGACCCTCCCATTTTCAAACGGTCTACACATAAGTGCGGAAGTTTCACACTCGAACGTGGAACTTCCACAGGGCGAGAATAGAATAGGAGTTAAGGCTTCTAGCTTTGGTTTTGGCATAAGGGTTAGCTAGTATTTGGATAGTTTTTTTTAGCATTTGATTCCCTTAAGAATACCAAATTTGTATCCCCCTTTATAGTATGGCTTTTCTATACTCAATTCCAAAATAGAAAATATAGTTAACCTTCATTTGTCCTTAAGCTGCATTCCTTTGAATTTGGCCGGTCTCCATGTGTTGTCATCCACCCACTTTAACTTATAAGCTGTCAACATCTCATCAATATCATTAGATCTTAATTGCATGCTCGTCAATACACCAAATGCCACCATAATGTGCTCTTGGATGTTTACAATGTCATAGAAATTACCTTCCACAATAAAGATTTTTGAGACAGGAATCTGAGCATTCCTTCCTTCGAGTCTCTCATAAAACAATGAAGTCTAACCCTCTTTCTAAAGTTGAGTTCCAAAGGAATTTAAATTTCTTTGTATCACTTAACACATTACAATTCTAGAAAAATTCCCTCCTTCTAGTCTCTAATAAAGAAATGAAGTCTAACTCTCTTTCTAAAGTTAAGTCTGAAAGGAATTTAAATTTCTTTGTGACATTTAACCTGTTACAATTCTAGAAAATTCTTTTCATCCTTCTTTATTTATTACCTTTTCCCCCAACTCCCTTTTGCAGTAAATTTCTTCTTTTTTCCCTAAGGGTACGAACATAGGGTACTAATTATAAATGACCAGGATCACTTCTGATGAGTACTGCCCCGATCTTCCGAGAGGTAACCGGTAAGTTCGACTTGTGGAGATCTTGATGTTGGCGATCCGGCTTCAAATCAGACACGATTCAAACCCTGCAACCGTTACACCACTGCTCCGTTGGTTATCAACCAAGCACAACTTGATTGACCTCGCCAAGAAGGCTTTTCCTGCAAGCGAATCGAAGAGCACAAGCAAGAAGGTAAAAACACGTAATCTGAAATTGCAAATATGAATGACGCGAATATCAATAGAGGGTTCAAGAACTCGGTTCCAAAGGACTAATCGACACAGTGGAGGAGATCAAGAACAGGGGCCCTGGATCACTGTAAAAGGATTTGTCACCATAGTTACAATGAACGATTCAGTTTCTCGATGGAAAACTAAACTCTAAACAAAACCCAATTATCTAACAGCCGTGGCGGCTATGTTTATAGTCTAAGACTCGACCTAGGGTTGGGAACGGCCAGGGGTTGGGCGCCCACAACTTGGGCTTAAGGCCCGACATGATACATGGCCAAGTTGGCCCAAATAGGTGATGCAGCACCTTGACGTGGTCACACAGAATGATCCACAGACCTTCTGGAGCTGGGACCAGATCCAAAACGACGGCGTCGTCGTCCCCTTTCCAACTCATCCAAGAACGCCCCGTTTTGATGTCGTATGAAAGAGTTATGACCAAAACAGTGACGTCGTGTCTGCTGAATCCGAGGGTGACGTGGCAGCTAAGTTGGGGACGAATTGCAACTTGGGAAAGACCATAACATCGGTATGTCCAGCGTGACGATGTCCTCATCATCCTCCCCTTCTTGAATTGGAGTCGTCCTCGACTCCATCTTGGCTATGTCCTCATCATCCCCTCCTTCTAGAATTGGAGTCGTCCTCGACTTCATCCATCATCAGCGAACTCCTGCAAAAGGTTAGTGACAGCAGGCAATGCACCAGACAGAATAGGTTGACAAAACATAGTATAATATGGCGCATCAGGATTATCACATAACTCGGCAGTAGCAGAAGTTGTAGCAAGAAAAGTACCTCCTTTTAACTTAATCCTATTATTTTTAGTAATGTGAGTTGGAGGTTTATTTTTAATCTCATTAGCATATTTAATAATATCCGTAGGAGACAAAGGTAGGAATGTAATTTTCTTGTCCTTATGTATGATAGTGTATGTATTAGTTCTACCATGGTGTAAAGCATCATTATCAAATTCCCATGGGCGACCTAATAAAATGGAACAAGCTTGCATAGGAACAACATCAAAATCAGCAGTATCATGATAAGAGCCTGTAAAAAAGCTAATGCGTGCTGATTTAGTTACCTTAGTCTTACCACTATTATTGAACCATTGAAGTTTATATGGATACGAATGTTGTCGTGTGGTCAAACCAAGCTTGTCAACCAAATCTGAACTCACCAAGTTATTACAACTCCCGCTATCAATGATAGTGAACACGACAACCCTGCATAATGAAATACATGTGGAACAAATTATGGCGTTGGATCGTCATCTCTTCTTCATGTCCCACACGTGTACTCAACACACGCTGCACAAGAAGGCTAGGGTAGTCTACGGCAGCAGCCACAGAGTCAATGATGATAGTCTCATTGTCTTGATCGCCCTTAGTAGAATCTGCATCAATGTTAGCAACAAGGGCTAAATCATCTTCAACATCACTAACACTTACATAGCCATCCTCGGTAGCAATGAAATCACGACGACTGGGACAATCCATCATGACATGTCACATGCCTTTGCATTGGTGGCAAATGATTTTAGAGCTAGACGAGGAGGAGCTAGGAGAAGCACCCGGAGTGGCACCTTTCTTCTGCACATTAGACAATTTACTTACCCCGGAAGAAAAAGGAGGTGTAGATGGCTGTGATGCAACAGGAATCTTGGGCGTCTCCGACTCTGAACGGTGCTGAAAATTCCTCCCATTGTTAGACCTGAAAGGCTGGTGTTGTTTGTGTCCCTGTACTTCACGTTCTGCCTTAATAGCAAGATGATATAATTGGGAAAAATTACGTCATTCTTTGTAATCTAGGATGTTATGTATATCATGGTTTAAACCACCAAAAAATCTAGCACTAGAATCATTATCATCTTCATTTATACCACAACGGGCTAAACCAATAAGCAATTCTTGATAGTATGCTTCGACTCCTTTATCACCTTATTTTAAAGTTTGTAGTTTCAAACGTAAATCACATTGGTAATAAGGAGGAACAAAACGAGATTTCATACGTTGCTTTAAAGCATTCCAAGTTTGAGGCACAGCAGCATTATTAGCATTGCAAAGATCACTCCACCAGAACAAAGCAAAATTAGTAAACTCACAAGTAGCAAGTCTAACTCTATGCTCAGCAGGAACATTATGAGAATCAAATTTTTATTGAACAGCAAGCTCCCAATCTAAATAAGCCTCTGGATCAACATTACCAGCAAAAGGAGGAAGGCTAAATTTAATTTTAGCAAAAGGATCATTATTACCTTGAATATTACCTCCCATACCGCGACGGTTGAAATTGAGGCGGTGACGGGCATAACCGTCAGCATCCGCATCGTCGTCACCAAAATCATCTGCATCTTCATCATCAGCACGATGAAGTGGAGGGCGTTGCTCGAGTTGTTCAATGTGGGTGACCAGATTGTTCACATTGCGCGTCAGCTCGGTCATAAGATTGCGTTGTTCAGTCATGAACATTGTAAGCTCGCCCTTAGACACGCACTCATTGAAGTTCGTCGGAGATCCTGCCATGGTTAGAAGATAGAAGAAGACAACACCAAAGTATTATCCCTATCAACTAAAAGGAAACAAGTGGTGGTGGTGGTGAAAGTGAAATGCAAAATCACAAGCGGCTTACCACCGTCTTGCCTGTATTCTTACCAACGCTAAACAGTAGCTAAACCAAAGTGGTGAAGTAATCTGTTATTGAGCGTGGGTAACGGTTGTAAGATGAACCTGTGCTGACAGAAGAATATGTGGAGCTATGGGTAGGCACACAATATGATAGTAAGGATTAGCAATTAACGAATGCAGAGTAGCAATTGTTCAATCCGGATCTAAAGTACAAATCACAGTTGCTGGCTAAGACGTGTCGAGACGTAGCGCAACAAGGTGAAAGCAAAGGACAATGAAAAGAACTCACAGAACTAGCAAATAACCCGAAATTTTCCTTTTTCCAGAATTTTCCCCGGAATTTTCCAAAAGGCACCGGTAGGAATCAAACTTTTTTATTTTTTTGCTATTTTTTATATTTTTCTCTGAACAAGGATCAAAAAAAGATGAAACCACAAAAATTGGTACCTACAACTGAGGTGGGATGTGGTCTACAGAAATACAGCACGTTCTCTGAAAAGCGTGCAAAAACTTTAACAATTTTTTTTCTTTATTTTCCTAAATTTTTTTGGCAATTTTGATGAAACCAATCAGGGCAAAGCCCAGTTTGGGTCGGCTCCAAATAGTGTCAAGAAGCTGCTCAAAAAATTTCAGATTTTTCTGATAAACGAGCGAAAAGTTATGCCTGTTTTACCGAAGGTATCTCAAGTTATGTTTTCCGGAATGCACAATACGGCAGCGGCAGTTAGGGCAAAGCGTCCCTAAACTCCAACACCGATCACAAGATGGTTCCTGTGACTAATAGAAGTAGGTATTCGCACCGATCACAAGATGGTTCCTGTGACGAACAGCAGTAGGTATTCTCCTGATGATGTAAGGAGGGCTGCGATGCAGGCAAAATAAGAGCGGCTGACAACCTATCTAGGGTTTGCGCGGTGGTGAGAGTTACACAAGGCAGCTAGCGGGGCAAGTCAAGTAATATGGTGGCTTCGACTTGTTGTTTAGAAACAGTGGATAGGATAGCGGCGGAAAACAAAAATCACAGCAACGAGCAATTGAACTACGACTACGAACACAATCCTAAACCAGCAACAATACTCGACCACGGACACAAACTCAACAACGCGAATCTGAAGTGAAATTGCAAAGGCACAAAGGTGATAGGACAACGGAAATTGAAATATTATTGGGCTTTTTGTGGACTGTAGGTAATGAACAAATATGAATCTAAGGCAAACGAGATTATACCTCGCGGTAAACCTGAAATATCTGATACCAATTGATGAGTACTGGACCGATCTTCCGAGAGGTAACCGGTAAGTTTGACTTGTGGAGATCTCGATGTTGGCGATCTGGCTTCAAATCAGACACGATTCGAACCCTGTAACCGTTACACCACTGCTCCGTTGGTTATCAACCAAGTACAACTTGATTGACCTCGCCAAGAAGGCTTTTCCTACAAGCGAATCAAAGAGCACAAGCAAGAAAGTAAAAACACGCAATATGAAATTGCAAATATGAATGACGCGAATATCAATAGAGGGTTCAAGAACTCGGTTCCAAAGGACTAATCGACACAGTGGAGGAGATCAAGAACAGGGGCCCTGGATCACTGTAAAAGGATTTGTCACCACAGTTACAATGAACGATTCAGTTTCTCGATGGAAAACTAAACTCTAAACAAAACCCAATTGTCTAACAGCGGCGGCGGCTATGTTTATAGTCTAAGACTCGACCTAGGGTTGGGAACAGCCAGGGGTTGGGCGCCCACAACTTGGGCTTAAGGCCCGACACGATACATGGCCAAGTTGGCCCAAATAGGTGACGCAGCACCTTGACGTGGTCACACAGAATGATCCACGGACCTTCTAGAGCTGGGACCAGATCCAAAACGACGGCGTCGTCGTTCCCTTTCCAATGCATCCAAGAACGCCCCGTTTTGATGTCGTATGAAAGAGTTATGACCAAAACAGTGGCGTCGTGTCTGCTGAATCCGAGGGTGACGTGGCAGCTGAGTTGGGGACGAATTGCAACTTGGGAAAGACCATAACGTCGGTGTATCCAGCGTGGCGATGTCCTCATCAACTTCCATCCACCTCTGAGAAAGCTTTTGATATTTCCCCACATAATTGGTTCAAGGTAGAGATATCTGGATCATCGTCAGTTTCTTCATCAGCAGCTAAGAAAAAAGAGTTTTCTTTAGTTGGAAATTCACAAGACTTCTACTGTGCTAAAGTTCTAGTCTCTTTCCAAACACTTCAAGTTTGTTTTGGTTCTATTGGTTTGTTCACTAGAAGAACCTACCAGAATCCCTACTTTAGATATATCTTGTTAAATAGGACACTGTCAGCAAGGTAGTAAAGTAATTAAAACCCTTCTTGTTAGACTTTTTCAATGGTAGGTCCAGATTCTTCTTTACCTTCAGCTCGGTGGTTTTCTTCATTGAATCTTGACATTACTACCACATTCCTCTTGCTTGTTCTTTGAAAAGTGTTACACAATTTGTTCATGCAAGCATAATAATGTTTACAAGCATGATGAGTGTGACCATATACACCATGTTTAACTAGGAAGCAACGAGCGTTTTGATTTTCATGTCAAACAACAAATGTATCTCATGCAAAGGGTTTAACTTAATATGTAAAGCTAAAGCACAGTACACACAAATATGTCAAACATGTTGAGTGCGTAGCGGATCCGGCCAAGCTCGCTGTACCCATGAGCTGACATCCCTTATGTCTAGGTCCACTGGATCCCACAACATACCAAAACCTTGGGCTAACTCAACCTAAAAGACTACTCCCTCCGTCTCACAATACAAGTCGCTATGGGATGCGTGATGGTCAAACTTTCTCAACTTTGACTAGGTTTATAGAAAATAAGTGAAATTTTTATATCTCTAAATAAGTTTATTACGAAAGTATATTCAACAATCTATCTAATAATACTAATTATGTATTATAAATATTAATATTTATATATATAAGTGGTCAAAGTTAAAAGAACAGGCTTCTCGGGAAGCGAGAATGACTTCTATTTTAGGACGAAGGGAGTAGCTTCATAGGTGAGGGATCCCACCGCCAAGCTTATGTGTTGTGTTCACTGCCATCAAATTCTGATGTGGGACTAAATGTAACAATCTCCCGTATTACATATCGGGCCCAATTCTTCACGTCACACACATTCACAAACTAGATACATAACCCAAATTTATGGAGAACTAATGTCTTCTGGCAATCCATAATTTTCCTCTCACTATAACTGAGGAATCCAAACTATAATGCAACGCCTTAATTTGTTTACCGTACAAATACTTTTGTTGTTTACTAATTATTATCTCATAGCTCCATAAGTGATGTTGGTTTATAAATTTCACCTAAAGATGGTGGACGGATTTCTACAAGGATGTTAACCTAACCTACTCTCGGGACCGTGGAGTCGAAATATACTTCTGGGGCTTTGGAGTGTTCCATGGTGAGGAAAACCCTCGTGCAAGAATAATGTTTTCCAAGATGGTTGCGTTGGTAAGCCTGATGGATGACACCTTTGATGCTCATGCCACCTTTGAGCACTGCAAAAACATAGATGAAGCTGTACAAATGTAGTATTTCAAAAACTCCAAATAATTACATTTTTGTATCGAGCATATACCATTTCGAAGCATTGGTTACCGTTTACTTTTTACTCTCTCCATTTCAAATTGTGAGTTGAGCTTTTTGTAGATATATAGTTTTTACTATGTATCTAGACATCATATATTAAGGTGTGAAGCAAAAACTATGTACCGGGAAACCAGAACAACTTACAAATTGGAAGTGAGGGAATTGTGTAAAATTTGGATATTTGAATCATGGCCCATGATTCATGGGTGCCATTTTCTTGGAATGCAGGGTAATAAAGTTTTTTTTGATATAAATGCAGGGTAATAAAGTTTATACTTGAATTTGTTGTGCATTATAAAAGTTATTGCAACAGACTCTACTCACCAAATTGTGTTTTGGAGACCGTGTCAATGCCATATATCTAGTAATTACTTGAGCTAGGCTAATCACCAACACTGAACTAATTATTAATGTATATACTTATACATTATTTGTAGATGGGACGAGAGTGCGGCCTCTATCCTGCCTGAATATCTGAGGATGTTTTTCACCAAAATGCTCAGCTGTTTTAATGAATTTGAGGATATTTTGGAACCTAGAGATAAGTACCGTGTGCCTTACGTCCAAAAGGCGGTAAGTCACATGTACTCAGAAGTCAGACCAGGCATAATTGTATATATTTTTATGTACGGAAATTGCTACCAAATGGATAACTGGTTTTGGTGCACAACCACTTCTCAACCAGATTGTATACCATTAGCGAATTTATTTGATTGGTCGACTACTTGAGCATATTACTTACCAGAAGCAAATCTCATTTCCCTTGCAGTTTTTACCTCCAAATTCTACTCTCTTTCCTGTAATACAATGCTCAAATAGCGCATGTGCCCATTGATTAAATCTAATTAAGAAGTTTCTCTTAAAATTATGGTTTCCTTTTTAACAATTTTTGTGATGTCTAAGCACTAGCAGCATATAATGTGTCTTATATAGATTTTGGAAGTTGTAATCTAGAATGGAGGGAGTAGCTCTATACTTTGCACTAGTTTTTTTTGGAAATAAGTAACTCATTTCTGAGAAATTAGATCAATTTGCTAAAAATACAGATGGGCACCAATGTAACTTTGGGGTTAAAATAATTCTCACCCAAACACATAATACGACATTCTTATACATTTTTTGTTTATGAGTTTTCACATTCTTATACATATTCACAACACAACCTAAAGAAACTTGTCATTCTAATATTCAGAATATGTTTTCTTCAACAGCTAATAAGGTCCACGTATATGAACTCAACTGCACGCCTTCCTTCTATTTTCCCAATCCACATCCATATGGTTTCATATAAACTTCTTAGTTATAGATGGATACACAATTAACTGAGCCACTTATCCTTGTGAAAACAAATCTTTCTATAGGAGATGTCCAATAAATAGGGATAGCATGGTCATTTTAGTTCCACGTTGATATGTCTCAAATTTTCTAGAATGACAAGTTGTTTTGAGATATAGGGACTACTTAAGTCCATACATACTTAATCATTCTCACATTATATAACACAATACTCAAGTCCATACACTGCACTCGAGCACTTGATATCTGCAATGAGATATTATCCATATTACACATCTCTAATTTTGTATACTACCACTTCATTTATACAAAATAATGCATTTATTAGTGATATGTGAAAAACTAGTTGTAACAAGGCCTAGAATCACTTCACTATCATTGTTGCCAATAGATGCCGATGTGTAGAATCACTACCAGTTCAGAGGTCACCAGAGTTTGGCGTCGTTCAACCGATAGTGATACTGACATTACTCCTTATTCATGGCTAATTGGTCACTTGAAGCAGGAGCCTGCGGTGTCCACAAAGGCCAATTTTGCAGGCGAGCCGAGCAGGCTGGCAGGTCGGCCCGCACCTGCTTGCATCCCTATGTGTGCCGCTCCTTACAACATGACCACAAATTATTGTCCAGTTTACAGGGATAGGTTTGCAAAAAATAAAATTTATATCTATATCTACACCTATATATATAATAATAAAGAGGCAAAATTTCTTATGCCACCAAAAAATTTTCGTCCAACTAATAAAGCGACTCGGCCTCCGCCATGAAGCCGAAAAAATTAGCGGTCCATTTCTCAGCTAAAGACTTTGTCGTCCGAGTCTCCTTTTCCGGTTCAGTTTCTCAGCGAAAGACATTTTCTTTCCCGTCGATGTCTCCTTTTCCGGTTCTTTTTCTCTTTTTTTTTTTGCCTTTTCCACTTCCCTGTTGTACGTGACTTTTTCTTTGTTCATTTTGTCTCCTATTTTTTCTTACAAATAAAAATAATTAATAACAAATATAGTACTATAGATCTTTGAACTTTTTATTCTTCTATAATCTAATAAATAATCCATGATAAAAAAATCTTACATAATATAATACCTAATTTAATAATTCCTCACAATGCTTAAAGGATAATAATAATTATTATTATTATGATAAAGAAAAGCTAATTCAACACTACCGAATATTTGGATTTGTCCTGTTGCAAAGCATGAGAATTTTCTAGGACCATCTGCAAGTCGTTTTTTTCCGTCTCAGTTTTTTCCGAGCCTATCTATGCGCCCAACTCATAGGGCTCGCGTGTTTCGCCGGTAGCGTGGCCCGCCTGCCTTCACACCACGCTCCTCAGAGTTTTGTTATATATGCCAACCCTGCACGCCGCACCATACCCACGTCTTTTCGGCCTCGCACCCTCGCCACACAACTAACAACTACGCAGGTTCCGGGCCTCACCAGCTACGTGTGTGCCAGGACTGTCTAGGCTGCGCTAGCCACACCCTCTCCTCTGCCTACGAACCCTGCACTACGTACGCTGCATGTCAGAGATAGCATAGTAGGACCCTGCTAGCTCTGTATTGTGTGTAATAGCAAAAATAACTTGTAGCAACACTGTGACACACTAGCTTTCGTGGAAAACATTAGCTTTTGTGGATGAATGAGCTCAGTCCCCATTCAACGCGACCGTGCATAAGGAGAGACAGAGATTTGTTGTATGACTAAGAAAGATAAATGAACATTGAGCCGCCGTCGATGAAGCTACTAACACGTGCAATGGAGATCCACCCATGCGACTATTCTGGTGAAGATAAACAACTAACCAATGTGTTTGTAAAATGCTTTAAAGGTGCCAACACATATACTGTCATCAAAGGATTCAAATTCAAAGATGACAAAATTGTGAGGACGAGGAAGGTGTTAACTAAGAGTGTGGAAATAATGACCCATTGCAACGTACGGGCAATTTTGCTAGTAAAAACTAATAAACAAATTTTTTTCATTGAGAATCCTAAACTATTTCCAAATTTGTTGAGGCCTTATTTAGTTTAGTTTTTATAAAGTTAAATATTTCTAACTTTAATCGTCTATTTAAAAAATTATATATAGTTTTACATGGAGAAGACCTTACTATATTGATTGTTGATGAAGGGGACGGCACGAAGGGCTGATGCGCCCGCATGGGGGAGACAGTCTGCTCATCATCCTAACTGAACTTCCATAATCGGACAATGACGTCACTACTACTAAACTTCAGTATTTATCTATACCCAATATTAAGGGCGTGTTTGGAACTCCTCCATAAACTCCATAAAAAACCTAGAGTTTGTGGAACACCCCTTAGGTGCTCTCACGACTTTACCTTTTTCTTTAGCAAAGCTGCATGGAGCAGGACCTATTTGGCTAAAAAACACGAATCAAGCTGAAAAACGTTGAGTGGATTTCACCCGGCCCACTCACTCGCGCAATCACACTCTTCCATCCCGTGGATCTATTTCTTGGCCACCATCGCGGCAGGAAAGGGCACGTGCTCACACAGCGGTGTGCGTCTAGGAGGCTGCTGTCACGGTGCGTGCTGTTGACAAGCTACCAGTATACAAAGGCCCAAGAGAGAAAAGGAAGAAGAAGCCCAACGCCAAGTATGATGGCCCAGAGTGGGTCAAATGACCAGCCCGTTGCATCGGGTGAAATCGCTGTTCAGCAGCTGTAAGCAATAGATAAAAGGGGAAAGAAGAGGCATTTTCGTTTTGTCTTGGTTGGCGTCGAAAACTAGCGGCCAGCTGCGGCTTGGGGAACGCCGGCGACTTCCATTACCACTGCTACTTGTATCCAGCTATATATGGTGTTCTAAATTCGAATCGGTGTTAGGCATAGTATCCACAATTGTTACATCTGGTATCAGTAGTCTCAAATCGATCCACCCACGCACGTCCTCGTTCCGCCTCTATTTCTCTTCTCGATCCCCAATTCCTTGCCTTGATCATGACTGTAATCCCCGTCGGCAGATCTCCGCGATCCACTCCGGTGTTGATTGTGCGAGACTCATAGGTCCGATCCGAGGTCTGTCGGGTTGGCAATCGAATCTTGGGTCGACGAACTGGCGCACGAGAACCGCACTAGCCTACAAGTGACGATGAAGGTTGAAGATCAGTTGGCGTTGATTCTCACCAAGCTCGATGATCAATCAAAGGTGGTGACAGGCACCAACCGCTGTCTCCTTGATGTCCATGAGTCGGTGGTGGAGCTCACTGCTGAGAAGGCCAACTTTGAGTGTTGGCGACCCAAAGTCGACGAACAAGTTGCGGATCTAAGCGATAGCGTCAACACCCTTCATCAACAACTCCACGTGCCCAAGTCTACTTCTTCGACGGCTCTACCTCACCCTGTCGAGCCTGGATCTGAGTCGCTCAAGGTGTCAAGGTCCGCGCATTTGGACCTGTCCATTTGAAAGGTTCTAATTGGCTAGAGGAGGTGAATAACCTAATTTAAAATTTACAAAACATTAGGCAAACTTGTTAGACAACTAATAGGCTATGAAGCTTTTTGCACTACCTCTAACAAGTGTTGCAAACCACCTATCCCACCAATTCTAGTTGCTATAATCACTAAGTCAATCAATGGCTAAGTCACTACGTGCTCAACTAGGAGAGAAGCTACACTAGCAAAGATAAGACAAGCTCTCAAAGCTAATTACACTAAAGAGCTTGTTACAACTAGTTTGCGAGAATGTAAATAAGAGAAAAGTGATCTTTATACCGCCACAAAGGAGAGCGAACCAATCAATATGAAGATAACCGACCACCGGGAGAATACCAATCAATTACAAGAATGGACACCAAGATTTTTCTCCTGAGGTTCACGTGCTTGCCGGCACGCTAGTCCCCGTTGTGTCAACCAACACTTGGTGGTTCAGCGGCTAAGAGGTGTAGCACGAACCTCGTTCCACTTGGACACCGCAAGAACCTACCCACAAGTGAGGTAGCTCAATGACACGCGCAATCCACTAGAGTTACCTTTGGTGCCCGTCGGGGAAGGCACAAGAACCCCTCACAAATCACCGAGAGGTGGCCAAGAACAATCACCAACTCTTGCCACAACTCCTCCGCTGCTCCAAGCCGTCTAGGTGGTGTCAACCACCAAGAGTAACAAGAATCCCACAGTTCAAACGATCTCCAAGTGCCACTAGATGCAAACTCACAAGCAAATACACTTGGAATCACTCAATCTCACTTTGGATTCACAAGCAAGCAAGGGAGATGAGTGGGAGAGAGTATGCTTAGCTCAAGAGAATGTCAAGATGATAAAAAAATGCCAAGAGAGTTCCCCAAGAGCCGGCCACCAACTATTTATAAGCGTCCCCAAAGAATAGAGCCGTTAGACTCTTCACTGTGCCACCTACGGGGCGACCGGACACGCCGGTCGGGTTGACTGGATGCAGACGCCCTAGCGTCCGGTCGCCAGATCTTCGCCACGTGTCATTGCTTTTGAGTACTATGCATTGATCTTCAATGGTCACAAAGATAGTCAGCGCATCATCAATGCTATGACCGGACGTGCCGATGCCAAGCACCTGACGCTACTCAACATGGCATCCAGTCGTTTCTAGAGAGGGTTCACCACGCGAAAATACCGATCGGACGTGTCCGGTCAAGGTTGACCTGACGCGCCTGGTGTTCGGTTAGCTCGCTCTTCTTCTCTGCTCGCCCGAGAATGGATGACGTCACCATACGTCAGCAGCCGTCGGACGTGGGCCCTGCGTGTCAGAACCACAGTGTTCGTGTCTCGGTAAAATTGGCTGGACGTGCCAGTCAGCGACCAGGCAATGCCCGGTGTGAAGCCTTCGCCCTCGGTCGTGTGTGCACAGCTAGTCAACACTGACCGGACCCTAGGCCAGCGTCCGATCACTACATGACTAGCGTCCAATCAGTGTTTCTCAGTGAGAAACACTTCCGCGACTTCGCCACCTTCTCACCCCTTGCTCAAATGTGCCAACCACTAAGTGTATCACCTTGTGCATGTGGGTTAGCATATTTTCACAAATATTTTCAAGGGTTATGTTAGCTCACACTAGGTCCTAATGCATATGCTCATATGTATTCACTTAGTGGCACTTGATAATCCTTTCAATCGTGAAACTCCTCTCTTCATAGTACGGCTATCGATCCTAAGTCACTCACACCCTCTATGGTGTCTTGAGTGCAAAACAAAAATAGCACTATCACATATACCTTAGCCTTGAGCCCATTTTTGTTTTTCTCTTTCTTCTTTTCCAAATGTAAAGCACTTGATCATCTTTTGGTCACCTTCATCATCATGACCATCATCTAGCTCCACCACTTGGCATGGAACTTATCATTTCATGTCTTCACACTTAGCACAATGATTAGTCCCTAGGTTTCATCAATTATCCAAAACCAAACTAGGGCTTTCAATCTCCCCCTTTTTGGTAATGGATGACAACCCATTTACAAAGATATTATGACAAAGATCTTTTGGATCCATGTTGCTTGCCCAAGCATTTTACCATATGTAAAGGATATAGACAAGTTTCATGAACCAGAATTGGTAGCAATTGCTCCCCCTACATATGTGCTAAAAGTTTAGATTTGAAAGCTTGCACATATGCTTAGATAGGAAATATAAGAGTCAATTTCTACCAAATGATGCTAAGGTGTAAAGAATGGACCTTTGAAGCGTGATACCAATCAGAGTTGCTAATATACACCATCCTTAGCACCATTGTTTGCTAGATATCACTTGAAAAACATCAAAGACACTAGATACCTCATGAGATCAACATTATAAGCAAGGTTCTAGTACCACTTGTGAAAACAATAGTAGTGTCTAGCTATCCTATACATGCTAGTTCTTCATTTCATCATTCAAACCTACAACTAGCATACACCACACAAGTAAGGTATCAGAGAAAAAGCTAAAGCTTATGCAAGCAACCATATGTAATACACAATCCAATGTAACATACAAGTTTATGAGCTTGCTCCCCCTACTTGTGTACTTCAAAATTTTAATTGATCCCCTTCCTTTATCATGTTTCATTTCTCCCCTTTTGGTTATATCTTTGGAATTATCTCTCCTCCTTTGTCATTAATGACAACAAAAGGTGAGCTCAAATTTTAGGAAAGTTGTGTGAAACTACTATAAGTGAGGATCATTTTCCCAATTTGGTTCAATCTACATCATTTGCAAAAGATATTCAACTCAGTTTGATCCAAGGGCAAGCTTCTTCACACCTCCAAATGAAGGTTATCATGCACCATGTTGAGTTAAACACTTATAACTCATTTTCTAGATCAAACACTAGGTTCACAAGCCCACAAACATATCATATGCTACCACTAGATCATATCAAACATGGAAGCAATAGTGGTACCATACAAGTATCAAATTCATTTAATTTTCATGAATGAGCCTAAGACATGATGGGAATGACTAGATGCACTAAACAAGTCCTTAGCAAACGATGAATGACATATGAAATAATTTTACATTGCTTTGCTTGAAGGAGAGGCATGTCATATAATGGGGTTGCATCAACACATATTTGAGAAGTTAAGTATGTTCAATTCATTCCTTAACATGCAAAACCTCTTCTCATCAAGTGGCTTGGTGAAGATATCGACAAGTTGATCATCGGTGCCAACACTCTCAATGCAAATGTCCCCTTTTTGTTGATGATCTTTTATGAAATGATGGCAGACATCTATGTGCTTTGTTCTTGCATGTTGAACCGGATTATTGGTGAGCTTCATGGCACTTTCATTGTCACATAGCAATGGCACTTGTTTGAACTTGATTCCAAAATCATTCAAGATGGCCTTCATCCAAAGAATTTGTGCACAACAACTGCCGGCGGCAATGTATTTGGCTTCGGCGGTTGAAAGTACAACACTATTTTGCTTCTTAGATGACCATGAGACAAGTGATCTTCCCAATAGTTGACATATTTCTGAAGTGCTTTTTCTCTCAACTTTGCATCTCGTATAATCGGAATCCGAATATCCAATCAACTCAAACTTTGCTCCTTTGGGGTACCATAACCCAATATTTTGTGTATACTTAAAGTACCTCAAAATCCTTTTGGTTGCTTTCAAATGACTTTCTCTAGGTGAGGCTTGGAATCTTGTACACATGCATACACTAAACATGGCATCCGACCTTGATGCGGTCACAAAGAGTAGGCTTCCAATCTTAGGCCGATACATTGTTTGATCCACCATGTTGCCACTTGCATCACTATCTAAGCTTCCATTTGTCCCCATTGGTGTGCTAATGCCTTTCGTATCTTCCATGCCAAACTTTTTGAGCAGGTCTTTGATGTACTTCCCTTGACTCATAAATGTTCCATTCTTTAATTGCTTGATTTAAAGACCAAGGAAGTAACTAAGCTCTCCAATCATTGATATCTCAAATTTATTAGCCATCATCTTTCCAAGCTCATCACAATAATCTTGATTGGTTGAACCAAATATGATGTCATCTACATATATTTTCAACATAAACAAGTCTTTATCAATCTTCTTGGTGAAGAGAGTGGTGTCAACCTTTTTCATGATGAACCCTTTAGAGAGCAAGAAGTCACTCAATCTCTCATACCATGCTCTAGGTGCTTGCTTCAAGCCATACAATTCCTTTTCAACTTGTACATATGGTTGGGCTTCTTATAACCTTTAAAACCAGGAGGTTGCTCAATATAAACTTCTTCATTGATGTAGCCATTGAAAAATGCACTCTTTACATCCATTTAATAGAGTTTAATGTTGTGGGCACAAGCATAGGCTACCAAGATCCTAATTGCTTCCAATCTTGCAACCGAGGCATAAGTTTCACCAAAGTCAAATCCTTCAACTTGAGTGTACCCTTAAGCCACTAATCTTGCTTTGTTTCTTACTACTATCCCATCTTGATCTTGCTTGTTGCGAAAGACCCACTTGGTTCCAATTACATTATGATCCTTAGGCCTCTCAACTAACTCCCATACTTGATTTCTCTTAAAGTTGTTTAGCTCTTCATGCATTGCATTGACCTAATCAACATTCTTCAAAGCTTCATCATTCTTCTTAGGTTCAATGGATGATACAAATGAGAAGTGTTCACAAAATAATGCCAATCTTGTTCTTGTTTGTACACCTCTTGAGATATCACCAATTATAGAGTCCAATAGATGATCTCTTGCAATGTTGGTCGGTTGGAGCACTTGAACTTCATTTCTTGCACTTAGTTGGTCATTTGGTAGAGATGATGTACTATCCACTTGTTGATGATCTTGCGCTTGAGATGATGAACTAAGCTTGATTTTGATCATGAGAACCAGTAACTTGCACTTGATCTTTGTCTTCTTCAATTTTAATCACTTCTCTAGGCCTTATGTCATTAATATCCATCTTCTTCATTGCATTGGCCAATTGAGTGCCTCTCACTTTATCTAGATTTTCATCTTCCTCTTGGGAACCATTGGTTTCATCAAATTTCACATCATGAACCTCCTCAAGAATACCACTAGCCAAATTCCAAACTCTATAAGCCTCGCTAGTAGTGGAGTAACCAAGCAAGAAACATTCATCACATTTCTTCTCAAACTTACTCAATCTAGTGTCTTTCTTCAATATGTAACATTTGCAACCAAAGACCTAAAAGTATGCAATGTTGGGCTTTCTACCATTCAAGATCTCATATGGTGTGTTCTCTATGAATTGATGGCAATAGAGACGGTTGCTATAGAAGCAAGTTGTGTTGATAGCTTAGTCCCAAAAGGAATGACTAACATTGTATTCACTCAACATTGATCTTCCCATGTCAATCAAAGTTATATTCTTTCTTTCAACTAGCCCATTGGATTGTGGTGTGTACTTAGCCGAGAATTGATGCCTAATGACATACTCATCACAAAGTTCATCAATTCTTGTGTTCTTGAATTCACTTCCATTGTCACTTCTCACTTTCTTGATTGTGGTCTTAAACTCAATTTGCACTCTCTTAATGAATGTCTTGAATGTTGCAAACACATCACTCTTGTCAATAAGAAATGCCACCCAAGTGTATCTAGTGAAATCATCCATAATCATGAAGCCATACTTGTTGCCACCAATGCTTGTATATGTTGTTGGTCCAAACAAATCTGTGTGCAATAGCTCAAATGCCTTTGATATGCTCATTGTGCTCTTCTTTGGATGAGTGTTGCCCACAAGCTTTCCAGCTTGACATGCACTACATAGCTTATCTTTCTCTAATGTGACATCTTTCAAACCTCTAACTAAGTCATGCTTCACTAACTTGTTCAGTTGCTTCATCCCAACATGACAAAGTCTTCTATGCCATAGCCAACCCATGCTAGATTTGGTGAGTAAGCATGTTGACAATTTAGCTTCACTAGCATCAAAATCAACCAAGTATAGATTCTCATATCTAAAGCCTTTGAAGATCAAGTTAGAGCCATCTACACTTATGATTTCTACATCATCAGCACCAAAGATGCACTTAAAACCAAGATCACACAATTAAGCTATCGATAAAAGGTTGAAGTTCAAGCTCTCTACTAGTAGCACATTAGAAATGCTCAAATCATTGGATATAGCAATTACCAAGACCCTTGAACTTGCCTTTGCTATTATCACCAAATGTGATACTTTGAACACCATCACCATCATTTGACTTAATTGA
Source organism: Saccharum hybrid cultivar R570 (assembly GCA_038087645.1). Classification (NCBI taxonomy): domain Eukaryota; kingdom Viridiplantae; phylum Streptophyta; class Magnoliopsida; order Poales; family Poaceae; genus Saccharum; species Saccharum hybrid cultivar. The sequence continues at coordinate 9,377,162 of JAQSUU010000704.1, read as the reverse complement.
ATTGAACATTCTTGAATCACCTGTCATATGTTGTGTGCACCCACTATCAAGCACCCAATGCCTTCCTCTGGTTTTGTAATTGACCTATAAAAGAATATCAATTCTTTTTAGGTATCCAAACTTGCTTGGGTCCTTGAAAGTTAGTCCCCAAGGTCTTTGGTACCCAAATGGCCTTCTTCTTTGGGCCCACAATTGGTGTACTAATGAACTTTGCCTTCACATCATTGGCACCCTTAACAAGCAAATAACAAAAATCAAATTTAATTGAGGATACATTAAGTTGCTTGTTCTTGTTGGTCTTGCAATCTTGCTCTATATGCCCAACTTGCTTGTATCTATTGCAAAACCGACTATTGCCCTTCACAAAGCTAACTTTGTGAGTTGTAAAGGCCGCCTTGCCTTTCTTGGGGGTATAGCCCAATTCCTCCTTATTGAGAGAAAACCTTTGGCTACCCAAGCACTTTAGCAAGCGGGCATCTCCACCATAGGCATTGCCTAAGGCACAAGTGAGCTCATTGACCTTCTTCTTGAGGGTCTCATTCTCAACTATTAGTGAGGCATCACAAGTAAAGCCATCACTAGTAGATGAGGTAGAAGTCGAAATGCTACAAGAAGGGTTAGTAGGAGCAACAATAATAGGATTATAAGAAGATTCATCAATAAGATCACATGTTAGTCCCACATCACAAGTCACGATCACTTGCTCCATCTTGGTCTCCTTCTCCTTAGCTTGCTCAAGTAGAGAGGAGTGAGCTTTTTTAAGCTTAGTGTGAGCAAGGACAAACTCCTCATGGTCTACCTTTAGACACTCATGAGATGCTTGGAGCTCATCAAAGGATTGCTTAAGGGCTTTGAGCTTCTTTTGTAATGCTTTGCACTCCTTTCTCTTCTTTTCATAGCTGGTGCTAAGTTGCTCACATATCTCTATGAGCTCATCCTTAGATTAGTCCTCCTCATCATCACTCCTACAATCATCACTTTCACATTCATCATCACTTTTATTATATTTTACCTTAGTGGGCTTTGCCATAAGGCATGTCGAAGGAGTGTCGAAAAGGGATGGCTTGTTGTGGATGGCTATGCTTGCAAGTGCCTTCTTGATGGACCTCTTGTCATCATCATCACTATTATTGGTGCAATCGCTATTCCAAGTGACCACATAGCCGCATCCCTTCTTCTTGAAGGTCATCTTCTTCTCCTTCTTTTCTTTCTAGTCCTTCTTCTTCTTCTTCTTATTCTTCTCATCCTCCTCATTGTCATTCTTGTAGGGATAATTTGTCGCAATGTGATCTAGGCTCTTGCACTCAAAGCACAGCCTCACATGATCCTTCATGTGATCTCTTCTCTTCCTTGCACCATAGCCTCTCTTCTTCGTGAATTTGCCCATCTTGCGCACAAGAAGAGCCATGGCCTCATCATCAATGTCACTTGTAACTTTATCTTCACTTGATGCTTCTTTCTTTGCCTTGCCCTTGCTCTTGGATGATGTGGATGCCTTGAATGCCACACTCTTTTCTTTCTTTTCTTTCTTGTCTTTCTTCTCTTTATCTTCATTGTCACTATCATTGTATTGAGCATCGGTCATGACATCTCCAAGAATCTCATTGGGAGATACACCGGTCAATCCTCCTCTAAATATGATGGTTCTCAATGTCTTGAACTTCTTTGGCAAGCACATCAAGAACTTATGAGAGAGGTCTTCATCCTTCACCTTCTCACCCAAACTCTTGAGATCATTGACAATGACTTAGAGCCTATAGAACATCTCTGAAATGGACTCATCATCCTTCATCTTGAAGTTAGATAGCTTGTCCTTGAGCATATATAGCTTGCCACTCTTTACCATTGTAGTGCCCTCATATGTTTTCTCCAATCTTGTCCATACTTCACTAGCCCTCTCAAGATCCTTGACTTGCTCAAATACCTTTGAATCAATGCCATTGTAATGGTGTTGAGAGCCATTGTATTCCATTGCTTGTGAAAGCATTTAGGCCCCGGTGTTAGTTTCGGCAATTAATGACAACGCATTATTACCATGACTAACGTGTGTTTTGCAGAAACGTTGGTAAGTTAGGTCATGGAGGTGATAACTGCTTTGGGCAGTTTGATATTCATGTTCCTCGATGGAAATTGTTTTAGTTTTCAAAGGATCAACGACAAGATTAAGGACGGTTAGTGTAACGGATCAACGTAATTATACGAGATTAAGTAAGAAAATCTTCCACCGAGGCGGTTAATTTATCAAACTTAAACCCGTATAACCCGAGATTCCGTGAAATCACGAGGGATTTCAAACCAACCAACATACAACCAAGATCGTACTGATTTAGCAGCCACAGTTCACATGATACATAGAGTTCATAATAAAAGTGGAGTACATCGGAGTTTGGAATAAAAGTTATTACAACATAGTTCAAAATAACATAGCGGAAGCAAGTAGTTTTACACACACACATAATTCAAATACAGTGCCAGTAGATAGTCATGGTCCACAAAAGCATTAGATAAGACGAACAGAGTGACCCTTGCCCAAGGTCCTAGTTGTCGCCCATCGCCGGATACAGACAGTTGGAGAAGTACCCATAGTACATCTGACCATCTGCAACAACAATGGGAACAACGCCCTGAGTACAAGAATGTACTCAGCTAGACTTACCCGTTAAAAGCCAGAAATAAAGGACACCAAGGATCATGCAAGGCTTTATAGATTGGACTGGCTTGACTCATTTGCGAAAAGCATAAGTTGTTATGAAAAACTATACCAGTACTTTTTGCATCACTTTTAGTATAACCTATTCAAGCTAGGTAAGCACCTATTGCTAAAACAATCACTTGATTCATCATTAACAATCTAGATTACCATATCAGGTTTAGCATTTCCAACATCATTCACTTAACCATCAGTGTTCCATTAATGTTACTACGATGCCATAGCTCGAGTCAAGTGCTCACTAACCAGGAGCGACGGTGATTCGAATCGAATTCCTATCCAGCTGGAGATTTATTCCTCACACAAACCCTGCTTCTCCCGTCAGGGTCGCGTAGATCACCAATGACACCTTCCAAGAAGCCGCGGGATAACAATCATGGATCGCACTACCCAGGGACCGCCCGACTGCCAGGACGCACCTTGGGCTCACTCTTCGCGTCCCCGTTACACCCACTTCAACACCAGTCTGCCAACCCAAGTTTATCCCGGCTTGAAAAGTGTCACTAGCTTCACGGTCAAAAGGTACTTTATTCGGCCAGCTAACCGTGAGGCATGTGTTCAACATGACAAGAGGGACGAGCAACGATCGGTCCTTAATCGACACAGACGGAATCACTATAGTCCAAAACCCTATAAGACTCCGCCCGGTCTTCGTTTATCCATCAACACTTGGTTACTTTTTATGATCATAATTACAGTTAACCATAACCCGGTATCCACCTATAACTCGCAGGTGACAGGAAATCACCTGACTTCTACCGGTCTAAGCATGGCTAAGCAATTCACTCGATCCTGACCTAAGAGGGTGAAAGATAATCCGGTGGCCAAGGTAATAATGCAACAATGGTTTCACTCAACTCCTATGACTTAATGCAACAATATATATAACTATAGTTCATGTAGTAAGGAATAACTTTTATAAAATAGGAGACTTAAAATGCTCCGGGGCTTGCCTTTTTCGAACGAGCTAGGATGGTGGTCGACGCACTCTGGCAGCTCCTCGCCTGACTCTTCCTCCTCGGGCACCTCCTGTGCCTGGGGCTCCTGCTGATCCGTCCAAGCCTGCTCCTCCTGTACTGCTACCTGCGACTCTTCCTGCGATCCTGTATGATGCAAGTGCATAAGTAAACATGCGAATGATGCATCGGATTGTGGTGGAGTGCTTTAATGACATGAGATGCAGATGAGCACATGGAATGAGCAGTTTGAATATAACTATTTCTTCTACAAGGTAGTCAACGTCATCCAAGAACATATACCCTAAAACATGCACCTTATTCTTCTATTAGTTAGCCTATCATCTACACATACAAGTGAACCTAAGCTACCAAAACTTACCAACCTAACTCAACCACAACATCAGCAAGGCATAATAATGCTTCAAGGATACACCAAACATATTTTATTTCTCTTAATTTCTCATAAAGAATAATCTTTTATTCCCTATTTAACTAGGGTTACACAGCAACACCTATTTCTGGTGTAGATAAAAATCAACCAAAATTACAGTATATTACTCTTACCCTAACGAACCTACTACTAAATTTTCATGAGAATTGCCTATGTAAAACTGCTTGTACAAAATAAACAAGTTATAGCCTAAATATGAGCATGAAATTATTTTGTACTAGAAAAAGTATCAAACAACAGATTTCATATTTTTCCTAGGTTACTAACAGTAAACTAACATACTACAAAAATTATCACATATATGTTCTATACAAAATTAGCTCTCTACAAAAAATAATAAAGATTATCAATTAAAAGCATTTGAACTACACTTCAAAAATTTCTCACCGAACATGCTTCACTAATATTTTTCCTAGAAAGTACATCACTAATAAAGATTAAAGCAACAAGAATCACATTTTTCCCTTCATTATTTTATTTACTACATATTTTCTAAGATATCAGCATTTATAGCAATTAAATAAATTTGCACAATAAAGTGTTACAAAAATAATATGAGATATTTTTAAGGGAATTTTTGCCGTGGGACATCGCGAAAACGGGTATTTGGCTGGAACACACCGCCAAGCATAGCATTTGCTGAGTAACATTCCAAATTCGTGTTTATTTGCCGTAACACACCGCGTCCATTATTTTATTCATTTTTCGTATTCGCGGAGAGAGAAAGTAGGGAAAATATCGTTTATACCCCCGTCTTCACGCTCCGGTTCACTGATTTTCGGTGGGGGTTGGAACAGGGGCATGGTCAGCCGGCCATGGAGAAGAAGACGATGCCGCTGCTGCCGCTGCCGGTGGCGCACAAGCACGTGCACGGAGCTCCCTGGGCGGTGTGGCCAGCCCATGGGCACGCTCCCCGGCGGCGCGGCCAGCCCAGGGGCGCTCTCCCCCACGGCGCGGCCAGCCCATGGGAACGCTCCCCAGCGGCGCAGGTGCGCGGCCGGCCTAGGGGTGAGCTCCCCGGCGGCGCGGCCAGCCTAGGGGCGGAGCTCCCTCGCGGCGCAGCCAGCCTAGGGGCGGAGCTCCCGGCAGCACGGCCAGCCTAGCAGCCGCCGGTCGCCACGACCAGCAGGGCCCGCTCTTCGACCCGTCCTCGTCGCCGTCCTACGCCGCGGTGCCGTGCAACTCCTCCTCCTGCGACGCGCTGCAGCTGGCCATGGGCGGCATGTCGGGCACCGCGGCGTGCGGCAGCGCCCAGGACCAGCAGCAGCCGGCGGCGGCCTGTAGCTACACGCTCAGCTACCGCGACGGCTCCTACTCCCGCGGCGTCCTGGCGCACGACAGGCTGAGCCTGGCCGGGGAGGTCATCGATGGCTTCGTGTTTGGCTGTGGCACCAGCAACCAGGGCCCGCCGTTCGGTGGCACGTCTGGCCTCATGGGGCTCGGCCGGAGCCAGCTCTCGCTCGTCTCCCAGACCATGGACCAGTTTGGCGGCGTCCTCCTAGCAGCCGCCGCTTGCCGCATCAGCAGGCTAGCACCTCGGCCCCGCCTCACGCCGCCGCCGCTCGCTGCAGCAGCAGGCCACCGCACCACCGCAGCTCGCCACCGACCGGCTGGCCGGAGAGCCCCGACCGGGTCTTCCCCACGCGCGGTCCCCTACAGGGCTGTGAAACGTGGTCCGGTTCGACCAAATCGAGTCTGGCTCGACCAAGTGCGGTCCAAGGGGCATCAGTGGTCATTTTACAAATTTTCTCTCTCCCAATCTCTAGAAATAATTATTTTAATTGACGCGGTGTCCACTGGCAAATAAACACAAATTTAGAATGTTACTCAGCAAATGCTACGCTTGGCGGTGTGTTCCAGCCAAATACCCGTTTTCGCGATGTCCCACGGCAAAAATTCCCTATTTTTAAACTGTAGGTCTATTCAAGAGGAACATTTCAAGATTTATTTCATAATTTTTGGAGCTATAAATTGTACACAAACATTTCTAAAGTACTTTCTTTTCCCAAAATAAATAGAAATTCTAGAATCATTTAACGGGCCAGCCCACTCGACAACACCGGCCCGCGATCGAATTCAGCCGGAGCGCCGCGTGGGGGAAAAAACAAGAGGCGGCCCGGCTTGGTGGTTCGGCCCAAGGCCGCTGGCCCAGCAGGCAGAGAGGGGGGGCAGGACGCGGGGCGCGGCCACGGGTGCCGGCGTCCCGACGTCGCGGGGGCGAAGTGGTGGTTGTCGTCGGCCAACGGTCGTCCTCCGGCTCCGAGTTGCAACCCCAAGCACGCATGACTCCCGCGCAAGGATGGCGAGCACGATCGCGCGAAGCAAGGGAAGAAGGAGGGAGCGAGGGCGTCGGTGGCAGAGCTCGAGCCCGGCGGCCGGCAACGGTGGCGCGCGCGGGAAAAGGAGAAATTGAGCCTCACCATCGTCGAACAAGGGATACCGAGCCCCGTTCAGAGAAGAAGAGAAGGTGGCGGAGCCGATGGCGAGACGAATCGAGAGGTGGTGCGACCGTTGAGCGGGAACAGCGGTGTTCATCTCGGGCGGAGCGGCGGCGGCGCGAGGAGGCGAGAGCGGTGGCTGCTGCTGCTCGCGCGAAGCCGAGCGAGGCGAAAACGGGGGTGTGTTGGCGAGGGAGGAGCGGGCGCGGCTTCAAGGCGCGTGGCGTGGCCGGTGGAGCCCATGACTCGCCACCCGTACGCCGGAGGCGGCGAGCGGCGGCCACGGCCTGAGCGCGGCGTGCACTGGCGCGGGGAGCGCACTGGCGCGTGTGGGCGCGTGAGACGGGCCAGGCCGGCTTTGGCCGTGGGCCGAGAAGTGAGGCGGCAGCCCAGCCAAGTGAAAATTCATTTTCCTTTTATAATAAATATTTTTTGATTTATTTCTTTATTTCAAAAGTGAATTTGAAGATGAAAAGAGGTTTTCAGAATTTTGGCCCAAAATAAAAGTTGTTCAAAATTTTATTCTCTACAACTTTCATGTAGAGCATTTTTCAAAATTCTCAATAGATTTTGAATTTAGGATTTAAAGCTAAGTTGTTAATCAAAAATCTATTTGTTTAGAATATTTTTAAAACAAAATTTGAGAAAAACTTGAATTCAAGAATTGCTCCAAAAATCATGTTAATTTATTCTAGATTATTTAAAATTGCTAATACCCAAAAGTATACTACCTTTTTGGCACTTACATCAAAGTTAGGGTTCTAATTAGTTGCTTTTCAAATTTAAGTTTAAAAGAGCTATATTTCATGCGATGCTAGTCATGAAATGATGCTGAATGCTTTATGCTTTGAAATGTTAATGCATGCTTAACACCCAGGGGTGTTATAGCCTCTCCCTTATAAGAATCTCGTCCCGAGATTTTGAGTTACGAACCATTTATCGTAAAAATCTTTATACGCAGTTTGAAGATGTTCTCCCGTTTCCCATGAAGCATCACTCTCATCATGATGGCTCCACTGAATCTTGTAGGTTGTTACCACTCTATTCCGAGTGACTCGGTCCTTAGTATCCAGAACTCGAACCGGTTGTTCACGATATTCCAAGTCCGCCTTGATCCGAATACCCTGCGGTTCTATTCTCTCTTCCGGAACACGCAGACATTTCTTCAACTGGGATACGTGAAAGACGGGAAAGATCGAACTCATCTCTGGCAATCGCAACTTGTACGCCATGGGACCATTTTTCTCTATGATCTGGTATGGTCTGATATATCTAGCAGACAGTTTCTGCTTGATTCCAAACCGTTTCTTCTTCATGGGGGTAACATTCAAATAGACATAGTCACCCACTTGGAAATCCAATGGTCTCCTTCTCTTGTCTGCATAACTCTTCTGATAGAACTGTGCAGCTTGCATGTTTTGCTGGATAATAGGGACCTTCTTCTCTGCCTCATCTACAAAATCAATTCCATAAAACCTTCTTTCTCCAGGCTCTACCCAATTTAACGGTGTCCTGCACTTCCTGCCATATAAGGCTTCAAAAGGTGCCATCTTAATACTCTCTTGGTAACTGTTGTTGTAAGCGAATTCTGCCAACGGTAACCAGGATTCCCATGAGCCTCTGGTTGATAGTACACAAGCTCTAAGCATATCTTCAAGTACAACATTAACTCATTCTGTCTGCCCGTCTGTCTGTGGATGGTAAGCCGTACTACGAATCAAACTAGTACCCAAACCTTTATGAAGATGTTCCCAAAAATGAGAGGTAAATTGTGAACCACGATCAGACACGATCGATTTTGGTATACCATGTAATCGGACAATCTCAGCAATGTACTTTTCTGCATATTGAGGTGGTCGGAATGTTGTCTTAACTGGCAGAAAGTGAGCTATCTTGGTGAGACGATCTACTATTACCCAAATAGAATCATGTCCCTTCTGTGTGGTGGGAAGACCAGTGATGAAATCCATACTTATATCATCCCATTTCCAATCGGGTATAGACAAGGGTTGCAGAAGTCCTGCGGGTCTCATGTGAAGAGCTTTAACTCTACAACACATGTCACAACGAGCCACGTATGCTGCAATTTCTTTTTTCATCTTAGTCCACCAATAACGGGGTCGCAAATCTTGGTACATCTTACTACTTCTGGGGTGAATAGATAGCTTGGAATGATGGGTCTCATTCATCAACTTGTTCTTAAGCTCTCTATCCTTAGGTACCACCAGGCGATCCTTAAACCATAACACTCCTTGGTCATCCAATCGAAAGTGTTTGGTGGGTTCCCTCTTCATCTTCTCTTTGATATGAAAGATTCCCTTATCTGTCTTCTGACCTTCAATGATTTGGTTTTCTAGAGTACAACTGATCTGAATATTATGCAACACAGCAGTATGTAACAATTTGAACCCTTCTTCAAACAACGGTTGCACATCAATAGCATGTGATTTTCTGCTCAGTGCATCTGCTACTACATTAGCCTTCCCGGGATGATAATGCACGTTTAGATTATAGTCCTTTATCAGCTCTAACCATCTTCTCTGTCGCATGTTCAACTCAGATTGGGTAAAAATGTATTTGAGACTCTTATGATCTGTAAAGAGATTACACACATTATCCAGCAGGTAGTGTCTCCAAATCTTTAGAGCATGCACTACTGCTGCAAGCTCCAAATCATGTGTAGGATAGTTAACTTCATGCTTCCTCAACTGACGTGAGGCATAGGCAATGACCCTTCTATTTTGCATTAGTACACATCCTAACCCATTCTTAGATGCGTCACAGAACACATCAAAAGACTTTTCTATATCCGGTTGGGCCAGAACAGGAGCAGTGGTCAACAACTTTCGCAAGGTGCAGAAAGCTACCTCGCACTCCTCTGTCCATACAAACTTATGATCCTTCTGTAACAGGCTTGTCATTGGTTTGGCAATCTTCGAGAAATCCGGTATGAAGCGACGATAGTAACCGGCTAAACCAAGAAAACTGCGAACTTCATGCACTGAGGTTGGTGACTTCCAGTCCATAACCTCTTGCACCTTACTAGGGTCTACGGAAATACCATTTTCAGACAACACGTGGCCGAGAAAAGGAACTGTCTTAAGCCAGAACTCACACTTGCTGAACTTCGCATACAGTTGATGTTCTCTGAGTCTAGTCAAGACAATCCTGAGGTGCTCTGCGTGATCTTCTTCATTCTCTGAATATATTAGAATGTCATCAATGAATACAATCACAAACTTGTCCAACTCTAGCATGAAAACAGAATTCATCAGATACATAAAGTATGCAGGAGCGTTTGTCAATCCAAAGGACATGACAAGATACTCGTACAAGCCATATCTGGTAGAGAACGCAGTCTTAGGCACATCTTGCGGCCTAATCTTTATATGATGGTATCCTGATCTCAAATCTATCTTAGAGAACACTTTGGCTTTAGACAATTGGTCAAATAAGATATCAATCCGAGGAAGAGGATACTTGTTTTTAATTGTCACTGCATTCAGTGGTCGATAATCCACGCACATGCGTAAGGAGTTATCCTTCTTCTTTTTTACAAATAGAGCGGGGCATCCCCATTCAGATGAGCTGGGACGAATCAAACCTTTCTTTAGTAAGTCCTAGAGTTGCTTCTTCAATTCGGCTAACTCATTGGGAGGCATCCGATAGGGCCTTCTCGAGATCGGTGCTGTTCCCGGAATTAACTCAATGGCAAACTCAACATCTCGGTCTGGTGGAAGTCTAAGTAACTCATCCGGAAACACATCTGGAAACTCACAGACCACTGGAATCTGGGCTAGCAGAGTAGTTTGGACCGCACAAGTCATGCTAGCTAGGTCTACTTTCCGAGGTAGGACCACTCGAAAGGTGCCTTCTCCACTTGGTTCCTTAAGAGAGATACTCCTTTCTCCAATATCGATTACTACCCCCATCTTATTCATCCAGTTCATACCCATGATCACATCCAAAACTAACCCTAGCATGACTATCAGATTAAGCTTATATTGTCGGTTTGATATATTTAGGGTTACTCCCTAAACTATCTGATTAGTCAACAGATCAGCCCCAATTGAACTGATTTTATATGCACATTCCAATTTGACTATCCCTTGCTCATGCCTCTTAACAAATGCTTGACTTACAAAGGAATGAGATGATCCGGAATCAAACAAGACTACTGGAGGATGATTGTTGATAGAAAACATACCAGCTGTTACCAATTCTCCTTCAGCGATGTCATCCACGGTGGTGTGATGCACACGAGCTTGATACTGCGTCTGCTGTTTCTTAGGGTAGGGACAAAACTTTGCAAAGTGTCTAGGTTGGTTGCAGTTGAAGCACGGTCCCTTCACTTGAGCCACAGTTCCAGATGAACTGCCTTGTCCTGTCTTCGTCTGAGGCAATGCCATTTTGAATGGTTTTTGGTTCCTCTAGGGTTGCTGAGCATTCTGATTCTTCCTTTGCGGTGGCCTAAACCTTGCACCTGGGGCAGGTGACCGATAAGCTGGACGGTTGGCCACTGGGCTCTGGACTGGGACGGGCCTGACTCGAAAGCTCTCTTACAGATCTTGGAAGCAGCATAAACATTGTTGTTCTTTTCTTGCTTCAGACAGTCACTAACGAAGTCATTGAAACTAGTCCTCATATTTGTACCCACATGTTTCATCATCTTGGGATTCAGGCCTCTCTTGAAGCTAGTGATCTTCTTGGCCTCAGTATTCACCATATCAGGAGCATAACGGCTCAGGTTATTGAATGCATGTAGATATTGAGTTACAGTCTTCATGCCTTGATTCAGTGCCAGGAATTCCCCAAGCTTCATCTCGGTCAGACCAAGTGGAATGTACGTTCCACGGAAGGCTTCGGTGAACTCCCTCCAAGTGATGTGAGCGTGGGGAGGAAAAGTGGTGCGGTGATGTTTCCACCACATTCCTGCCAGACCTTGAAGCTGATGAGCTGCATACTCAGTCTTCAACACTTCAGTCATTCTCAAGACACGGAACTTGTCTTCCATAGTATTAATCCACCCTTCTACATCCAAGGGTTCTGCGGCTTCCTTGAAGATCGGTGGACGAGTATCCATGAAGTCCTTGAAACTGCTGTACTGATTTGCTTCGTGCCCACCCGGGTTTATTCCCCGACGGGTGTTGTCTGCGATACTGCGCAACGCAGCTTCCATATTCTATTGCATGCTCTCCATATTACGTTGGATTCCAAGAAATTGTGCGAAAACTGTTTCGCAGTGTAGGGTGGAGGAGGCGGTGGTGGATCACGGTCATCACTAGCAGCTGCACTGCCACCAGCCTCAGCGGCACCATACACGGTACGACGAGTGTTCGGCATCTGCATGTTTCAGCAACAGTAATTATTAGGTGATGTTATAGGAATTGCGACCGAATGAAAAATCATGCTGAACTGAATTTACTGGAGAGAATAAATTCATACAATAAAACAGGGGCACAATAAGTCATTCCAATTAACACAACATCACTAATTAGATTACTTAAAGCGCACACATCACGTCCATTACAACCAAGTTGCCAGCATACATACACTGGACTTTTTGACGTTCGGATACCGCCACAAACACATCTAAGCTTTCCAACATTACATCAAAGCCTTAGTCTTTCTACTCATTATTACATGCCCAACGTGCCAACAAAGCAAAAGATCATGTAGATGGAACCTAGTAGCTAGCGCAACAACTACTAGCCTACTCATCGTGGTCGCTGTCTAAGTCCGAGACGTTGGTGTTGTCGCCATTAGCAACGTCGTGGTGCTCCCCAACTGGTGCTTCGGGCTCTTCAGGATCTTCATCTTCATCCAAATCCATCTCTGCCGCACCAGGAGGAACATAGGGGTTGAGTTGATTGTTCAGCCGATGAACCTCCTCATGCAGATTGTCATTATATTCCTCTGCATATGCCAGCTGTTGCTCTAGCTCAAACTGTCTAGCCCTTAACACATTCTCTGCGGACCAGGCTTCATTCCTCTGATGGAGCACATGAGTCAACATGCGCTCAGCGTTCCTGTTGGCGGTGGTCAGTTACCCAACCTGCTCTCTTAGGGCACGTACATCTCCTTCGAAAGCCACAGTCCTCTGGGTAGCCTGATCTCTCTGATGAGTCAACTGAGCCATCTCTGTGTTGAGCCTCTCAATCTCGGTATTGTGATCTCTCTGAAGCTGACGGCGGTCATCACGAGCCTGACCAAGAGCACTAGACACACGTCTCAGGCTACCTTCCACTCCATCAAAGGCCCTCATCACTGCGAACATGGCACTCATAGCAGGGTTGTCACTATTCTGTGCTTCTGCGGCGCTAATCTCCAGAGATATTCCTCTTGCCTGCTGCCACGAGTCAGTGAAGGGGTTGCCCCTCGAAAAGACTCCAACTATAGCTGCTGCCAACTCCTAAGGAAAGAGATCCATGATATCCCTCAGGATCCCAAAGGCTGCCCTCTTAGTGGCTTCTTCAGGGGTCCTGCCAGTTACTCAAAATGCCAACCGGTCCACTCCGAACCATCACCTCGGGGACGAACTACTGCTTCCACAGTCACCAAAAGTCCTTCCCCCAACCGCTCATTCGACCAAAAGTAGCGGGGCTCCATCCCATCAGGATAGCCTACATAGCTGAGTACTCTCCACAAGAGCGTAGGCATCCCAAACTCTCCAAGAAAAGTGTGGCGCTGACGAGTGCGTGGAGCAAGCTGATGACGGGGAGCTCTGCCGGTGGACTTGCGGGCTGTCTGCTTGGTACGTGCCATCTGTAGCAAAATTTTATTACCGTGGTGAGAACAGATTTTTAAGTTGGCATTTTTATCGAAATGAGATAATCAACTTATAAGGGGAGGAACAATGCCATGATACATGCATGTTCCGTACGTCCTCACAAACTTAGAAAACTAATAACTACTAACGGAATAAACAGTGGTATACAATGATCTCTTGTAACGTAACTAATACGTACTACTCGAAAGCGTTGTTATGTACTTGCAGAAAGTCACTTCAGCCCAAACCTCATAGTATGAAAATATGCAAGAAAGCAGTAAAGTAAGTTACTCGCTCTACACGCATCCCCAGATACGAGTATAACGGTAACAACTACCCGAATCATCGTCCTATTGACGGCATCGTCACCGCATGACGGAAGTCCCCATCATTTGAATACCCTCATACGAACATGCACATGGCACGTAAGTATTTCGGTATCACATAAGCATTCCCCTAGATCGACAGTGTATCCGACCATGCTCTCACAACTCTCACTTACCAGGGCGTAGAGGGAATTGATCCATACATTACCACTCAATTGAATGGCACTCATACAATAGCACGCCGTATGAGCGACGAAATTTAAAATATGATGCAAACCCCCAAGTTAGTACTTAATTAAGCCACCTAGAGTCCTTATTGGGCATAAAGGATATGACCACTGGCACACTCTTAAATTTGAAAGCTTAGTTGAAAACACAGTTTTGTTTTTAAATACCCATGTGAACAGTAACATGCTAAACCATGCTCTGATATTAGCTGTAACGAATCAACGTAATTATACGAGATTAAGTAAGAAAATCTTCCACCGAGGCGGTTAATTTATCAAACTTAAACCCGTATAACCCGAGATTCCGTGAAATCACGAGGGATTTCAAACCAACCAACATACAACCAAGATCGTACTGATTTAGCAGCCACAGTTCACATGATACATAGAGTTCATAATAAAAGTGGAGTACATCGGAGTTCAGAATAAAAGTTATTACAACATAGTTCAAAATAACATAGCGGAAGCAAGTAGTTTTACACACACACTTAATTCAAATATAGTGCCAGTAGATAGTCATGGTCCACAAAAGCATTAGATAAGACGAACAGAGTGACCCTTGCCCAAGGTCCTAGTTATCGCCCATCGCCGGATACAGACAGTTGGAGCAGTACCCATAGTATATCTGACCATCTGCAACAACAATGGGAACAACGCCCTGAGTACAAGAATGTACTCAGCTAGACTTACCCGTTGAAAGCCAGAAATAAAGGACACCAAGGATCATGCAAGGTTTTATAGATTGGACTGGCTTGACTCATTTGCGAAAAGCATAAGTTGTTATGAAAAACTATACCAGTACTTTTTGCATCACTTTTAGCATAACCTATTCAAGCTAGGTAAGCACCTATTGCTAAAACAATCACTTGATTCATCATTAACAATCTAGATTACCATATCAGGTTTAGCATTTCCAACATCATTCACTTAACCATCAGTGTCCCATTAATGTTACTACGATGCCATAGCTCGAGTCAAGTGCTCACTAACCGGGAGCGACGGCGATTCAAATCGAATTCCTATCCAGCTGGAGATTTATTCCTCACACAAACCCTGCTTCCCCCGTCAGAGTCGCGTAGATCACCAATGACACCTTCCAAGAAGCCGCGGGATAACAATCATGGATCGTACTACCCAGGGACCGCCCGACTGCCAGGACGCACCTTGGGCTCACTCTTCGCGTCCCCGTTACACCCACTTCAACATCAGTCTGCCAACCCGAGTTTATCCTGGCTCAAAAAGTGTCACTAGCTTCGCGGTCGAAAGGTACTTTATTCGGCTAGCTAAATGTGAGGCATGCGTTCAACATAACAAGAGGGACGAGCAACGATCGATCCTTAATCGACACAGATGGAATCACTATAGTCTAAAACCCTATAAGACTCCGCCTGGTCTTCGTTTATGCATCAACACTTGGTTACTTTTTATGATCACAATTACAGTTAACCATAACCCGGTATCCACCTATAACTCGCAGGTGACAGGAAATCACCCGACTTCTACCGGTCTAAGCATGACTAAGCAATTCACTCGATCCTGACCTAACAGGGTGAAAGATAATCTGGTGGCCAAGGTAATAATGCAACAACAGTTTCACTCAACTCCTATAACTTAATGCAACAATATATATAACTATAGTTCATGTAGTAAGGAACAACTTTTATAAAATAGGAGACTTAAAATGCTCCGGGGCTTGTCTTTTTCGAACGAGCTAGGATGGTGGTCGACGCACTCTGGCAGTTCCTCGCCTGACTCTTCCTCCTCGAGCACCTCCTGTGCCTGGGGCTTCTGCTGATCCGTCCAAGCCTGCTCCTCCTGTACTGCTACCTGCGACTCTTCCTGCGATCCTGTATGATGCAAGTGCATAAGTAAACATGCGAATGATGCATCGGATTGTGGTGGAGTGCTTTGATGACATGAGATGCAGATGAGCACATGGAATGAGCAGTTAGTCAACGTCATCCAAAAACATATACCCTAAAACATGCACCTTATTCTTCTATTAGTTAGCCTATCATCTACACATACAAGTGAACCTAAGCTACCAAAGCTTACCAACCTAACTCAACCACAACATCAGCAAGGCATAATAATGCTTCAAGGATACACCAAACATATTTTATTTCTCTTAATTTCTCATAAAGAATAATCTTTTATTCCCTATTTAACTAGGGTTACATAGCAACACCTATTTCTGGTGTAGATAAAAATCTACCAAAATTACAGTATATTACTCTTACCCTAACTAACCTACTACTAAATTTTCATGAGAATTGCCTATGTAAAACTGCCTGTACAAAATAAACAAGTTATAGCCTAAATATGAGCATGAAATTATTTTGTATTAGAAAAAGTATCAAACAACAGATTTCATATTTTTCCTAGGTTACTAACAGTAAACTAACATACTACAAAAATTATCACATATATGTTCTATACAAAATTAGCTCTCTACTAAAAATAATAAAGATTATCAATTAAAAGCATTTGAACTACACTTCAAAAATTTCTCACCGAACATGCTTCACTAATATTTTTCCTAGAAAGTACATCACTAATAAAGATTAAAGCAACAAGAATCACATTTTTCCCTTCATTATTTTATTTACTACATATTTTCTAAGATATCAGCATTTATAGCAATTAAATAAATTTGCACAGTAAAGTGTTACAAAAATAATATGAGATATTTTTAAACTGTAGATCTATTCAAGAGAAACATTTCAAGATTTGTTTCATAATTTTTGGAGCTATAAATTGTACACAAACATTTCTAAAGTACTTTCTTTTCCCAAAATAAATAGAAATTCAAAGACTAATTCTGGAATCGTTTAACGGGCCAGCCCACTCAACAACACCGGCCCGCTGCCGAATTCAGCTGGAGCGCCGCGCGGGGAAAAAAAGAGGCGGTCCGGCTTGGCGGTTCGGCCCAAGGCCGCTGGCCCAGGAGGCAGAGAGGGGGGGGGGAACGCGGGGCGCGGCCACGGGTGCCGGCGTCCCGACGTCGCGGGGGCGAAGCGGTGGTTGTCATCGGCCAACGGCTGTCCTCCGGCTCCGAGTTACAACCCCGAGCACGCATGACTCCCGCGCAAGGATGGCGAGCACGATCGCGCGAAGCAAGGGAAGAAGGAGGGAGCGAGGGCGCCGGTGGCGGAGCTCGAGCCCGGCGGCCGGCGACGGTGGCGCGCGTGGGAAAAGGAGAAATTGAGCCTCACCGTCGTCGAACAAGGGATACCGAGCCCCGTTCGGAGAAGAGGAGAAGGTGGCGGAGCCGGTGGCGAGACGAATCGGGAGGTGGCGCGGCCGTTGAGCGGGAACGACGGTGTTCGTCTCAGGCGGAGCAGCGGCGGCGCGAGGAGGCGAGAGCGGCGGCTGCTGCTGCTCGCGCGAAGCCGAGCGAGGCGAAAACGGGGGTGTGTTGGCGAGGGAGGAGCGGACGCGGCTTCAAGGAGCGTGGCGCGGCCGCTGGAGCCCACGGCTCGTCACCCATACGCCGGAGGCGGCGAGCGGCGGCCACGCGGCGGCCACGCGGCGGCCACGGCCTGAGCGCGGCGTGTGCTAGCGCGGGCGGGCACGTGAGACGGGCCAGGCCGGCTTTGGCCGTGGGCCGAGAAGTGAGGCGGCGCCCAGCCAAGTGAAAATCCATTTTCCTTTTATAATAAATATTTTTAGATTTATTTCTTTGTTTCAAAAGTGAATTTGAAGATAAAAAAGAGGTTTTCAGAATTTTGGCCCAAAATAAAAGCTATTCAAAATTTTATTCTCTACAACTTTTATGTAGAGCATTTTTCAAAATTCTCAATAGATTTTAAATTTAGGATTTAAAGCTAAGTTGTTAATCAAAAATCTATTTGTTTAGAATATTTTTAAAACAAAATTTGAGAAAAACTTGAATTCAAGAATTGCTCCAAAAATCATGTTAATTTATTCTAGATTATTTAAAATTGCTAATACCCAAAAGTATATGACATTTTTGGCACTTACATCAAAGTTAGGGTTCTAATTAGTTGCTTTTCAAATTTAAATTTAAAAGAGCTATATTTCATGCAATGCTAGTCATGAAATGATGCTGAATGCTTTATGCTTTAAAATGCTAATGCATGCTTAACACCCAGGGGTGTTACAGTTAGTTCCGTTTGTCAAGGTATTGAATTACATTTGGAATAGACGTTAGGATCTTTGTTTCTTCCTTTGACCGTACTATAAAGGGGGGCATGAGCGAGTAGCTTGACCTAGGTAAGCCTTTTGTTTAGGTGTGGTGCACACTTGTCAAACTTAGCACTAGGAAGCTCTAGAAAAGCTCAAAGTTCAGTTGGAAGCAACTTGGTTCAAGTTGCGACGCGATTAGAAGATGTTTGAGCAGTTTACCTGTGACCGGACGCGGTTCTGGTCATGACCGGACGCGTCCGGTCAGTACTAACAAGACAGTGCGAGTTTAACTGATCGATCGGACGTGGTCCTTGAGAGGACCGGACGCGGTGGTCAGTCTGACACGTGTTCCAAAGGGTAAACAGTATAATCGGACGTGACTGTGAAGTGATCGGCGCGTCTGGTCATGTTCCAGTAAGGTCCTGTGGTGACCTGACACGTCCGGTCACCTATGATCGGACGCGGTCGGTGTCCGGTCATGTTCTAGTAAGGTCCCGTGGTGACCTAACGTGTCCGGTCACCTATGATCGGACGCGGTCGGCGTCAGGTCAAATTTCTAGTAATGCTATTGCATGATCAGCGCGTCCGGTCATCCCTGATCGGCGCGTCCGATCATCTCTAATCAACGCGTCCGGTCACTCAGCGTAACTTTCGGTTTTCGACCGTTACACTTGACCGGCGCGTCCAGTCATGTCGACCGGCGCGTCCGGTCAGTGCGCGTTTTGCTGATTCGGCAGGTAACGGTTGGATTTGTCTGAGGGGGGTTATAAATACATCCCCTCCACCTCTTTTAGAGGTCTCTTGCTCATTTGTTTAGCTGAGAAACACCTTTGAAGTGCAAGGGAGTGCAAGAGCCCTAGTGAGGATAGTGATTTGAGAATCAAAGTTTGTGATTCCTCACTAGTGACAAGAGTATAGCAAGTGTGCATCAATCTTCTCATTAGGCTTGTTGTGGTCAAGTGAGAGTTCTAGCTTGTTACTCTTGGTGATCGCCATCACCTAGACGGTTTGGTGGTGATTGGGAGTTTGGTGATCATCCGACGAGATTGTAGGTGACCCAACTCAAGTTGTGAGCGGTTTTGGGTGATTCGCCGCGACGGAGTGTCGAAGAATCAACCCGTAGAGAGCACTTGATCCTTGGACGGATCAAGGGGGAGCTACACCCTTGCGCGGGTGCTCCAATGAGGACTAGTGGGGAGTGGCGACTCTCTGATACCTCGGCAAAACATCACCGTGTTCCTAACCCTTACTTTCAAGCATTTACTTTCGTGCATTACTTTCATTGCTTGTTTACTTTTCTAGAATTGCCATGCTAGTCTAGGATTGAAACTTAGGGTGCAAAACTTTTATCGGTAGAATCACAAGGAACACTAGTAGGCACTAGGGGTGAAGTTTGGCTTGTAGGATTTAATTCTTGCAATTAATTTTTAGAAAAGCCTAATTCACCCCCCTCTTGGACATCTTGATCCTTTCAGCTTGTTTGCTCTCTCATTATCGGTGAGGTTGGTGGGATCAAGAATCACAAAATCATGCTCGATTACATCCCACACTCTATCATTGATTGAACCAAGGTACATCTTCATCTTTCTCTTCCAATAGTCAAAAGAGCTTTTGCCGTCAAAGAAAGGTGGTTTGTCCCCAACATGGTTGAACACAACTTGAGCCATAATTTAAGCATCGAGGTTGTTAAGCCTTCAATAAATGGTGACCACTGCTTCGATACCACTTAAAAGGTCCTAATTGGCTAGAGGGGTGAATAGCCTAATTTAAAATCTACAAAACATTAGACAAACTTGTTAGACAACTAATAGGCTATGAAGCTTTTTTCACTAGCTCTAACAAGTGTTGCAAGCCACCTATCCCACCAATTCTAGTTGCTATAATCTCTAAGTCAATCAATGGCTAAGTCACTACGAGCTCAACTAGGAGAGAAGCTACACTAGCAAAGATAAGACAAGCGCTCAAAGCTAATTACACTAAAGGGCTTGTTACAACTAGTTTGTGGAAATGCAAATAAGAGGAAAGTGATCTTTATACCACCATGAAGGAGAGTGAACCAATCACAATATGAAGATAATCAATCACCGGGAGAATACCAATCAATTACAAGAATGGACACCAAGATTTTTCTCCTGAGGTTCACGTGCTTGCCGGCATGCAAGTCCCCATTGTGTCAACCAACACTTAGTGGTTCGATGGCTAAGAGGTGTAACACGCCACTATGACACCGCAAGAACCTACCGATAAGTAAGGTAGCTCAATGACATGCACAATCCACTAGAGTTGCCTTTGGCGCTCTGCCAGGGAAGGCATAAGAACCCCTCACAAATCATCGGGAGGTGGCCAAGAACAATCACCAAATCTTGCCACAACTCCTCTACTGCTCCAAGCCGTCTAGGTGATGGCAACCACCAAGAGTAACAAGAATCCCGTAGCTCAAACGATCCTTAAGTGCTACTAGATGCAAACTCATAAGCAAATACACTTAGAATCACTCAATCTCACTTTGGATTCACAACCAAGCAAGAGAGATGAGTGGGAGGGAATATGCTTAGCTCAAGAGGATGTCAAGATGATCAAAAATCCTAAGAGAGTTCCCCAAGAGCCGGCCACCAACTATTTATAAGCCTCCCCAAAGAATAGAGCCATTAGGCTCTTCACTGTGCCTCCTGTGAGGTGACCGGACACGCCGGTCGGGTTGACCGGATGCAGACGCCCCAGCGTCTAGTCGCCAGATCTTCACCATGTGTCATTGCTTTGAATAATATGTGTTGATCTCCAACGGTCTCAAAGATAGTCGGCGCGTCGTCAATGCTATGACCGGATGCGCCGATGCCGAGCACTTGACGCTTCTCAACATGGCGTCCAGTCATTTCTAGATAGGGTTCACCACGCAAAAATACCAATCGGACATGTCTGGTCAGGGTTGACCTGACGCGCCTGACGTCCGGTCAGCTCACTCTTCTTATCTACTCACACGAGAATGGATGACGTCACCATACGTCAGCGGCCGTCGGATGCGGGCCCTGTGCATGAGAACCACAGTGTCCATGCCTCGGTAAAAGTGACCGGATGCGCCAGTCAGCGACCAGGCAGTGCCCGATGTGAAGCCTTCGCCCTCGACCATGTGCGTGCAGCTAGTCAACACTGGCCGGACGCTGGGCCAATGTCCGGTCACTACGTGACCAGCGTTCGGTCAGTGTTTCTCAGCGAGAAACACTTCCACGACTTCGCCACCTTCTCACCCCTTGCTCAAATGTGCCAACCACTAAGTGTATCACCTTGTGCATGTGGATTAGGATATTTTCACAAACATTTTTAAGGGTTATGTTAGCTCACACTAGGTCCTAATGCATATGCTCATATGAATTCACTTAGTGGAACTTGATAATCGTTTCAACCATGAAACTCCTCTCTTCATAGTACGGCTATCGATTCTAAGTCACTCACACCCTCTATGGTGTCTTGAGTGCAAAACAAAAATGGCCCTATTACATATACCTTAGCCTTGAGCTCATTTTTGTTTTTCTCTTTCTTCTTTTCTAAATATGAAGCACTTGATCATCTTTTGGTCACCTTGATCATCATGACCATCATCTAGCTCCACCACTTGGCATGGGACTTATCATTTCGTGTCTGCACACTTAGCACTATAATTAGTCCCTAGGTTTTATCAATTATCCAAAACCAAACTAGGCCTTTCACCTCTTCATAGGTGGCACCTGGGCCTTTTGGCCACAGTGTTGAAAACCATCACGGGAGCAATGGTTTAGGGGTTGTCTACATGACAACTCACGAACCACCTCCAGTCAAAGGTACAAAAATTGAAGCCCCTAGGATGGTGCTTCGGTTGGCAGGGGTCATCGGCGCATGGTTGAGGCCAAGCGCGGTCTGGTGAGCACTTCGGTGAATATCTAGGTGGACGGAGACGAGCTGGTGGCAGTGCTCGGTGAGGACAAACGCCAGGCGGCAATGGAGCTTCAGTGAGCTTCGGGCAACAATGATGGAGCAGTAGATTGGTACCATGGAGTGGTCTGTTAGATGTGGTTTGGGCTTGTGGTGCCAAGGGAGAAGAAATCAGGGCTAGGGAGGGCTCCAGCGAGGAGATCGTTCGACGACAGTGGCCTCGACCATGGCGATGACAACGTTTAGGGGTGGCTCTAGAGCGAGGGAGGGGATGCTGGGAGGGTCGATATGGCGGTGGCAAGCGTGCATGGTCCTAAAAGCTAGCTTATATAATGCGGAGATGAGAGTAGAGGGTCTGAGATGGAGCTTGTGTGGATGATAATGGATCCTAATTGCGGTGTGAGAGAAGAAAAGGAAGGGGCGAGGGTGATAGAGCCGTAATTCTAGGTGCTTGGAATGACTAGAGGAGAAGAGGGCGCACCTGCCAGAGTATCGGCTTGGTGCTTCCTTGGCTGGAGAAGGAAAGGAGTAGGTAGAATTTAGGAAAGGAGATAGGTAGGGGATGACAACATGGGGGTGACCTGTCAACGAGTGAGGGAACTAGGCCCAATTGTCATTGAGTCACAGAGAGAGGGAGAGGTTGGGCTGCTGCTTGCTCTTGGGCCTTAGCTGAATATGAAGAGGAGGGGTGCAGTGGGCTGGCGAGTCGGGTTCGCTGTGATGGGCTAAAAGGCTTATGGCCTAGGAGGGTGGAGAACAGAAGTTCGCGAGGCCTAGGAAAGAAAGGAGGAAGCTGGCTGTGAGCGGGCTTTTTCCCCAAGAAGAGAAAAAGAGGTAGGACCGGCCAAAAAGAGGTAGGATGATACGTGCATGGTCACAGAGCCTTAGCCAAGGTCAGCATTTGCTAAAAAAGCCAATGTCAACAAAGAGGCTAATCAATCTATGTCTATAGGTAGTTGAGCACACCAAAGATACTGGAGGTCAAGGGCAAGAAATCTATGAGTAAGCGAATGTTGATTTGGATGTTGAAAGAGGATAACAACTTGTTGCAATGCAAGGGCACTATTGCTAATAGGTCATAAGATTAGATTTCAACTAAATACATATCATGCTAGAAAAAAGATAAATACAAGAAATTCTAACCAGAAGTCCCTAATGGAGTCTCCATGTTAATTATCATGATAATAATGGTATTGGTTGTATTCTATTTTCTAAATAACTGCACATGTCTCCTATTGTGTAAAACAAGACAAAGTAACCCATGAATCTATATTTTAACTGTCCATATATGCCATTAAGAAACATGGTCTAAAGTAGACCTAAATTGGAATCAAATTACCTCTATTGCTATCACCATAGATAATTTATGTAGCCCAATTGTCATCTCATTATTAGAATCAATAAATATCCTCTCAAATCTACGTCTAAATATTATCAAGATATTCTATTAAAAGATATTTAAAAAACCATAGAGCATGTATATATTTCTACATTACCCACTTCTATCCATATTAATATATCAAGATTTTATTAAACTAAGCATACACGTCGTGCCAATATCAGTGATGAATATATATGTTATGTTTCATCAAAAAATATTTCCTTAACAATTCTTATACTAATAATACTAGCAAATTGTTTAAAAGCATATTAGTAACCATCACATATAACTTGTGTAGGTTGTTACTTTAGATATAGAGGATTCCCTGTGCGTTACCGCGGGTATGAAGGAGGAATCTATATTTTAGCATTCTGATGTGGACAACTAAATATATCTACTACTATATTGCGTGTATGAACTTAGAAGACGAACTACTACTATGCATGCATGCACATGATTAGACGGTGTTAATTGAAAGGGATAAGTGGATGACTGAAAGGACCTAGGATGTCGCCTAGAGGGGGGTGAATAGGCGTTTCTAAAAAATCAACACCTTTAAAAGCGGAAACGATTAGTAATAGGAGTTTCCAAAATGGAAACTCCAAATTAGAGTAATACCACCCCTCACAAGTTAGCCACAAAGTATATAAAAGATACTAGATAAACCTAGGGAGCCAAACAGCGGCAACCAAAGAGTTGAATCAAAATGCACTAGTCAGTTAATATCGGAAGTCCCGATAGTTTGGGTCAGAACTTCCGACGTGTCAGAAGTCCCGACGTATGGGTCAGAACTTCCGACATGTCAGAAGTTCCAACAGTTTGGGTCAGAACTTCCAACGCAAACTGTCAGCACTTCTGACCCCTACGGGAAATGAAATACAAGTGCTAAAATGAACTTTATGATGCCGATAACTTACAAACCCACTTCCTAGTGGTAAGGTAAGGTGTTGGGTCACTCTCTTGACGTTGATAAGCCACCACTCCATAGATCGAGGCCCAAACCCTAAGAAATAGCTAGAGAGAGGAAGACAACCAAAAACACGTAATTTCGGGCAAATCACAACAACAATAAGCACGCGGGAGACAAGAATTTATCCCGAGGTTCGGCAGCCCCACAAAGGAGCTCCTACGTCCTCGTTGTTGAGGTGACCACTTAGGTCGGAGTCTCTTCTACCTCCTTGCCTCACTCAAGGATACCACAAAGGTCACTTGAGTTTCTTCACTAGAAATCAAGGGTAATACAAACTTCCCAAGGCTCTTTCACAAGATGGAAGCTCTTGGGCGACGCCTAGCCGGCTAGGGTTCCAAGAACCCAAGAGTAACAAATGCAAATCAAACCGGCTTGACGAAGAAATCAAGTGCTCAAACTTGCTCAAAGTGATTTTCTCACTCAATCCACTCTCCTATCACTCAAATCCGTGGGGAATCGAAGTTAGGAGCAAAGGGGAGAAGAGTGGTGAGCCTAGAATGCTTGGAGGCGATTTTGGCCGAGTGTTCTTCGCAATGAAATGAGTGGGCAACTGTTAGAATGGCGGAGACGTGTATATATACTCCAAGGCAAAATCTAACCGTTCAGATCTACGTCGGGAGTTCCGACGTAGATCTCAGGACTTCCGACGTATGAAGAAAACACTGTTCACGCGAGGTCAAAAGTCCACGGGTGCAAGTCAGTGTCGGAACTTTCGACAAACGTCGGGACTTCCGACGGTCGGGACTTCCGACGATCGTCGGGACTTCCGACGGGCACAGACAGCAGGTCAGTAGAACCAACGATGCCGGGACTCCCGGCTTGGGTCGGGACTTCCGACTGTCGGGAGTTCTGACTCACGTCGGGACTTCCGACATCCACAGTCACCACGTAGGTTGTGACTGGGAGTCAGCACTTCCGACAAGAGTCATGACTTCTGACTGTCGGGAGTTCCGGCTTACGTCGGGACTTCCGACACCGACAGTCACAAAAAATTATTCTATGTGCTCGTGAAGTGCTAGAGTGTCTCTCTTTTGATTTTATTATTATGCTTGAGCACTCTATCTTCCTCAGACCACCTAAACTTGCATCCCTCTTAATAGTACGGCATACCTATTAACTCAAGATCAAAAGAAAAACGAAATTAAACCTTTTGAGTTGATCTTCTTTAAATTGATGCCGTGTCTTTCAATCTTCATCAAGTGAGGGTGACAACATGTCAATATTGATCTTGTCACTTGAGCATAGCCATCTTGAGCATGTGACTTGATTCCATTCATCAAATATGAATAACTCCAAATACATCAAGTCACTTTAATCAACTTGTCCAATATATATTTGATCCTCCACATCAATATGACCATCATAGCTTGATTAGTACCTCAACTAAATGCAAGTACTTCCTTCTTCACCCTAGCTAGGTTCTTCGGCCGCCAAGCCGTCGCTTGCCCTTCACCCTTGCTTAGTACCTCGAAGCCTTTCCTTGCTATCTTCACCATCTCAAGCCATTAAGTCACATCTTGTGTTGAATCATCCATTCATATGTACTGTTATCTTTTTCATTTCAATTTAGCAAGCTTCAAATATAAGACCATTCCATATGCAATCCCTCATGTCTCATTAACTAATATTCATGAGCTTGCTTTCACATAGTACATGGAAATCCCATAATAAACAAGCATTTGCATGAATTCCATTTGCATTGTTGTCTTGTGCTTGAACTAGATTGTTTATACAACAACACATCATTTTGGCTTTCATTAAGTACCTGTGAGATAACCTATTACCTGTCCACACTTAGCAAACGGGTTAATTCTTTAATCACGTTGTCATTCAATCATCCAAAACCCACTAAAGGGCTAGATGCACTTTCAATGACGTAGAGTAAGGAGGTTCAAGATAGTAGCTTAGTGGGGTTTGTGTTTATTGCAAAGGATAAGTGGATGACGTGACATAAGGAGGTTCAAGATAATTAGCTTAGTGGGGTTTGTTTTTATAGTATATATAGATTATATATTTTAACAAAATATTTGACATGTATAGTGATTTTATAACCATCTTGCATATATAATTCCTTGATAGAAAATTCAATCATCTTAAGAAATGTGCTAGACCACCGGTGATATTTGACATGTATAGTGATTGTATAATTCCTTGATAGAAACTTCCTTGATATAATAAGGCTTAAAGTATTGACACTCTCTTGAGGTTACGACTGCTACCCAATCCGAAATATCAATTCAAACCCTATCACTTATCCTAAGTGACATGGTGCAGGTTTCAAATGATTGACTACAACATGTCTCTTAATAGAAGGCATTTTGTTAAAGGCATTTCTTCAACATGCCTTCATTTCTTGTTGCATAAAGGCATTTATCTCAAAAAGCCTCTAAAAGCATATTTTTGAAGGCCAAATTGAAAAACGCCTTAAATGCCTATAATAATTGGAGGCGTTTTGCTAAAAATGCCTCAAATGCATGCAACAATTCAAGGCGTTTTTCAAAAATGCCTTTCCTGTCTTATATGTGTAAGTGTAAGAGCATCTCCAGCAATAGCCCTCAAACAGGGCCCCTACTTTTCATTTGAGGGTTACCCCTACTTTTAAGAGACTTGTTTTCTGGATTGAACTCCAGCAGGAGCCCCCAAAATAGGGCCCCTACTTCTCAATTGCTTCTATTTCCTCACGCACTATATGCATATGTATTTGAGAACATCACACTATATAATAATTTATTTAAACTACAACTCTAAAGCACCATACTTAAAAATATGATTGAAAATACGAATATTCAAATTTAAATTCAAACATAAATTTGGTCCAAATTTAACAACATTGATCACAAATCAAAAGACACATAGTAATAGTTCATGACATCATTATCAAATGAAAAGGCACATGGTTGAAAGCCCAAGTTTGGTTTTGGTAATTAATGATACCATGTTGCTAATGCCATGAGTTAAGTGTTTTGAGTTAGTGAAGGGTCGAGATGGCGGACTAGAGGGGGGTGAATAGTCCTTTCTAAAACTTAAACGTGTTGGCTAACCAAAACAAATGCGGAATTAAACTTATTGGTCTAGCCAAGACTACACCCCTCTATATAAGTTCTCTAGCACCTTGCAAAGATCCTAATTAAGCAACTAAGGTGCTAAGCTTACCAAGAGCTCACTTACTCAATTCTAGAGCAAGGTCACATAAACCTATGCACTAGTACTTTGCCAACCGAGGGAGCTCCTACACAACTAGTGAAGCAAAAGCACAAAGCTCCTAAGCTCACTAGCAAAGCTCAATAACAAGGCAACTAATGCCAAATTAGAGAGCGCAAGTCACTTAGCTACACAAACTAAGCAATGTGACTAACAAGGTTACATAAACCAAATTAGTCACGCAAGGGGAAGCTTCTAGCTACACAAGCAAGAAGACAACTAGCAAGCTACACAAGCAAACTAGTTAAGAGAGCAACTACACAAGCACAAGTATATATGAAAGTAAATACAAGCTTGTGTTGTACGAAGGCAAACCACCGAGAAGATGAAGAACAATGTTGACACGGTGATTTTTCTCCCGAGGTTCACTTGGTTGCCACCAAGCTACGTCCCCGTTGTGTCGACCAACACTTCGTGGTTCGGCGGCTAATCGGTCACACACCGAGCCTCTCAAAAGGCACCGCAAGAACCTACCATAAAGTGTGGTAGCTCAATGACACGCTCAACTAGAGTTGCTCTTCGCGATCCCCGCGGGGTGAGCACAATCCCCCTCACAAAGCTTCTCCGGAGCCTCGCACAATCTTCTTGCGAGCTTCGACGGAGCCACAAGCCACCAAGCCGTCTAGGAGGTGGCAACCTCCAAGAGTAACAAGCACCACCGGCTTGCAACACGATCACCTAGTGCCACACGATGCAATCTCTCAAAGCAACGCACTAGAATCGCTCTCTCACTCGATCCGATGAACACTATCAAGCATGAGTGAGTTAGATGGCTCCCAAGCACTACCACACAAGCCACCAAGGCTAAAGTGTGCTCAGCTTCCGGCCACAGCCGGCCAAGGCATCTATTTATAACCCCACAGTCAAAAAGAGCCGTTACCCCTTCACTGGGCAAAACTCGGGACGACCGGACGCGCCGGTCGTAACTGACCGGACGCGCTTCACCGCGTCCGGTCGCCCTGCGACGTCCACGTGTCCCTCGAATTCAAATGCGACCGTTAGATCCTCCAACGGTCACTGACCCCAACGGTCAAAACAACGACCGGACGCGCCCCAGGCAACGACCGGACGTGCCCCAGGCAATGACCGGACGCGCCGGTCCCGATGACCGGACGCACCTGTCGAACGACCGGACGCGCCGATCGCACTGACCCACGCGCCCGCGACGCAACGACCGGACGCGCTCCTTGCGATGACCGGACGCGACAGTGTCTGCGTCCGGTGTGAGTCCAGTAAGCTCCTTCAACGATCGGACGCGTCCGATCGTGTGTGACCGGACGCGCCCAGCGTCCGATCCTCCGTGCGAACCGCAATTCTTTTCTGGGCACATGACCGGACGCGCCGGTCCCGCGAGTGACCGGACGCGCCGGTTGCAAACCCTAGCACCCGAATGCCTGACAGCTGACCGGACGCGTCCGGTCATTCCATGACCGCGTCCGGTGCAGCGTCCGGTCACCTCTGTGATCTCTGTTCGCCTCCGTTTCTTTTCCGACTTCCGGCGTAGTGGAAAATAGGCATTTCAACTTCTCAAAAACGCCTGAATCCCGCGCTCGCAAGCTCGGCGGGAGGGAGAGAGGAACCCAAACCCTCTCTACCGCTCAAACTCCACTGCCTTCGCAAAAGTGCCAACACCAACAAGTGATCACCACCTTGTGCACGTGTGTTAGCATTTTCATAATCATTTTATCGAAGGAGTTAACCACTCAACTTGCCTCGCCACTCGATCCTAACACGTATGCAAAGTTAGATCGCTCAAGTGGCACTAGATGACCGATATACAAACAAGTTTGCCCCTCTTGATAGTACGGCCATCTATCCTAAATCCGGTCATCAACTTCTCTACACACCTATGACCGGTGAAATGAAAATGCCCTAGGTTATACCTTTGCCTTGCGCATTCCACTCCATCTCCTCCGATGTTGATGCAACACATGCACCAACCAATCACCAAATGATATGATCCATTTCATATCATCACGTGACCGTATTGGTTCATCGATCTTGACCTCACTTGCTCTTCACCGTTGCCTCGGTCCTTCGGTGCCAAGCCATCACACAACTTGCCCTTCACCCTAGCAACCGGTCCATCAAGCCAAGCCTCATCTTGATCTTCTCCACCTTGGTCACATGAGTCCATGTCATGTCTCATATGCAATGAGCTCCTTCATGACACCATCACATGTGGACTAATCTCCTGTGTATCTCACATAACCACATATTAGTCCACCTAAGTTGTCACTCAATTACCAAAACCAAACAAGGACCTTTCAATCTCCCCCTTTTTGGTAATTGATGACAACTCTACAAAGATATGGAAATTAAGTTCTTTTGGATTTTATGCCACTTATCCAGCGTTTAAGCTCTGTGTTAGGATTTGGATAAGCACTATAAAATCCGACTTGGTAGTGATAACTCCCTCTACATATGTGCTCAAATGGTTTGGTTTCAAGCTCACACATATGCTTGAATATGAAATTTGTGGGAGGGTTAGCACTACTAAGTGATGCTAAGGTGTATAGAATAAACCTTTGTAGCTTGATACCAATTAGTGACTTGATACGATTTGAAAAACACAAGTTTGCCACCATCCTTAGCATCATGAGTAGCTAGACATCAAAAAATACTAGAAACCTCGTGAGATCAACATTATAAGCATGGTTCTAGTTTTTGCATGATAATCATAAGTCTAGCTAACATCCTATGCATGCTAGTTATCAAATCATCATTCAAGTTCTATAACTAGCATACACCACACAAGCATGCATATTGAATTTTAAGAACTTATGCAATGCAAGCAAGCACATGAGTTATGCACATATCAAATGTAATCAATCAAAGTTCATGAGCTTGCTCCCCCTACTTGTATGCTTTCTTTGTCCAAGAATGTTTGATCCCCTTACATTCTTAAATGTTGCTCCCTCTTTGTTCATGTCTATGTCCAATATCATCTATCTCTCTCCCAAAGCAATCTCTCCTCAAAAGGAAATCTTGCATATCTTTGTCCAACTTCTCCCCCTTTGTCATCAATTTCCATAAAAGGTGATCTTCTTAATTGATACAAAGACTTGCATTGGGGTAGATGGTTGAGACTTGAATATTGCATTTTTGATGGACACTACCACAGATGTTAGAATGACAAACTTTATGGTTGCTCTTGAGATTTCACATAGGATCTTTGACCTTGATACCAATCGGTGGGGCTCCTCCCCCTATGTCATAGCATGTGTCATTCACTTGAGATACCACTTGAAGATGAGGGTAGCATTGCTTGATTTGATCACTTAAAGTTGAGGATCACTTGTGAAACCATTGTCTTGCATGAATGATACCACGTGAAGATACCATGAGTAGAAATGTGATACCATTTGAAAGAATTTTCTTGTATGGATTCACTTTGAAGGATTTGGCAATAATATTCACTTCTTGAACATTTTCTATCTTCATGAGTACCACTTGTAAGATATCACTTGTAGATCATGATCTAGACACCACTAGTGAATACCACTTTAGAAGATCAATTTGAGTCTAGATACCACTTGAAACAAACTAGATATCTATTTTCATTGTTGTCTTGTGCTTGTACTCTTATCATTGTCATGAGCTTCTTGTATGACTTGAACTAAGTTGATTTGCCTAAGATTCCAAGTCCGATTTGATCCAATGACAAGCTTCTTCACACCTTATGCTAAGGGTTATCATGCCAATGTTGTACTTGTCACTTGTTAGCAATCCAAACTAGATCAAGTACTTGGATTCACTAGCTCATGAACAAATTCATACTCATACCACTAGATCATTTAGACAATTCAAGCAATAGTGGTAGGCTATGAATTAAACATTTCATTTGTTATGCATGATCCTAGTAAGCATGTACTATATGCACTAATCGCATACTAGTAAGGGATGAAATGATCATGCACATTACAATGATACCTTTGCTATGTTGGAGTAGAGGATAGTCACATAGATTCTAATTCATTACTCCAATAGCAATGTGAAGTCCAATTTATAAGCTTGGTGAAGACCAATCATCATAGATAAATCCATTCTTCACCCATATGAAATGAAAACCACTTATGATCAAGTGCACTTTCTTGTTGTGGTTGGCTTGCTTTTTCTCTTTGATCAATGCTTGCATGAGAGAAGTACTTATGATACCAATTTTATAATTATGACTAGCTCTCTTTTGGGTGTTGCTTACTTTTCTTGATCAACCTTTTTGATTGCTTCAACTAAGCATCACAAGTTCCTCGGATCACCACTTCCATGTTAGCCTTCCAAGTTCCAAACTTGGTTTCACCTACACACGGCGGCAAGCCCCTCACTAGGGAGAAGTGACCTTTCTCCAAAGAACCACTCTTGATACTCACTTGAAATGATATAGTTTGATTGATCCAAATGATGAACTCAATCTTGATGAATAATCCTTGAATCTACATTTGAGTCCAACTCTTTCTACTTGTTTAAGTCCTTTTCTTTCTACCAAATGATCTCTAATCATCACTAGAACTTAAACTTCATCTTCATCTTAAGTTTGATCTTGATCTTCAAATTGAGTACCAAATAAGTACATTCCACAATCAAATGTTCTTATACTCATTGCTCTTCATGATTCTAGATCAATCCAAAACCAAACTTAGGTACCTCAACCACTTGTAAACATATTTCCAACTTGAGGACCTTTCAATTAAAGTGACTCTAGATTAATCCAATGATTGTCACTTTTCTGGCAGATTCTGTACCCTTCAAAGAATAATTCATATTTCCCAATGTACAGATCCAAATGACATAAAATTTGGTGGAGATGTGATTCACTAAGTCATATAGCAACTGTAAAAATTTGAGATTCATTTGACATCTAGATTGCTACCAGATTTCAAATCTTTCACCACTGCTACATGCTGAAAACTGCTGCACTATAGCTGACAAGATGCACTCCAAAACCGAAGCATCTCTTATCCAATTCTCATGAAATTTTTACAGCATCTTCTTTCATAAGTGTAGAGCATGTATACTAAATTTCACGTCAATCCAAATAGATTTGATCACTCAAACATGGCTAAGATCACTGCTAGCTCAGATTTTTAATGTAGGACAGATTTCAATACATGAGCTATTCTTCATTAAAAGTGAATCAAACTTGAAACTAACTTGTTTGAAAACTTTCACAAGACATATATCCATCCAATCCACTTACTAAATGTCATCTCATGAATTTATCCAACACAAATCAATTCAAACTTGATTGCTAAGCATTTAATCCATTCAATCATCTCATAGCAAGCAACATTGCATATTTATCCAATTCAATCAACTCATATGCACCCACATGAAATGATCAACAAGTGATATACCTTGGTTAGCTCATGATCATCCATATAGCAAGCTTTTACTTAAATAAATTGCAAGCCATAAAATAATTCCAATAAATTACCACAATCTTTAACATTGCACTTGTATGTTGTAGCACTTGGACTTCACTTATTTTGACTTGGCATTGGGATTGAATATGCATTGAGCTTCATAACTTGAGTCAACATATAATGATAAATATGAAATCAATTTGAGTCAAGCCTCCAATGCCATGGTACCTACACACATTTATCCACTCTTTGATGGTACCCAAACAAGTTTGGGTCCTCTCAAGTTAGGAGCAACATACTTAGGCAAAACCTTAGTATGGTTAGCGGGATGTTTTGCAATTTCAACCAATGAGGTACCATTGTCATCCTTTCTAAGCATATTAGTATTATCAATTGAAATAGACTTAGAATTGTTACCTAGGGGACATGAATGAGCCATGTGTCCCCTTTCCCGGCATGAGTAGCACATTCTCTTTGCTTGAGCCTTTTCTTCCTTGCTCATGTTGTGCTTCCCATTGCCTAGCCTCTCATGAGTTGCTTGAGCCTTCTTCTCAAGCTTGGTAGGACACCCGGAGGCAAAGTGTCCCATATCTCTACACTTGAAGCACTCGATGTGAGCATGTACTTTCTTCTCATCTTGATTCTTGCTCATCATCTTGGCATCTTGGATTTGCATTGGATGCCTTGCTC
Source organism: Saccharum hybrid cultivar R570 (assembly GCA_038087645.1). NCBI lineage: Eukaryota > Viridiplantae > Streptophyta > Magnoliopsida > Poales > Poaceae > Saccharum > Saccharum hybrid cultivar. The sequence continues at coordinate 9,343,622 of JAQSUU010000704.1, read as the reverse complement.
TATCACCCCTTCTTGTTTTCTTCTTAATCTTGCCCTTGCTCTTGTTGTAGCCAATACCACTCTTATCACCATATCTTCTTTGATTGGTCATGATATGCTCAATGGCGATTTTAGAGTTGTAGCACCTCTCCAACTTGTTGCTCAAATTCTTCACTTCACTTTTGAGCTCATTGTTCTCCTTCAAAAGGTTAGTCACGCAAGACATAGAAGTAGAACAAGCATCTAATTGTGAAGAACATGACATATATAATAAATCATCACAAGAGGTGGATACATGCTTCTTGCCTACATCACAAGGGTTAGTAATATGTGATTGATCATTTGACCCAAATGATGAGCTCTCACTAGATTTGGTTTCTTCATTAGAAAGCTTCTTAGTGAGTAAAGCATGTTCTTGTGCCAAATTATCATGAGCAACACTAAGTTCCTCATGAGCCAATTTTAGCTCCTCATGTGAACAAGTAGTAACATAAAGTAGATGCTTTTGTTGTTCACATGTGGTCTTTAGAAAAGAGTTTTCATTTTCCAATTTACTTACTCTTTCCATTTCCCTTTTCAAGGCTCTTGAGAGTTTATATAAAAGCTCTAAATTTGGATCATCACAATCCACAACAAAACCACAAACATGTATCTTAGTGTTACCATGTGATGATGTTGAAGAGCTTGTTGAAGCATCACTCTCATAGCCATCATCTTCACCATCAAGTGTGCATGAAGTAGAATCAATGTATGCATCACTTGTGGCATTATCATTCTTCTTGTCAAGTGATGTTGTGATATGATCATCTTTGTCATCACTTGACCGTGAGGTGGAGCAATCCTCCACAACCACCTTGTTGTGGTCATGCTCAACATCCTCATGTACCTCCATCACTATGTGATCATCCTTCTTGAATTTTCCATCATCCCAAATTGAGGAGTCACCATAGTGATGCTTGAGCGCCGTCCACATGCTATGTGCACTTGAGAGACCCCTCACCTTGTCAAAAATCTCATCATTCAAAGCTTTGATTAGATAAAACTTAGCTTGTGCATCAAGTGTTCGGCAATCCTTTTGAGCTTGGGTACGGTTACCACACCCATCCAAGTCATGAGAAAAACCAACAACTATGATCCACCAAAACTTAGGGCCAAGAGCACGAAAATGATCAAGCATGTGATTTTTCCACCGTGCATAGTGAGTGCCATCAAAAATGTGTTCCACACAATCATCTAGCCCATAAGCCGCCATCCTCTCGGGTCGGTGAAGACCACAAATGAGAGACCCGGCTCCGATACCACTTGAAGGGTCGAGATGGCGGACTAGAGGGGGGTGAATAGTCATTTCTAAAACTTAAACGCGTTGGCTAACCAAAACAAATGCGGAATTAAACTTATTGGTCTAGCCAAGACTACACCCCTCTATATAAGTTCTCTAGCACCTTGCAAAGATCCTAATTAAGCAACTAAGGTGCTAAGCTTACCAAGAGCTCACTTACTCAATTCTAGAGCAAGGTCACATAAACCTATGCACTAGTACTTTGCCAACCGAGGGAGCTCCTACACAACTAGTGAAGCAAAAGCACAAAGCTCCTAAGCTCACTAGCAAAGCTCAATAACAAGGCAACTAATGCCAAATTAGAGAGCGCAAGTCACTTAGCTACACAAACTAAGCAATGTGACTAACAAGGTTACATAAACCAAATTAGTCACGCAAGGGGAAGCTTCTAGCTACACAAGCAAGAAGACAACTAGCAAGCTACATAAGCAAACTAGTTAAGAGAGCAACTACACAAGCACAAGTATATATGAAAGTAAATACAAGCTTGTGTTGTACGAAGGCAAACCACCGAGAAGATGAAGAACAATGTTGACACGGTGATTTTTCTCCTGAGGTTCACTTGGTTGCCACCAAGCTACGTCCCCGTTGTGTCGACCAACACTTCGTGGTTCGGCGGCTAATCGGTCACACACCGAGCCTCTCAAAAGGCACCGCAAGAACCTACCATAAAGTGTGGTAGCTCAATGACACGCTCAACTAGAGTTGCTCTTCGCGATCCCCGCGGGGTGAGCACAATCCCCCTCACAAAGCTTCTCCGGAGCCTCGCACAATCTTCTTGCGAGCTTCGACGGAGCCACAAGCCACCAAGCCGTCTAGGAGGTGGCAACCTCCAAGAGTAACAAGCACCACCGGCTTGCAACACGATCACCTAGTGCCACACGATGCAATCTCTCAAAGCAACGCACTAGAATCGCTCTCTCACTCGATCCGATAAACACTATCAAGCATGAGTGAGTTAGATGGCTCCCAAGCACTACCACACAAGCCACCAAGGCTAAAGTGTGCTCAGCTTCCGGCCACAGCCGGCCAAGGCATCTATTTATAACCCCACAGTCAAAAAGAGCCGTTACCCCTTCACTGGGCAAAACTCGGGACGACCGGACGCGCTGGTCGTAACTGACCGGACACGCTTCACCGCGTCCGGTCGCCCTGCGACGTCCACGTGTCCCTCGAATTCAAATGCGACCGTTAGATCCTCCAACGGTCACTGACCCCAACGGTCAAAACAACGACCGGACGCGCCCCAGGCAACGACCGGACGCGCCCCAGGCAACGACCGGACGCGCCGGTCCCGATGACCGGACGCGCCTGTCGAACGACCGGACGCGCCGATCGCACTGACCCACGCGCCCGCGACGCAACGACCGGACGCGCTCCTTGTGATGACCGGACGCGACAGTGTCTGCGTCCGGTGTGAGTCCAGTAAGCTCCTTCAACGATCGGACGCGTCCGATCGTGTGTGACCGGACGCGCCCAGCGTCCGATCCTCCGTGCGAACCGCAATTCTTTTCTGGGCACATGACCGGACGCGCCGGTCCCGCGAGTGACCGGACGCGCCGGTTGCAAACCCTAGCACCCGAACGCCTGACAGCTGACCGGACGCGTCCGGTCATTCCATGACCGCGTCCGGTGTAGCGTCCGGTCACCTCTGTGACCTCTGTTCGCCTCCGTTTCTTTTCCGACTTCCGGCGTAGTGGAAAATAGGCATTTCAACTTCTCAAAAACGCCTGAATCCCGCGCTCGCAAGCTCGGCGGGAGGGAGAGAGGAACCCAAACCCTCTCTACCGCTCAAACTCCACTGCCTTCGCAAAAGTGCCAACACCAACAAGTGATCACCACCTTGTGCACGTGTGTTAGCATTTTCATAATCATTTTATCGAAGGAGTTAACCACTCAACTTGCCTCGCCACTCGATCCTAACACGTATGCAAAGTTAGATCGCTCAAGTGGCACTAGATGACCGATATGCAAACAAGTTTGCCCCTCTTGATAGTACGGCCATCTATCCTAAATCCGGTCATCAACTTCTCTACACACCTATGACCGGTGAAATGGAAATGCCCTAGGTTATACCTTTGCCTTGCGCATTCCACTCCATCTCCTCCGATGTTGATGCAACACATGCACCAACTAATCACCAAATGATATGATCCATTTCATATCATCACGTGACCGTATTGGTTCATCGATCTTGACCTCACTTGCTCTTCACCGTTGCCTCGGTCCTTCGGTGCCAAGCCATCACACAACTTGCCCTTCACCCTAGCAACCGGTCCATCAAGCCAAGCCTCATCTTGATCTTCTCCACCTTGGTCACATGAGTCCATGTCATGTCTCATATGCAATGAGCTCCTTCATGACACCATCACATGTGGACTAATCTCCTGTGTATCTCACATAACCACATATTAGTCCACCTAAGTTGTCACTCAATTACCAAAACCAAACAAGGACCTTTCAGTTAGCATAAGCAACACATGTGATGAAGGTGTATGTGGCAATGAGTGGTGGCCACAAGATCACAAAGAGATGGTGCATAGACATGAAATGATGATCATGGTGATCAAGCATGAGGAGATGGACATGGTACAAAGTGATCAAGGCAAAGGTATAATCATAGGGTTTACTTTTGCTGGTCTAAGATGAGTAGAGAAGTGATTGACCGGATTTAGGATTGATAGCCGACTATCAAGAGGGGCAATCATGGTTAGCTCGTGAATCAAGTGCTACTAGGTCATCATCTTGAGCATATGCATTAGGATCTAGTAAGAGAGCTAACATAACGCCTTGGAAAAAGATTGTGAAAATGCTAACACACATGCACATGGTGATATACACTTGGTGGTGCTAGCACATTTGCGAAGGCGGTAGAGTTTGAGCGGTAGAGAGGGGTTTGGGGTCCTCTCTCCCTCCTGCCGATCTTGCGAGGTGGGATTCAGGTGTTTTTGTGGAGTTAAAATGCCTATTTTTCATTGCGCCGGATGCGAGAACCGGAGGCAAAGTCGTGAGAGTGTTTCTCGCTGAGAAATACTCATCGGACGCTGGCTACGGCAGCGTTGGACGCTGATGTCAGCGTCCGGTGTTTTCACTACAGAGGCGGACGCGGACGAAGTGGTCACCAGCGCGTCCGACGGTGTCACACCGGACGCGGGGTGATCACTGTTCATCGTCCGGTGCTGGTGACGTGGCATGTGGCAGATGAGCTGGAAATCACGGACGTTGTGGCGCATCCGATGGTGCTGCATCGGACGCATCCGATGCACGTTTTTGAGCTCGGGGAGCTTACTGGACCGCATCGAACGTCGCGTGTGGTGCGTCCGGTGAAGTGCACAGAAGCGTCCGATGTGAACTTAACCGAGCGCGTGCTAGGATGACCGTTGAGATCTGGCGACTGCAGTTGAATGAGGAATGACACGTGGATGGCCAGGGAGCACCAGACGCTGGAGGCTGCGTCCGATGCCTAGGCACTGGAGCGTCCGGTGCCCCCGAGTCTGCCGCAACGGATAGTTGCTTACCCCTTCGCTATAAATAGTTGGTGGCCTGTTTTGAGGCTCTCTCTCTTGACTCTTTGAACACTGGAGACATAGTTTGAGCTAGAGAACTTCTCCTCCACTCATTTCCTTGCTTAGTTGCATACTCTAGAGAGATTGAGTGAGATTCAAGTGCATTGCATTGAGAGTTGCATCTAGTGGCACTTGATTCTTGAGTTTGCTGCGGATTGCTTGTTACTTTTGGGTGTTTCCCGACACCCTAGACGGCTTGGAGCAGCGGTGGTGTTGAGCTCGTGATTGGAGATTGTTTCGAGCCTCACCAAGTGATTGTGAGGGGTTCTTGAGCCTTTCCCGCGGGAGTTCGCGAATTGACTACTCTAGTAGAGCTCGTGGCTTGGAGGATCCCCATCTTTGTGAGTGGATGTGCGGCACCCGCTGAGAGTTCAACTCTCGATAGTTGATTAGCTCGTGATCCATCAAGTGGGTGCATCGCCACAACGAGGAGTAGCTTGCCGGGAAGCAAGTGAACCTCGGTAAAAAATCTTGTGTCATCTTATTACCGAGGATTTTATTTGTGTATGTGATCACATTGATTGATTGGTACATTGGACATATCTCTTCTCATCAACGTTGGTATATCTATTCAAGCTCTCTTCTTTACTTATTGTTCTTTGCCTTGTTTAGCTTGAGTAGAATAGCTTATCACATAGAAGTAAGTAGCTTAGTGACTTAGCTTTGTTGGTGTGAATTAGAGATCATAGTCTTGTTCACTAGAATTGTATAGGTGGCTTGCTTAGTATAGTTGAGCTAGTGCTAGAATTAGCATCGCAATCTTTTATACTAACCATTGTTCATTAGTGAAGCTTATAGATATCTAAATAGGCTATTCACCCCCCTCTAACCATTTGGACCTTACAATGGTCCTAAACCAAAACATAACAATGAATATCAAATTTCTCCTCCGCCACTAGCTTCGTGTCCTCCACTGCTACCACCGAAAGTGTTGCTGAACGCCACCATCTTTTCAGCTACAATTTGAGCCATCATTGCTATCACATATGTCTTTTGGGATGGGTCCAATGTGTCAAGGTCACAAAACATAATCTTTTGTTCTTGCTCCCACAACCGATTCTTCTCCTCATTTTCAATCTTGCACGCTTCAAGTGATAATCTGCGCTCATGCAGCATCTTGCTCTCATGCCACCTATCCTCTCTAACTTTCTCTTTCTCTGCAAGAAATTTCTCTATCATGTTATAATTGGTTGGTTCTCCTCCTTTCTTCAACTTCTCCTTTGCTTGCTTCCTCCCCATAGGCCTTTTACTGCTAGGCATGGAAGAGTCAGGGGTTTGGCTCTTTCTACTCTCACCATCTTCTACCTCAACACACATCCACTGTTGCTGGTGGTGAATTGGTTCCCCTAGGCCTTTTGTTGCTGATTGGGGGCATGAACTTCTCACAAATGTCTGATCTTCAACCAACAATGGAGGAAAGGAAACCCCTTCTTCTTTGGATCTTTTTCTATATATGATGTTTGAGCTTCTAGCAGCTGAAATGGAAGACATGTGTTAGCAAAAATTATTAAATAAAGGATGCAACATCTTAATAAAAACAATTCTTACATGTTCCTTGTAGGGCACACCACTAGGATGGCGGCACTCAACCTCCTCAAATAAGCCTTGAAACTTCTGACATTCCTTGTGAATTATCCCCCACCTATGCTCCAAGGAATTTGCATTCCTATCAGATACAATTTTTTTGTTGGCATGAAAGTTTTCATGAATTCGCTTCCAATACACTTTGCTAGGTTGCTCATTTCCAGTGATAGGATCCAAACTTATGTTCTCCCATGATTCACATAATTGGAGATCTTCCTCTGGAGTCTAGTTGGCAGCATGGATTGGCCTCCTCCTTGGAGCACTAGGTTGACTAGGCTGGGTACCAATGGGTAAAATTGCAATGTCAACATCGTCAGACATCATCTGTGACCAATTACCTCCCTGCAACATATTCCAAACTGTGCAAAAAAATAGCACATATACATATCAATTTGAATCACATATACAGTACAGTACTTGACTTAGTATGTTTATCAAGCTTCATTTGTACAAGCTGAGGAATCACATCAATGCTCCCCCTGTCCTAGCACACTGAAAACTTTTTTAAACCTACCTATCTTGAATGGTGTAAAATTATAAATCATAGTTACTGCCAGGGGCCAGGTAGATATCAGGGAGAGGCTAAATCACCTTAGTACACAACACACCCAGTGCTAATTATAATAATCAAACGTCATGCTATCTAATTTGCAAATGATGGTGAGTAGGACAAACACAAGCTGACAGAGGAAATCCATAACTCAACAGTTGCCGTGAACATTTATCAAACATCTTGGACAGATATAAAATATCCGTTGCACATCAGCACAGATGAAAAATGTGGTGCAACATTATTCAGTTCTTCCATGTTTTTACCTAGTTTTTCAAAGGAGGTACTGATGGATCTGATTCCGAGTTTTGCGTTAAGTTTGCTTTTTTGTATAATTCAATGAAAGCATAATCTGCAGGACAGACCACTACTGCTACAGCATGGGCATACTAGGATCCAAAATAATTCACACGAGTGCTTCAATCGAACATTTCACAAGTTGAGAAAATAGGAATAAAAAACATTGGCGTATCCACTGTGACCACATTCACACACAACAGCATTCAAATCGGGTACAGAACCATTCACATATTCACTGTGGGGACTGGGGACGTGGGGAGCAGAGCACGTACTGCTGCCGCTGGGCTCCGGCCGGGCGCAACGACGGGGATGGCGGGGATGCTCCTGAGCAGATCGAGGGGCACCGGTCGCGTCGTCCTTGTGGGCAGGAAGGGAAGGAGGGCGCAGGAACTCACGAGCAGGTCGCAGGGGGGCGCCGGTCTCGTTGTTCTTGCGGTCGCCAGCACACTCGCGGGCAGGGTTAAAAAAACCGCTCGGTAAACCGGTTACCGGCCTAACCGGGCCGGACCGGTTCCGGTCCGGTCCGGTTAGGTATTCCTCAAATTCAAATTTAAAATTTAAAAAAAAATGCTGAAAAAATTCATAAAAATAGTTCATAATTTATAGAAGCCAATGGTGTAAAATTTTTTCAAATTCGAGTTCGTTTAGTATTTATTTATACGTATAGAAGTTTGAAAAAAAAAGAAAAAATCCCGGTCCTGCCCCGTTAAGGCCCCCAAATTCAAATTTAAAATTTGAAAAAAAACAAAAAAATGCTGAAAAAATCCTAAAAATAGTTCATGATTTATAGAAGCCAATGGTGTAAAATTTTTTCAAATTCGAGTTCGTTTAGTATTTATTTATACGTATAGAAGTTTGAAAAAAAAAAGAAAAAAGAAAATTCCAAACTCAAACCGAGCGGTAAACCGCTCAAACCGAGCGGTTACCGCTCCAAACCGCCCGGTAAACCGGTGACAAACCGAACCGAAGGCGCGTTTGAATTCAAATTCAAATTCGACCGGTTACCGACCGGTTACCGGTAAATCGGACCGGTAAACCGGAACCGGAGGCCGGCGGTTTGGGGTGACCGGTCGGTAAAAAAAACCCTGCTCGCGGGTACGGGATGCGAGGGAAATCTAGCGTGTTAACAGGGAAAGAGCACGTGGCGCGGGAAAAATTGGCGGCGCAGCGGCACTCCACGCGCAAGGGGAAAGAGGGCGTCAGACCGGTGGTGCGACGAAAAACAAGATTCGAGGGCGTTGCTTAGAGCCTCCCCCGCTGAGGGCTGGAGGGGTGATTTGAGAGGCCTCTTGAATATGCATATAGTGCATGAGGAAATAGAAGCAATTGAGAAGCAGGAGCCCTGTTTTGGGGCTCATGCTGGAGTTCAGTTCAGAAAACAGGTCTATTAAAAGTAGGGGTAACCCTTAAATGAAAAGTAGGGGCCGTGTTTTGAGGGCTATTGCCGGAGATGCTCTTAGTAAGGACCTTGTTGGAGTAAGTTTTTTTTTTACCTTTGGCTCTCAAAAGTAAGACGAGGGCTTAAGCAGGAGCTCTGCCGTAGATGCTCTAACAGACCACTCGTAGAAACGATCACCGCCGCAGCTCCATCAGAAACACACGATAGAAAAAAAAAAATACTGGACACCAGAAAACAAAAGCACAACCATCCACCGCTATTCCTATGTTCGATTCACCCCCAACTCCGACTCGCTCGGCCACCACCGCGCCCCCTCCCGCACTTCCCGCCCGCTCTCACGACTCCACTGATCTAGCTGTGCCGCTGCCTCGCTCTCCCACGGTGGCCCCGGCCTTGCTCCCTGGCTCCCGGTGCGCCCCAACCGATGACACGCCCTGCCCCCATCGCCTCGATGACATCGAACGCGACGCCGCCTCCACGCCCTCGAACTGACGCCGCTAGATCGTCCCGCTCGGGCCTCTGTGGCACCGCGTGCCTCAACACCTCCCTAGCCTCCCGTTGATGCCAGTGGACCGCCCCTGCTTCGTCACTCCAAACTCCAGGGATCTCAGGCGCCAAATCCAGGCCGTGCTCGCGCTTGGGCATCTGCCGCCTCCGATGGGGAGCAAGTCAAAGCCGGGCAAGGGGCTGCTGCCCTACCTGCAGTGCGCCGATGAGCTGCAGACGCATGAGCCCCTCGTGCATACTACTGTGAGAGACGCCTCTCCTCTTCTTCGGTTCGTTCCTAATCGCATCCTATCAGTTAGGGTTTTGATTCGATTTTCGATCCAGGTTTGGGCAAGTCGGCTCTACGCGATGGAGAAGGGGCTGAGGATACCCCAAAAGAGCACACCAAGACCACAAACCCCATCCTCATCTGCTTCATGAACCAGCTCGAGAAGGCATGTGCCTACATCCAGGTCTCCTATCTCTTGTCCAGTTGGATTAAACAAATGTTGTGGTTAATTTTTCATTTTAGATCTATCTATTATAGGCTCTTGTAGAAATGTATTTTGGATGTTGTGTCTTAATAAAACGTTTCAAGCTTTCTGTATCTATTAAAATGGATTGTTCCATCAATATAGAATTGCAGATTCTGCTCAGCAATCTGTTTGTATATGTTGAGCCAAACAATGTCTGAAACAAGGGTACTAGGGTGGGGGTTTATGCTTTCACTACTTCTAGCATTTACATGGCTGGGCCTTTGTTAAAAATTGCTGAGCTTGACTTGTTGGCATCATGCTGTGTAACAGTTTGTGAAGACAGATTTCACCAATGTTAACCAGGCATGATGCAAGCATGTCCAGAACTAGCCGCCCACTAATCAGCCGTAATAGTAATAATTTATTTACTATGAAATTTTACGGTTGCTGACAAGTTTATATGTCAATACGGATTCTCCAATGCTTTGAAAATTTTTAGGTCTAAATATGCTTCGTTCAGTATTTTCTCAAATTGCCTTCCCCCATGCTTTCCTTTTCCAACCATTTCCTTCTCTGCAGTTTATATTGCCAGGGGGGAAACCATTCTCAGACAGCAACCATTCTCAGACTGGAGTTGGTATGAAAACCAAGCAGTGAGAAGCAAATAAGCACCATGTTCACTTGAACTTATCAGCCTGACTTATCAGCACCAGCCGCAGTGTTTTTCTCTCACAACAAAACAGCATCAGCCAGCTTATCAGCTGCAGAAACCATCTAGTGAAAGGTTTACTCATTATTGCTTCAGTTTGGACGACTCTCTTCACAATATCAGCAGCGGGGATCCAATCAGCATGGCTCTGCCATTGGGAGCTACCAAAAATCATTTTTTGCCCATGTCCTCAGATTTCAGTGGTGAGTCATCTTGCTTGCTCCAGTGCTTTGTTCTATGTCCTATTGCCGTTAGTTACTTTGGCTTATTACACTGAATGCCATCCCAGCAAAGGTCTGCAGTTTTTATTTTCTTACTGCAAATATAAATCTAATTACATAGGAATAGGAATTTATTTATTCGCCCAAATGATCTTCCTCTAGCTGCAAAGGATATGCTGAAAGGCATCTTGCAATATTTAGTTCCAGGGATCGGAAGCATGCAATAGCTCTTCTATCTTCCTCCATTATTGTTTTTGCAAAGATAAACTTGATTGATTGACAGTATTCATTATTGCAAAGATAAACTATGTGTTGCTACTGCAGACACTAGGTTCTAAATTTTAAGCCATCTGTTTTATTCATGTGGTTTTCCTTTACAGCAATTTGTGAGGAAAGATAAAGTGCTTGCTTCCTATAATTAGCAGTTGAACACAAGCATTTTTTAGTAAAGTGCAGGTATGGTTCAGTGATAGAGGATGAACTAGCTCTTGTATTCATTCATATTGAGTAAACCAGATTATAGGGATTTATGTAGGAGCTAGCTAGACTAACACAAGAGAGAGGGGGAAGCACACAGGCGACAGCCAGGGAAGATTCCCAGGCATTTGTCGTCTAGTAGTAAAAGGAGAAGTAAATACTAGCAGTAAAGAGAGGGAGTAAGGCCACGTTTAGTTCTTTTTTGGCCAAAAACTTTCCATGCCAAAACTTTTGGCTACAAACTTTTCATCCCAAAACTTTTCATGTAGGTGTTTAGTGGACTTGAAAACTTTTAGGGCAGTATCAAAAGATGACTGATTTGCCCCTATTTAATGCTTCATTTGGTTCATTCATTGTCATGCCAGCAAGGCATGCATGCTGTATGTTTAAGGATGAAAACGGATCGGATATGAACGGATATGACTGATATCGTATTTGTTTTCATATTTATGTCCGGATTCGGATTCGAATACGGATAGTATAAAAAATGCCGGATAGGATACGATTGGATATCGACATCATAAATATATGATTTAAATATTCGGATACGAATACGGTATCGGATGTTAAATATCCGGACTCGGATACGGACGAATTAAAACCTCTCTAAACGGATTCGGTATCGAATACGGTCGGAAAATATCCGTACCGTTTTCATCCCTATGTATGTTCCCGTTAGCTGCTCACATGAGCAATCGCATGGCCTACAGGGTCGACATCACAATCACACAAAAAATTTATCACCAATTATTCATGCATAGTTCACCCACACATGGTTCTCAAACATACAATTCAAATACATGTCCGCAAACCCACGAAATTTTCAAGATCGATTTACCAAACCGAGCGCAATGGAATCACGAAATGCATTCATCAGCGCAGATTCTTCACTACTAGACGCTGGAGTTGTCTCAGGCTGATTGGCAGAGGCTTCTGGCGGCACGTAGTTCTCATCACGGTCACACCGAGCAAAGTCTCTATCCACTATGCCACTCGTCCTTATAAAGTTACGTAGAGCACAACATGCAACTATGATTTGGCTTTATTTATGAGGTGCATAACTAGGGATCTTCTCCAACATCCGTCACTTCATTTTCAAAACTCCAAATGACGTTTCTAAGAGATGAATGTGCAAAATTAAAGGTCTCCTTTTTACCTTGTGGTTCTAGGACGGCTCGATACTCCTACTGATGATACTTGGTTCCCTTGTAAGGCGCAAGGTAACCTAGCCGGTTAGGGTACCCGGAGTCCACTAGGTAATATTTTCGTACACCAGCAAACATTAGTTAGTGTCAAGTTGTTCAACTAGAAGGAACAAATGTAGTATCAGCTAGTTGTATACCTGTACGTGGATGTGGAAACACATGGTTGTATGTTGTCGTTGCATCAGTGAAGACTCTCATGTCATGTGCAGAACCAGGCCATCCAGCCAGTACAAATGTAAATTTCATGTCGAAGTCACTGACAACCATCACATTTTGTGTTCTCATGCCCTTGTGGCACAAGTGCTGAACAAACTTATCATTTGGCACCACGCAGGGTACATGAGTCCCATCTATAGCCCCTATACAATCCTTGAAGTAGGGATAGAACCTACGGTTACTCAGTCTGGGATGAATTGTTGTGAATTGTGGGTCCACAGGCTTAATGATGTCAGCAACAAGCTTGACCACACACTTCAAAACTTTGTCAAACATGTTGTGTACAGTTCCCAGTGACCTCTCAAATCTATCCTCAGCTTACCTAACAGATTGTGGAGCGCCAACCATCCAAAGAAACATCCCTAGAGCCTCAATCAAGGTGGACTTGGTACTAGATTTGAGGTCATATGATTCTACCAAAAGATCATGAAGACGATGGAACATACTAGGCCTCATTCTAAACATATTATAACAGGCCTTTCTATTTCCCAGTTTTCTCTCTACCCATTCCAAACCAGTGATGGCTGGTTGCCTATACTGAGCCCTGGTTAAATACTTGTCAATGTGCATGGCATACTGATACATATCGTATATGAAACCGTCTTCATCATCGTCCAGAAAATCAGAGAGGAACTCTTCAAAATCATCATCATCAGGATCTTGAGTACGGCCCACTGCTACTGATTCAACATCCTCCTGTCAAAAAAAACAAGGAATCAACTCAGTCATGAATTACAGTAACAATCAGTTTCATGCATCACTACCTTAACTGACATATGCCAGTAACCCCCACTCATGCACCACATAGGTCAAATCACAACCATAATTGAAGTTCATGAAACCTTACTACATTTAAGTTGTTCAAATACCACACATCACATAGTTCAAACCAAATGACAAACATCACAGACATAGTTCAAATGACAGACATCAGTACTGACATAGTTCAATTGACACCAATACTACATGAAGTTTAAATGATAGACGAAATAAGATAAGATGGTCTAGTTGTCGACCCCGGCATAGCTCTTAATAACGACCATCCTTCCTTCGGGCATGTGAAAGTCTCTAGTTTGGTTTTGGCTAATTGATGGAACCTAGGACTAATCTTTGTATCTAAGTGGATGATTTAGATAAAGATGGTCATTGAATATGAAACATGACATTGACTCATGTGACCAAGATGATGAAGACCAAGATGATGCTTGGCTCGATGGACCGGTTGTGAAGGTGAAGGGCAAGTCGAGGCTTCAAAGCGAAGGACCATGCGATGGTGAAGCTTGAGCAAGACTTGGCGCCGACGGACCGATGCAACGGCGAAGAGCAAGTGAAGTCAAGGTCGATGGATCGAGACGGTCATGTAATGATATGAAGTGGATCATATCTTTTGGAAAAACAAAATGGGCTCAAGGCAAAGGTATAACTATAGGGCCATTTTGTTTTGCACTCAACACACCATAGAGGGTGTGAGTGGTTTAGGATCGATGGCCGAACTATTAAGAGGGGAAGTCTTATCGGTTATTCGATGCACAGGTGCCACTAGGTGAATTCATGAAGTGCATTGCATGTAGGGCCTAGTGAGCTAACTGGAAAACCTTCGAAAATGATTATAAAAATGCTAACACACGTGCACAAGATGGTGATCACTTGTTGGTGTTGGCACATTTACGAAGGCGTTGAAGTTTAAGCGGTAGAGAGGGTTTGGGTCTCTCTCTCCCTCCTGCCAAGCTTGCGAGCGCGGGATTCAGGCGTTTTTGGGAACTTGAAATGCCTATTTTCCACTACGCCGGAAATCGGAAAAGAAACGGAGGCGAACGGAGGTCATAGAGGTGACCGGACGCTGCACCGGACATAGTCATGGTATGACTGGACGCGTCCGGTCAGTACAGCACAGGCGCGGGTGCTAGGGTTTGCAACCGGCGCGTCCGGTCACTCGCGGGACCGGCGTGTCCGGTCACGTGCCCAGAAGGAACTGCGGTTCGCAAGGACGATCGGACGCGGGGCGCGTCCGGTCACACGCGATCGGACGCGTCCGATCGTTGAGGGAGATTACTGGACTCTAACCGGACGCGGGCACTGTCGCGTCCGGTCGTTGCGAGGGGCGCGTCCGGTTGTTGCTTCGCGGGCGCGCGGGTCAGTGCGATCGGCGCGTCCGGTCATTCGAAGCGGCGCGTCCGGTCGTTGCCCTGGGCGCGTCCGGTCATTGGTTTGACCGTTGGGGTCAGTGACCGTTGGAGGATCGGACGCGGTTGAGCGCGTCCGGTCATCCCGATAGAACCCAGTGAAGGGGTATAACGGCTCTATTCGGATGGGATGCTTATAAATACTCGTTGGCTGGCCCTTGGGAAGGGCTCTCGTGATTTCTAACATTCTTGTGTATCCTTTGAGCTAGAGCTACTCCTCCCACTCATCTCTCTTGCTTGATTGCAAATCAAAAGTGAGATTGAGTGATCTCAAAGTGCATTGCATAGCTTGAGGGCATCTAGTCGCACTTGTGGGTGGTTTAGCCGGTGGATTTTTTGTTACTCTTGGAGAGTACCGCTCCTAGCCGGCTTGGAGATTGTTGGAGGCGTTGGCAAGAGAAGGTGATTGTTCTTGGCCACCTCCGGTTGATTGTAAGAGGTTCTTGTGCTTTCCTCGGCAGGACGCCAAAAGCAACTCTATTACATTGCGCGTGTCATTGAGTTACCTCACTTGAGAGCGGTGCCTTGCGGTGCCTTGCGGGGCATGCCTTGAGGGGCAAGTGACTTGAGGGTCACACCGAGGAACCATCTAAGTGTTGACCGACACAACCGGTGACGTAGCTTGTCGGTGCACAAGTGAACACCGGGTGAAAAAAATATTGTGTCTCTTATCTCCCGGTGATTGGTCTTCATATTGTGTTGTTGTCAATATTGATTGGTTGCATATCATCTTGGTGATTGGCAACATCTTCACTCCACCGTCGGTATAAGATTCACAATCCTATCTCTTGCTTTTACTTTTACTAGATTATCTTGTGTAGCTCTAGTGGTAGCCTTTGCTAGTAGTTGTTAGCTTGCTCACTAGTGTAAAATTAGTGACATAGCCCTTGTGTGAACTAGAGATAATAGTCTACTAGACTTGTGGATAAGATGCTTGCATCACAACCGTAGGCTAAGCAAAACTCGCTTTATGCCGTTTGTTATTCTAACAAGTTTGCTTAGTGGTTCTTGTAGAATTTCTATAGGCTATTCACCCCCCTCTAGCCATATAGGACCTTACAAGTGGTATCGGAGCCGTGGTCACCGTTTTAATCATGGCTTAACATCCTTCGGTGTGAAAAATGGCTCAAATTGTGTTTAATCATGTTGGGGGCAAGCCACCGTTCTTTGATGGTGTTAGTTCTTTTGCTCATTGGAAGAGAAATATGACAATGTACCTTGGTTCTATTCATGAGAGAGTTTTGCAAGTCACCGAGAATGACTTTGCTATCATTGATCCCGATCATCTCACCGATGAAGATAGAGCAAATAGAACATGCAATAGAATGGCTCTCAATACACTTTACCATGGTATTGACACAAAAGTATTTGAGGGCATCAAGGACTTAGAATTGGCATGTGAAGTATGGACAAGGTTGAGTGAAACATATGAGGACACTAAGGTTATGAAGAGTGCCAAGCTATATGGGCTCAAGAGTGAGTTTGAGAACTTCAAGATGAAAGAAGAAGAAACAATCTTAGAGATGTTTCATAGATTGCAAGTAATTGTGAATGATCTCAAGAGCTTAGGGCACAAGACCAAGATTTTTGCCACAAGTTCTTATTGAGCTTACCAAGAAAATTCAAAATGTTGATCATGATGCTACAAAGAGATGGGCTTGAAACAATGAAGCCTAATGATTTGCTTGGAGAGGTATTAACATATGATAAGTATGATCAAGATGTTGATGAGAAGGAGAAGGAGGAAGAAAAAAAGAAGAAGACCGTGGCGTTCAAGGCCATCTCCTCCAAGGGCAAAGCTACCATCATTGAAGAAGAAGACAATAGTGAAGATGAAGATTATGAAATTGATGATGAGGCATTTGCTATTGTAGTCAAGAAAATGGGTCACATGTTCATTAAGAGAAGAGGCTTCAAAAAGAGAAATGACAACTTTAAGAGCAATGAGCAACAAAGGAAGTGCTTCAATTGTGATAGCATCGAACATCTTCAAGCCGAATGTCCCTATGACAAGAAGAAGAACAACAAGAGGGGCAAGTTTGAGAAGAAAAAGAGAGAAGCCAAGATGACTTTCAAGAAGGGCAAGAACAAAGCCTATGTGGTCACTTGGGAAAGTGATGATGATGATGAAGAAGAATCATCCAACAAGGCTTTTGCTTCCATTGCTATCAATAAGAAGCCTTCACTATTTGATTCATCCTCTTCGTGCTTCATGGCCAAAGAAGAGGTATTATATGATGAGAGTGATGATGAAAGTGAAATGGAATATGTTCATGATAGTGATAATGATAATAATAATGATAATAAAAATGATGATGATGAACCAACTAAAGAACAACTATATGACTTGATGCAACAAACTAGAGACATAGCTATTGCCAAGAACAAGAAGTGTAAGAAGCTTTCAATGAAAGTAGGAATACTTGAGAAAGTTCTAGGTGAGCTTAAGATCACTCATGAGAGTCTAGTGGAAGACAATGAGGATCTTGGTAAAGCTCATTCCAAGCTTGAAAAAGCTCACTCATTGCTATTTGAGCAACAAGCAAAGAAGAAGGTTGTTGTATCATGTGATATAGGTGTTACATGTGATATAATTGATGAATCTTTTTATAAACCTATCATCATGACAAATGCTAACCCTTCTTGTAGCTCTTCATCCACCACCACCGACTCTACCTCCTCTACTAGTGTTGGTTTCACTTGTGATGCATCACTAATGGTTGAGAATGAGACTCTCAAAAAAGAGGTGGATGAGCTTACTCACGCCCTAGGCAAAGCCTATGGTGGTGAGGCCCACTTGCTTAAGTGCTTGGGTAGCCAAAGGTTCTCTCTTAACAAAGAGGGATTGGGCTACACCCCTAAGAAAGGCAAGTCGACCTTTGCAACTCCAAAGCCTAGCTTTGTGAAGGGCAATGGTCGGTTTTGCAATAGATGCAAGTAAGTTAGGCACCTAGAGCATAATTGCAATAAAAAGAACCAAAACAAGAAATTTATTAATGTTATATCTTTTGATTCTTGCTATGTGCTTACCAAAGGTGTGAAGGGTGTGAAAGCTAAGTTTATTGGTACACCCATTGTTGGCCCAAAGAAAAAGGCTATTTGGGTACCAAAGAGCTTAGTTACTAACCTAGAAGGACCCAAGCAAAAATGGGTACCTAAGCTTCATTGATTTGCTTGTAGGTCAATTACAAAGCCGGAGGAAGGCATTGGATTATTGATAGTGGGTGCACTCAACACATGACCGGTACATCAAAAATGTTTGACTCAATCAATGACAATGATAGTGGTGTTGATTCTATCACATTTGGCAATAACAAGAAAGGCAAGGTTATTGGCTTGGGCAAGATTGCAATATCAAATGACTTGAGTATCTCCAATGTGTTGCTAGTTGAAAGCTTGGATTTCAATCTTCTATTCATGGCACAAATATGTGATCTTGGTTACAAATGTATCTTTGGGGTTGATGATGTGGAAGTCATTAGTATGGATGGTTCAAATGTGGCATTCAAGGGCTTTAGATATGAGAATCTCTACCTAGTTGACTTCAATGCTAGAGAAACTTCTTTGACAACTTGCTTAATCTCCAAATCAAGCATGGGATGGCTTTGGCATAGAAGGATTGGTCATGTTGGCATGAAACAATTGAATAAGCTTACAATTCACAATCTTGTCAATGGTTTGAAAGATTTTGAATTTGAGAAGAATAAGCTTTGTAGTGCATGTCAAGCCGGGAAGCAAGTTGGAAGCTCACATCCAAAGAAGAGTACAATGAGCACATGCAAAGCATTTGATTTGATGCACATGGATCTATTTGGCCTAACAACATACTCAAGCATAGGTGGTAATAAGTATGGTTTTGTCATAGTGGATGACTTCACAAGAGTCACATGGGTATTCTTTCTTAGTGACAAAAGTGAAGTGTCTGACACCTTCAAGACATTTCTCACTAGAGTTCACAATGAGTTTGAGATTAGAATCAAGAAAGTGAGAAGTGACAATGGAAGTGAGTTCAAGAATACAAGAATTGAAGAACTTTGTGATCACTATGTCATTGGACATTAATTCTCGGCCAAGTACACTCCACAATCAAATGGCCTAGTTGAGAGAAAGAATATAATATTGCTTGATATGGCTAGATCAATGCTTTATGAGTACAATGTGAGTCAATCTTTTTGGGATGAAGCAATCAATACCGCTTGCTACTACATCAATAGACTATATTGTCATCCATTACTAGAGAAGACCCCATATGAGCTACTTTATGGAAGAAAGCCCAATATTTCTTACTTTAGAGTGTTTGGTTGCAAATGCTATATCTTGAAAAAAGGCACTAGATTGGGAAAGTTTGACAAGAGATGTGATGAGGGGTTCCTACTTGGTTATTCAACTACAAGCAAAGCTTATAGAGTTTGGAACAACTCAAGTGGCATTCTAGAAGAAGTCCATGATGTGCAATTTGATGAAACCAATGGGTCACAAGATGAAGAAGAGAATCTAGATGATGGTGGAACTCAATTAGTGGAAGCAATGAAGAACATGGACATTGGGGATATTAGAGCAAAGCAAGTAATTAATATTCAAGATGATGATAAAGATCAAGTGCTTAATTCTCCATTCAAGCTAGCTAGTGACTCTCAAGTACAAGATCATGGTGCTAGTTCATCTCATCAAGATACATCAAGTGATCAATCAAGTTCAAGTAATCAAGTGCAAGTACTCCAACCACAACATGTTGCAAGAGATCACCCCATTGATAGTGTTATTGGTGATATTAGAAGTGGTGTGCAAACTAAATCAAGATTGGCCATGTTTTGTGAGCATGCATCATTTGTGTCAACCTTAAAACCAAAGAAAATAGAAGAAGCTTTGAAGGATCCCGATTGGATCATGGCTATGCAAGAAGAACTAAACAATTTCACAAGAAATGATGTTTGAGAATTGGTAGAAAGGCCAAATGACTATAATGTGATTGGAACCAAATGGGTGTTCAAAAACAAGCAAGATCAAGATGGCATTGTGGTGAGAAACAAAGCAAGACTAGTTGCTCAAGATTACACTCAAGTAGAAGGTCTTGACTATGATGAGACATATGCTCCCGTGGCAAGATTGGAGGCAATAAGGATTCTATTGGCTTATGCTTGTGCATACAACATCAAATTATATCAAATGGACGTCAAAAGTGCATTTCTCAATGGAATCATCAATGAGTTAGTCTTTGTTGAGCAACCTCCCGGATTTGAAGATGACAAGAAACACAATCATGTATACAAGTTGAAAAAGGCTTTATATGGCTTAAAGCAAGCACCTAGAGCATGGTATGAGAGGCTAAGGGATTTCCTTCTCTCTAAGGGACTCAAGATGGGCAAGGTTGATACAACTCTATTCACCAAGAAGATTGAGAATGATCTATTCACAGTGCAAATATATGTTGATGACATCATCTTTGGATCAACCGATCAAGCTTATTGTGAAGAATTTGGTGCTATGATGACCAAAGAATTTGAAATGTCTATGATTGGTGAACTTAGTTACTTCCTTGGTCTCCAAGTCAAGCAATTGAAGAATAGGACATTTGTGAGTCAAGGGAAATACATAAGGGACATGTTGAAGAAATTTGGAATGCAAGATGCAAAGCCAATTTCAACTCCAATGGGTACAAATGTCAATTTGAATAATGATTTTGATGGCAAAATGGTGAATCAAAAGGAATATCGGTCTTTGATTAAAAGTCTACACTATGTCACCGCATCAAGGCTGGATGTCATGTTTAGTGTTTGTATGTGTGCTAGATATCAAGCCTCACCTAGAGAGAGTCATCTCACGGCCGCAAAGAGAATATTGAGGTACTTGAAGCAAACAAGAGATGTTGGACTATGGTATCCCAAGGGGTCAAAGTTTGAATTGATTGGATATTCGGACTCCGACTATGGGGGTTGCAAGATCAATAGAAAGAGCACAAGCGACACATGTCAACTACTTGGAAGATCACTAGTGTCATGGTCCTCAAAGAAACAAAATAGTGTGGCAATCTCTACTGCCGAAGCCGAATATGTGAGTGCGGGGAGTTGTTGTGCACAATTGCTATGGATGAAATCAACTTTGAAGGATTATGGTCTCAACTTCAAGAATGTGCCATTGCTATGTGATAATGAAAGTGAAATCAAGATGACACAAAACCCGGTTCAACATGGAAGAACAAAGCATATTGACATAAGACATCATTTCATTAGAGATCATCAACAAAAGGGAGATATTGCTATTGAAAGTGTTGGCACCAATGATCAACTTGTCGATATTCTCACTAAGCCACTTGATGAAAAGAGGTTTTGCAAGCTAAGGAATGAGTTGAACATTCTTGATTTCTCAAACATGAGTTGAATGCATCCCACCCACTTATTGACATGCCTCTCCTTCGACATTGCAAGGTAAAATTGATTGACATGTCATTCATCCTATGCTAAGGACTTGTTAAAGCATGTAGACATAATAAGTGGTATGCATGAGCATTCATGATAAATCAAATGAATTTGATGGATATATTTTACCACTATTGCTTCTATGCTTGTTTTGATCTAGTGGTGGCATATGACATGTTTGTGAGCTTGCAAACCTAGTGTTGAATCTAGAAGATTTGCTATAAGTGTTTAATTCAACATAGGCAAGATAACCCTTATTTTGAGGAGCGAAGAAGCTTGTCTTTGGTTCAAATCGAATTAAAAAATTCTTTGGCAAGTATTCTAGGTTAAACCAAATTTGATAAATTCTAACCTACTCCATCAAACATTGCTTTTCTCTCAACAATTTGATTCCATTTTTAGGTAAGTTGTTGACAAAGGGGAAGAAAAAAAGATGATTCAACATGATAAAGGGGTAAATAAAATTTTGATGCACACAAGTAGGGGGAGCAAGCTCATAAATAAAGTTGTTGCATTTGTTTGTGCATTCTCATATGACTTGCTCATTGCACATGTATTTAAATTCAATATACGTGCTTGTGTGGTGCAATGCTAGTATAGAACTTGAATGATGAAATGATCTACTAGCATGCATAGGAATAGTTTACATGTGGTATCTAAACATGCTTAAAGTTCTACAAGTGGTACAAGTGGTCCAAGAACCTTTACATATAATGTTGATCTCACGGGGTTCTTCAGTTGTATTGGATGTCTAGTTACTTCTTGATGCTAAGGATGGTGTAAAAGGCAACTCCGATTGGTATCACGCTTCAAAGGTCCATTTCTTATACCTTAGCATCATTTTGGTAGAATTACTCTCTCAACACTTCTATCTATACATATGTGCAAAGCTTTCAATCCAAACTCTATGCACATATGTAGGGAGAGCTAATGCTACCAAAACCAAGCTTGTGATAATTGTCCAAACTTTACTTATGAGCAAAATGATTGGACAAGTATGACAAGTTCAAAACTTTTATTATCAAAATCATCTTTGTGAGGGTTGTTATCAATTACCAAAAAGGGGGAGATTGAAAGTCCCTAGTTTGGTTTTGGTTAATTGATGAAACCTAGGACTAACATTTGTATCTAAGTGGATGATTTAGATAAAGGTGGTCATTGAATATGAAACATGACATTGACTCATGTGACCAAGATGATGAAGACCAAGATGATGCTTGGCTCGATGGACCGGTTGTGAAGGTGAAGGGCAAGTCGAGGCTTCGAAGCGAAGGACCATGCGATGGTGAAGCTTGAGCAAGACTTGGCGCCGACGGACCGATGCAACGGCGAAGAGCAAGTTAAGTCAAGGTCGATGGATCGAGACGGTCATGTAATGATATGAAGTGGATCATATCTTTTGGAAAAACAAAATGGGCTCAAGGCAAAGGTATAACCATAGGGCCATTTTGTTTTGCACTCAAGACACCATAGATGGTGTGAGTGGTTTAGGATCGATAGCCGAACTATTAAGAGGGGAAGTCTTATCGGTTATTCGATGCACGGGTGCCACTAGGTGAATTCATGAAGTGCATTGCATGTAGGGCCTAGTGAGCTAACTAGAAAACCTTCGAAAATGATTATGAAAATGCTAACACACGTGCACAAGGTGGTGATCACTTGTTGGTGTTGGCACATTTACGAAGGCGTTAAAGTTTAAGCGGTAGAGAGGGTTTGGGTCTCTCTCTCCCTCCTGCCGAGCTTGCGAGCGCGGGATTCAGGCGTTTTTGGGAACTTGAAATGCCTATTTTCCACTACGCCGGAAGTCGGAAAAGAAACGGAGGCGAACGGAGGTCACAGAGGTGACCGGACGCTGCACCGGACGCGGTCATGGTATGACTGGACGCGTCCGGTCAGTACAGCGCAGGCGCGGGTGCTAGGGTTTGCAACCGGTGCGTCCGGTCACTCGCGGGACCGGCGTGTCCGGTCAGGTGCCTAGAAGGAACTGCGGTTCGCAAGGACGATCGGATGCGGGGCGCGTCCGGTCACACGCGATCGAACGTGTCCGATCGTTGAGGGAGCTTACTGGACTCTAACCGGACGCGGGCACTGTCGCGTCCGGTCGTTGCGAGGGGCGCGTCCGGTCGTTGCATCGCGGGCGCGCGGGTCAGTGCGATCGGCGCGTCCGGTCGTTCGAAGCGGCGCGTCCGGTCGTTTGACAGGCGCGTCCGGTCGTTGCCCTGGGCGCGTCCGGTCATTGGTTTGACCGTTGGGGTCAGTGACCGTTGGAGGATCGGACGCGGTTGAGCGCGTCCGGTCAGTTATGACCGGCGCGTCCGTTCATCCCGATAGAACCCAGTGAAGGAGTATAACGGCTCTATTCGGATGGGATGCTTATAAATACTCGTTGGCCGGCCCTTGGGGAGGGCTCTCGTGATTTCTAATATTCTTGTGCATCCTTTGAGCTAGAGCTACTCCTCCCACTCATCTCTCTTGCTTGATTGCAAATCAAAAGTGAGATTGAGTGATCTCAAAGTGCATTGCATAGCTTGAGGGCATCTAGTGGCACTTGTGGGTCGTTTAGCCGGTGGATTTCTTATTACTCTTGGAGAGTACCGCTCCTAGCCGGCTTGGAGATTGTTGGAGGCGTTGGCAAGAGAAGGTGATTGTTCTTGGCCACCTCCGGTTGATTGTAAGAGGTTCTTGTGCTTTCCTCGGTAGGACGCCAAAAGCAACTCTATTACATTGCACGTGTCATTGAGTTACCTCACTTGAGAGCGGTGTCTTGCGGTGCCTTGCGGGGCGTGCCTTGAGGGGCAAGTGACTTGAGGGTCACACCGAGGAACCATCTAAGTGTTGATCGACACAACCGGTGACGTAGCTTGTCGGTTCACAAGTGAACACCGGGTGAACAAAAATATTGTGTCTCTTGTCTCCCGGTGATTGGTCTTCATATTGTGTTGTTGTCAATATTGATTGGTTGTATATCATCTTGGTGATTGGCAACATCTTCACTCCACCGTCGGTATAAGATTCACAATCCTATCTCTTGCTTTTACTTTTACTAGATTATCTTGTGTACCTCTAGTGGTAGCCTTTGCTAGTAGTTGTTAGCTTGCTCACTAGTGTAAAATTAGTGACATAGCCCTTGTGTGAACTAGAGATCATAGTCTACTAGACTTGTGTATAAGATGCTTGCATCACAACCGTAGGCTAAGCAAAACTCGCTTTACGCCGTTTGTTGTTCTAACAAGTTTGCTTAGTGGTTCTTGTAGAATTTTTATAGGCTATTCACCCCCCGTCTAGCCATATAGGACCTTACAGCATGGAGTTAATGAAGAAGTTCATGACAGACTCATTCAGATGATCTTGAGCACGCCCATCCACAACATTGGGGTTTCCTCAGTTGCACCTGGACATATGCGATCTTCCTCTCCATGGCCTTTTCCTTGTCCTGCATAGATTGTTGAATATACTTTCATAATAAACTTATTTGGAGATATAAATGTTACACGTATTTTATACAAACCTAATCAAAGCTAAGAAAGTTTAACCAGCACGATTCCCATAGCGACTCTACTTTTTGAGACCGAGGGAGTATTGATGCCATCTTAGCATACACACTTAAGAGTGAAGGAAGGTATGTCTGGGCTTGAACAAGTACAATAGAGGTGTGCATATTGATTTCTTAGCTCAATGTTATAATTTGCGTGCTGCTACCTTTTATGACCTGTACTCAATAAGTTTCTAGCAATGCATGCTACTTGCTTCCTCTTATAGTTGATAAGTATTGGTAGGCCACTGTCAGTACTTAGTTTCTGGTTTGGTAGAAAATGGGTTTTATTTTCATGGATCCTCATTTGATTGCATTATCTGTCTATATATTAATTACTGATTGATGTCTGTTGTGGTGTCACGAGGAGCCATTAGCTGAACACCGAGATGTTACCTGAACACAGAAGTGTGGCTGGCAGCCTGTTCATGGTCCGGTTAATACGGTCTATGGGCAAAATCCAATCTAACCCGCAAGTGACGCTGTACAACGGTTTGGAACCCACCGGTTTAATGGGTTTCAACGGGTTATCCTGATTTGGAAAAGATTGCTAGTGAGCAGCTGTGCGAGAAGTCGTCACCGTCCATTGAGGGCGGAGAGAGGAAGCCGGTGTTGCCAGCCAAGCACGGCGGCGTCGTGTTCGCCGTCGCTATCGCCCTCGTCCCGGACGAAGGGACCGACAGGGTACACCGGGACGTCGCCACCGAGAGTGCGGCGCACCATGGCGAGGCCCCTGGGGCCGAATGTTTCAGTGCCCCCGGGGCTGATGTGTCCCCCCGAGCATCCGCCGTTCATTTTTGCTTTGAGATTCGCAGACATGACGGGGCATTGCAATGTTGTTTGCATTGACACTCGGTCGGTATTCTCTCACTTATATCCTGTGCAGATCACGTGTGAACAGTTGTGTAGTGTATTTATTGCTAGTACTGTGTTTCTCTTCCCGATTCAGTATTCACTGTTGTTGTGTCGATCCTTTTATCTTTCTTCCGTTCGAAGCACGGTTCAGATCCTCGAATCCAGATACTTGCTATCGAATACACGCCTTCTCCAATCTGCAATCAGCTCCTTTTTGATAGATCTACTGCCCGTTCCTTGTGGAATTCTTGATTCGAGGTCGGCATAAGAGGTTGAAAACTGCGTCCGCCGCCGGACGGAAACCTAGCTACTCAATCGGTCCAGAATCCGCGTCGAATCATCTTCAGGTCTCCCCACCATTAGATCAACAGGTTCGATTCCTTGATCCTGCCTTGCACAATGTCTTAGGGTTTGATCCTTTCATCTATTGGGATTCATGTCGCCCCGATTGGGATTCATGTCACCCACAGTTATCACAGAACAGCATTGGTTGAGGTCTGGAGTTGACCCAAATATTATTCAGAGGTTCAATAGTATCCCGTTTTGCATCTTTCATGCTTGTCACTCAAATCCTTTCACATATTTTGAGCATACGTTATTTTGCATGAAGCCAGTTTTCATGGTTCAGACGATGCAGGATCTTAACCTTTCATAAGGCCCGACCAATCGTTCAATTCAATAGATGTATTTGCATCTTATTAGCAAAAAAATGTGCCTACTTAGAAATACCTGAAACTTCAGCTTCATGAATGGACCCAACACTTTATATCGTTAGGATGTTGCATCGATGCACATCATTGTTTACATCTTTTTTAATCTAGGATAGTATCCAAATAGTTCATCTTACTGTTATTGAATTTTGTATGCAGTATGATTCGCAATTCTCCGTGGACTGTTCAATGTTTGAGTGCGGTTCTTTTGCGTCATGTTCATCAATTTGATTAATACACGAAATTGTAGCAAAGTTCGATTTGCAGAAGAGAGAGCTTGTGAAGTCCATTGGGTTCGAAGGTATTCTGCATTTTCCTCCTATTAAGCAGTTCAACCGTAAGTTTGCGTTGTGGCTGATGAGCTGTGTAAATGAGGATTTTTCTAGTCTTGTTATTGGACAGCACATGTGTTATTGGACAGCACATGAGTATTAGATTCACAAAAGGTGATGTGGGTCATGTATTTGGCATTCCCTCGTCAGGTACATGAGTATTAGATTCACAAAAGGTGATGTGGGTCATGTATTTTGGCATTCCCTCATCAGGCAAAAGTGTCTTAGATCTGACAGCTTGTAGCCGTGAAGCAAAAGACAGGGTCTTGCAAAAGTTCCTTGGTTCTGAATTCAAGGATCACAGGAGCATCAAGTTAGTTCAGGAGGTTGTTGAGCGTGAGTATAGTGTCCCAATGACCAAATCAGAGACAGACACTTTCAGGGTTGCTTTTGTAGTTTTTGTTGTGAGCAATCTGTTATGTCCATCGGCAAAATATGACTACGCATCTATCGATTATTGGAATGCCATACAAGAGCCAGATGCGATCATTACTTATGACTGGGCTGAATATGTAATCATTCGGTTGCTTGAAGCAGTTTCGAAGCTGAAGCAGGACGTATCTAGCAACATAAAGTTCCCTAACATTACTGGATGTTTGATATTTCTTCAGGTTATGACTGTCAAATCCTGTTAAATATGGTTCAATTACGTCCTTCTTGCCAACCTGACCATTACAAATCTTCCAATCTGAACCCATTATTTTTTCAGGTTCTTTACCTTGATAGCTTAGACATACCTGGGCTTGCGACGCCCCATAACAATTTCCCAAGAATCAGGGAGTTTTCGTACGAAAAGCTGCGTTCGATGATACTTGCTGATAAGAACTATGCCAAACACAAGTCTTCAGATGATGACCTCCCTCCTGGAAAGGTTTGCACGACACCTGTTATCTCCATATCTCTATTGGCATAACCCGTACCTGTTGTAATGTCCTCTCTGGTCGCCCTATTTCGACTAAGTACGACACTAGATTATTCCAAAAGCTTTATATGCTGCTTTAGCCACATAATCCTTTTTTCTTTGTCAGCTCCGGCCTAAGTCAGAATGCATATATTCATGGGCTAAGGACTCCGATCATGATGAACCTTGAAGTGAATGGTTGTTTGCCATTTGGGAGTCTGCTGTAGCTATGGTTCATCTACTGAACATCCCACTTGAGGTACGATTCTGTTAGAGTATGATTGTATTAGGCCCATGTGGCTAGGCCCATGTGGCCCATGTATGGTACATATATAGCTACCCTTCTAGGGTTAGCCCAATGTGAGTTAATCACATTTTACAGCATGGTATCGGAGCCAGTTTCTTTCTCTTCCTCCCTGAGCCGCCGCCCTCTGGCAGAGCCGCCGCCGGCCATGGCTGGACCTCGTCCCCCTTCCCTCCTCTGCTCAGCCCAGCCGCAGGCGCTCCCTCTGGCAGCGCCGCCGCTGGCCACGGCGCTCCTCCTTCCCACCCCTCCTTCTCCAACACCTTCCCTTCCCTCTCCTCCTCTTCCACATGGGCGCAGGTACTTGCTGCCCCTTCTCCTGCCGCATCCAACTCGCCCGCTCCAGCAACTGGTGGCGCTGCTGACGCTGCTGGTGGCCACCAGCAGCCGCCTACCCACTGCCGCCCATGGCCGATGCCAGCGGCACTGGCCCTCCCTCCCGCGGCTGCCTCTCAGGCGCTACTTCACGCCATGGGTGCAGCCACCACCGGCGCTGCCCTTGGCCCGGGCTGGCCCACCTCTGTCTCCGCGTCCCTCCTCCACGCGGCATGGGCACAGCAGGTCATCGCCTCACCCGCGACTTTTCCGGCCGCCACGCCTCCAGCCTCCCGGCGATTCCGCAGCCCTGCTGCTGCTGCTGGCGCTGTGGGCGCAGCCGCTGCCTATCGGGCCACGTGCCGGCGCCGCGTCGCACGCCGGGCCATGTCGGCTCCCTACCCTCTGCCCTCGGCTACGTCTCCACCGCCGCGGCAGCCGGGCCATCTTCCCGGCGCCGCCAATCCTTCCTCCAACCCCACATCTACATCTCCCGCCTTGGCCTACTCCTTCAGCACCACCGCCAGCCCTGATTGGATCGCTGACTCGGGTGCCACTTTCCACACCACGTCCGATGCGAGTCTACTCTCTTCTCTTCGTCCTCCCCACCCTTCCTGTCCCTCTTCTATCATGGTCGCGAATGGCACTTGCCTTCCTGTCTCCTCCGTGGGCACTGCCCGTTCCCACGGCTCCTTTCATATCCCTGATGTTCTTGTGGCTCCTGGTATGGTTCACAACCTTCTCTCTATTCGCCGTTTCACCACTGACAACTCCTGTTCGGTTGAGTTTGACCCCTCTGGCCTCACCGTGCGGGATTTGTCCTCCCGGGTACCTCTGCTTCGATGTAATAGCACTGGGCCTCTCTACACCCTTCAGTTCCCGACATCTGTCTCACCTTCTTCGCCTTCCTCAGCCGCTTTCGCCGCCACTCCTTCCTCCACCACTTGGCACCGTCGCCTCGGCCATCCTGGCCGGGATGCCTTGATGCAGCTCGGTCGTAGTTCCGACATTCGGTACTCTCGGGCTCACGATGATCCCTTGTGTCATGCGTGCCAGCTGGGCCGTCACGTTCGCCTTCCCTTTCAGTCCTCTTCCTCACATACCACCCGTGTCTTTGATCTTATTCACTGCGACCTGTGGACTTCCCCTGTTCTAAGCATGTCTGGCTATAAGTACTACTTGGTGGTGGTCGATGATTTCTCCCATTATTCCTGGACTTTTCCTCTGCATGCCAAGTCCGAGGCTTTCCCCACTCTTAGCCACTTCTTTGCTTGGGTATCCACTCAGTTCGGCCTCACCATCAAGGCTGTCCAGTGTGACAATGGACGCGAGTTCGATAACTCAACCTCCCGTGCTTTCTTCCTTTCTTCCGGTGTCCACCTGCGCATGTCTTGTCCGTATACCTCCTCTCAGAACGGCAAGGCAGAGCGTATGATCCGCACCACCAACGACATCATGCGCACCCTTCTGCTCCAGGCATCTCTACCCGCTCGCTTCTGGGCTGAGTGTCTGCACACCTCCACCTATCTCCTTAACCGACTTCCTTCTACCGCCTGCCCAACTCCCACGCCTCACCACGCTCTTTTTGGTACCCCTCCTCGGTACGACCACCTTCGAGTCTTCGGGTGTGCGTGTTACCCTAACACCGCCGCCACTGCTCCTCATAAGCTGGCTCCCCGGTCGACCCTCTGTGTCTTTCTCGGATACTCTCCGGATCACAAGGGTTACCGATGCTTTGACCTTACCTCTCGCCGTGTCCTCATCTCTCGCCATGTCGTGTTTGATGAGTCGGTGTTCCCTTACTCCACCACCTCTCCACCCACACCTCCCGCTGACCCTGCGGAGGCTTCCTTCTTTCCCACTGACCCGGCGATTCCGCCACCCTTCTCCACCTACCCTGCAGGTACTGCTCCGGTGCGCTCTCCTGGTGGTCCCGCCTCGCCCCTGCCGGACTCGCACCAGGACCTTCCGGTGCCTGACACGGTCGAGGCAGCCCCGGAGCTTCCACCCTCGCTCCCTGTGGCTTCGCTGCCTCCCGTTGTGCCACCTGCTGCCGTTCCGATCGCGGGATCGAGCACATCGACCCCACCTCCTCCCGGGCGCTTCGGACTCGTCTACCAGCGCCGGCGGGAGCCGCGTCCGCCCTCACCTCCTCCCGGACGTTTCGGGATCGTCTACGAGCGCCGGCGTGAGCCGGCTCCGCCGCTCTCGTCACCAGCGCCGTCGTCGCCGGTGCATGCTCCGCCGGCATCGCCACGCTCTCGCGCCGACCCGCCGGTGTACCACCCGCCTCTTCTTCACCGGGACCCTCGTCACACTCACCCGATGGTGACGAGGCAGGCGTCTCGCACGCAGGCCCTCACCGCCGCCGCCTGCGAGCCGGAGATCTCTCCGGTACCCTCTTCCGTCCGCGCGGCCTTGGCGGATCCTCACTGGCGCCGCGCGATGGACGAGGAGTACGCGGCCCTCCTCGCCAACCAGACATGGGACCTCGTGCCTCGTCCGCCGGGCTCCAACATTGTCACCGGCAAGTGGATCTGGACGCACAAGAGGCGGGCTGATGGTTCCCTGGAGCGCTACAAGGCTCGCTGGGTCCTCCGCGGATTCACTCAGCGGCCCGGCATTGACTATGCTGAGACCTTCAGTCCTGTGGTGAAGCCAGCTACAGTCCGCACCGTCCTCTCCCTGGCTCTCGAGCGCTTCTGGCCTGTGCATCAGCTGGATGTCAAGAATGCCTTCCTCCATGGCACTCTGACTGAGACGGTCTACTGCAGTCAGCCGACAGGTTTTGTGGATGCTTCTCGTCCTGACTTCGTCTGCCGGCTCAACAAATCTCTCTACGGGCTCAAGCAGGCACCCCGGGCTTGGTACTCTCGATTCGCTACCTTCCTGCAGACTCTTGGGTTCACGGAGGCCAAGTCTGACACCTCCCTGTTCATATATCACTATGGGGGTGAGACTGCTTACCTGCTCCTCTATGTGGATGACATTGTTCTCACTGCCTCCAGCGAGTCTCTACTCCTCCGAATCATTGCCTCACTCCAGAAGGCATTTGCTATGAAGGATCTTGGGGTGCTCCATCACTTCCTCGGTGTCACTGTTGAGCCCCGACCCTCAGGCCTGTTCCTCCACCAGCGGCAGTTCACTTGTGACATTCTGGAGCGAGCAGGGATGACCGCCTGCCAGTCCTGCTCTACACCGGTGGACACCCAGGGCAAGCTGTCCGAAGCTGGGGGTCCGATGCTTGGGCCAGCGGACTCCACCGCCTACCGGAGTCTTGCTAGCGCACTTCAGTACCTCACTTTCATACGGCCGGACATCACTTATGCCGTCCAGCAGCTCTGCCTCTACATGCATGCTCCGCGGGAACCTCACCTGGCTGCTATGAAGCGGCTTCTCCGGTACCTCCGTGGCACTCTTGGGTACGGGCTGCTCCTCAGCCGGTCTTCCACGGCCGAGCTGGTTGTCTACACCGACGCTGACTGGGCGGGTTGCCCGGACACCCGCAGGTCCACCTCCGGCTACGCGGTCTTCCTCGGCGGCAACCTGGTCTCTTGGTCGTCCAAGCGCCAGCCGGTGGTTTCCCGCTCCAGTGCCGAGGCGGAGTACCGTGCCGTGGCCAACGGCGTGGCCGAGGCCGCCTGGCTCCGCCAGCTCCTGGCTGAGCTTCACCGCCCCCTCGCCAGGAGCACGCTCGTCTACTGCGACAACGTCAGTGCGGTCTACCTCTCCACCAACCCCGTGCAGCACCAGAGGACCAAGCATGTGGAGATTGATCTACACTTCGTCCGCGACCGGGTGGCCATCGGTGACGTCCGGGTTCTTCACGTCCCGACCACCTCCCAGTTTGCGGACATCTTCACCAAAGGCCTCCCTTCCTCGACCTTCTCCGAGTTTCGCTCCAGCCTCAACGTCTCCAGTGGCTAGTTGTGGCTGCGGGGGGGTCCTGTGTGTGTTGTGCTCAGCCTACTTGTTTTCTTTCTTGTTCAGCCTTGAACTCCGCTGCGCCGGTAGTTCAGACTGCGGGGGGGTGTTAGAGTATGATTGTATTAGGCCCATGTGGCTAGGTCCATGTGGCCCATGTATGGTACCTATATAGCTACCCTTCTAGGGTTAGCCCAATGTGAGTTAATCACATTTTACAGCAGATTCGTCCATTGCCTTTTTGGTATACTAATGATGTTGCCTTGCCGCCATTATATGATAAATTGGGCGGCATCCATGTTCTGCATCAGTTGTCATTTGAAAATGCCAACCTTGTAACACGTTGGATTTTCTAAACCAGGCTGCTGGTCCTGTCTTCGTTGCTGCAGCGGATTTCCAGCAACAAATTAATTCTGGACTTTCTATTACCGGCACTCAGGCAATCAAATTCATGACTGTGCTTGTATCAATAATGATTCCTTACACCAGAGGGTTTAGTTACCAACCTTCATGTTCCCTGGACCCTGCTTTATCAGGTGTGCTCTCGTGTTTCACTACCCTGTTGCATGCATCATTTGATTCTCATGCTTCGGTACAAAACTGGATTTCGATTTGACCATGCTCCAACAAACTAACATGGTCAAAGCAACATAGGTTCTAACCAGATATGTTGAATACAGGCTTTGAGGCCTTGGAATCTGCAATCACAAATGGGATAACCCTAATGTCATCCCCAATCTGTCACACTGGAAAGGCAAGCAGTGACACGACGCGCGGTCAATGCTCAAATTCTAAGCCGGTTAATATGAATCACATGCTTTCGACAGGGGCTAACTCATCTGAAGCGTCGACATCTACCCAAGGGGCTAACTCATCTGAAGCGTCGACATCTACCCAAGGTTGTCCGACGCTTGACCACACTTGATCATGTACAAAGGTCATTCAACTCGGCTAGATTGAGTCTTGATGACACCCCGCACAATTTAAATGTTAATTTATGGGTTGCGACAGCCATGTCTTAGTTCTACTCACTTCTACGGAGGATTAAGCCAGCAAGGGGTTTTGATCTGAATACTTGTGTCTCCCATGAAGAAATTTCATTGCAATCGCCTCCTTTAATTGTCCATAGGGCCAGCGGGGTGTTACCTAACCCTTGGCATCTTGGGTATGCATGGTCTAACGATTGCGTCAACACGACCCGTGTGTATGACAAGCTCAGTAGCATTGAAGATGATGATCGGTACGTGTACGCCCTGTATTTTGCAGTACCCAGCAGCCGCTACTTTGTTGCTATTAAATTTTCTCTCAGTAGGTTCCCATTTATCCACAAAATCGTCGTATCAACTAATTTATTATTGGTTGATTCAGATTGGCCATCATTCACCGGAATCCCAAATATATTCAAGTATCTTCATTGGCACTTCGAGATCAGTTCGCTGGCAAGCGTTAGTTCGAACTTGATCTTTTTGACGCCCTAATTCGTGCTGTCCGTCAGCAAGACGATCTGCGGTGGATCGGCTGGATGCTAAACCTACTCAGCTCCTCCAAATCAGCTGTCCTTGTAAATGGGTACCAAGGACCCTGGATCAATTGCAAAAGAGGGCTCCGTCAGGGAGATCTGCTATCCCCCTACCTTTTCATTCTAGTGGCTGAGACTTTGCAGCGCTTGATCAGACAAGAAGTAGATATTAAACACCCCACTGATGAGTCTCTACCATGTGCTGTTCTACAGTATGCCGACGACACGCTAATTGTCTTCGAGGCTGACACTGTTGGGGCGGCAAGGCTCAAAACGATACTTGATCAGTTCGCAGCCTTGAGTGGGCTGCACATCAACTACGGCAAGAGCACTCTGGTACCCATTCATGCTTCTGATTCTGTGGTCGATCAGTGTGTGCAGATCATTGGTTGCAACAAAGGAAGCTTCCCCTAGCCTTACTTGGGTCTCCCACTGTCGGTCAACAAACTGCCACTCTCGGCGCTTAATGTTTACATTCAAAAAACTGACAAGTTCCTCAGTTCCTCAGTTCCTGGCAGGCTGGTCTCCTTAATCCGATGGGAAGGACAGTGTTAGTGAACTCGGTCCTGGACTCTCTGTTGGTGTACCTCATGAGTTCTCTGCAGCTGCCACCCTCTACCGTTGACCTCATGGATAAGAAGCGAAGAGCATTCCTTTGGTCAGGAGACAAGACCGGCCACTCCTCCCTGGCCTCATGCCTTGTTGTGTGGATCAACGTTTGCTACCCTAAAGATCTTGGTGGTCTCGGCATCAGAGACTTGGGTGTCCAGAATATCTGCCTGCTACTGAAACTGCTCCATCGGCTGCATTGCCCTCAGTCTTCGGCTTGGGCTCAGTGGGTGCACAACCGTGCATCTATCACTACCCTCAGTGGCGATCTGCACGGTGATCATTGGCAAACCCTGAAAGCTCTCCTTCCTCTGTATCAAGCTATTACTTCGGTGGTGATTGGTGATGGAAACAATTGCTCCTTCTGGAACGATGTCTGGATTGGGGATGAGTGCTTGGCAGATAAGTTTCCAGCCCTCTTCTCCCACTGCCACAACAAGCTTGCAACTGTGTGTGAAATCAAAACCTCTGGACTGCAGTCAACCTTGGTTCCTAGACTATCCTTGTTGGCCGATCAGCAGTTACAATCAGTGCAGGAGCTACTCGATCAAACATCACTGTCTATGGCTCCTGACAAGAGAACTTCGGCGTTCCTCAGGCCGGACAACAGTCTTGACTCTGGAGCCTTATACAAAATGATCAAAGCTAGGGGGCAGGGTACTGACCCCAGGGCAATCTTCAGCTGGAAGAGCTTGGCACCCCCTCGAGTGAAGTTGTTCATGTGGCTGCTACTGCAGCGAAGAATTCAGTGTCGCTCAGTGCTATTCCGGAAACATATTGTTGATTCCACAACGTGTGAAATCTGCAATGCCAGCGAAGAATCCCCAGAACATATCATTCATGGTTGCCCTCTCGGGAAGGAGGTATGGACCAAGCTGAACCTTCAGTCCATGATCCCACTGGACATGTGCGAATTGCATACAATCAGCAACTCTCCATCAGCTCCAATCCCTGAATTCTCTACGTTCATTGCTCTCATATGTTGGCACATTTGGAAGGCTAGGAATGCCAAGGTTTTCAGGAACGAATCACAATCAGTCGATCGGGTACTCCTTGACTGCAAAGCTGCTGCTGAGCTATGGCAATTCAGATTCCCACGGGCAAAGAGGCAGTCCGTGACGCATTGGTGCACCATTCTTCAGATGGCTAGACAAGGCCAGGGCTAAATTCAGTTTCTTCCTCCTATACTATTTGTTTAGCAACATTTTTGTTGCCTTGCCTTGCCCTGCCCTGTAATCTGCCTGTAACTTTTCACGAGCCGTTTGGGGCTAAAATAAAATTTTAATCAGGTGGGGAACGCCTCCCCCCCGTCGGCCGTCAAAAAAGACGATCTAATGTATGCGCCCTTTGGCAATCTGAGATGGAGACTCTTTTTCGAATCTGACTTCATGGTATTAACCCTTTATATTTGAAATTATCAGTTAAATTGTTATGACTCACTCGCCCTTGATTCATAATTCTTTCTTTTTTATCACAACCATTACATTATCTTATTCTTGCAGGAGGCCATATTATCTGGAGCTTCGGATCTCCTACATAGTAGTCTTTGCGACCATCTATCACTAGCGAACAATACATATGACCTGAGCAAAACCAAGCTGGTTAGTGTACAAATATTTACAGCTGCCCATCTCTACATGAGAACAACGCTATACACAATATTACAATTCCTGTGTCGCCCATTTCCATTCAATTTCGTCGTAACCAATTCGTTATTGCACGCAGATGTTTTTCCCCGCATTGCTCCAATGCAGATGGGTATGTTTCGTCTGGTCTGTTGAGAACAATGTGATATCTGTGTTTGAACCAAGCTATGGTGTGCCGGTTCCTGATAGTAGGGTCGAAGCAATAGAAAGGTCCTGTTTCCTCCTCAAGCTTGCAATGCACACTCTATCTCGATCAGTATTCCATGGCTTGTCTCATGAAGCCATGTCTGCCGATATGCGCCTATTGACTCTATCAGATATATACGCATCATTCTGGTATGTAATTTTGCACCATATAGTAGGTTACCTTTTTATTAAGTGACCGTCAGTACTCGATGCCATGCACTGCCTATGTTCCCATGACATATATGTTTCGTTCTGATCTGATCCTTTGCTTCCGTACCTATCGGACATTCTTTGTTTTCAGCTTTAATCGATCTGGCGCTCTATGTTCGTTCTTCTGTCGATGTTACGATGGTGGTGATTTAACTTCCAGACCTTCTGAGGTATGTCCATTTTACGGCACTTAAACGTTAGACGTACCGAACGATAAAGATTAGTGTTGCACATGGCTTCTTATAACCCTACATTATTCTTATTGCATGTCTACAGTTGGATGCGGACGCCATTGCCGCCAAATTATTGAACGAAATTGTAGATTTGAAGGACAACTCCGGGACAATACAGCCCCAGCTGAAAACAGATAGTATAGCGGCCTCCCCTGCTAGCTGAGAAGGTTGTTGCGCTGCAGCCACAGATCATAGACATGATATGAATCAATTATTCTAACTAAATAGGCGTGCACAGATGCGACTGCACAAATCCTTGTATCTTTATTTAACTTTGTTGGAGCCCAGTTAACATGTTTTGAACAACTCTCGTATTACAAGTTGATCTGTTGTCACAGCCAAAGCAACTTCACTGTTCTCTGTTGTAATGGTCGTTCCAGTATATGCAAACAACGTTCATGATTATAATCTTTTTTTTTTGGCAATACAATCTACGTGATTGTCTTGACGGCTACAAAGTTGCCTAGGGCTGTTTGCAAAGTGAACATGTTCAAATCATGAATCCTAGACCATTTGCATCTATATGAATTAGTACTAACTCATTTGTTAGCAGGAAGCACTCACAATCTTAGCTGCAAAGTTGCCTAGGGCTGTTTGCAAAGTGAACATGTTCGAACACACAAGAGGACAATACACTGGAAAAGTTGACGTCAAAATCAGCTTTCATCAGCCAGCTTGAAGTGGTTGTAATCTGTAGTATTATATATGTTCCCTTCATCTAGCATTGACCCCAATGCTTTCCTGGTTACAAAAATAAATAATAAATGATCATTTTAAGTGCAAAAACTTCACCTATGTTGACTGGAAGACTTTCTTAAGTCGTCTCAACATAGCCGGTCCCAAGCCCGGGTAAAGGAGGAGGGTGTGTTAAGGTCTGGCGAACCAACAGTAAAAAAACAGGCACTCTCATGGATTTGAAACCCACAAGAGATTCGTTGGGGCGTAACCCTCTTAGCGACGCGCTACATCGGAACCCGGGTGTGGTGTTAAATGGGCAAGGGCCGGATCGTCATCCCCTTAGTGGCGCGTCGTATCGTGACCCGGGTACGATGAAAAATGAGTAAGGGTCGGGCCGTCGCAACCTTAGTGGCGCGCTACATCTACGCCCGGGTGTAGTGAAAAATGAGCGAGGGTCTTCGCACTTCCCTCGACGGGTGCGAAGGATAAGGAAGCTAGCCGAGCCAACTAGGATTCGTCTAGGTAGCTAGAACGTAGGGTCCCTAACAGGTAAGCTAAGAGAGCTAGTCGATGCAGCAATTAGAAGGCGTGTAAATATTCTATGCGTTCAGGAGACTAAATGGAAGGGGCAAAAGGTGAAGGAGGTGGAGGATACTAGCTTTAAACTTTGGTACACGGGGACAACATCGGGTAGGAATGGTGTAGATATCTTGATCGATAGGAGCCTTAAGGATGGAGTCGTTGATGTTAGGAGGCAAGGCGACCGGATTATCTTGGTCAAGCTGGTAGTTGGAGATTCGGCTCTGAATGTGATCAGTGCCTATGCCCCTCAGGTAGGTCTTAGCGAAGGCACCAAGAGATAGTTTTGGAAAGATCTTAATAGCATGGTTAGTACCGTGCCTATCAGCGAGAAACTATTTGTAGGAGGAGACCTCAACGGCCATGTTGGTGCGGCTAATGTAGGTTTCGAGCGGGTGCACGGGGGGTTCGGGTATGGTAGTAGGAATCAAGAGGGGGAGGATGTTTTGAACTTCGTGCTGGCCTATGACTTGTTGATAGCGAACACCCTCTTTAGGAAGAGGGAATCTCATCTAGTAACCTTTCGTAGTGGACAACACTCGAGCCAGATCGACTTTATCCTTACAAGGAGGGAGGATAGACGTGCTTGCTTTGATTGTAAGATGTTATCTGGGGAGTGTGTTGTCCCTCAACATAAGCTTGTGGTGGCGGACTTTCGCTTTCAGGTACGTGTCTATCAGGACAAATGGGCCAAGATTGTGAGAACGAAGTGGTAAAAGCTTAGAGGGGAAGCAACGCAAACGTTTAAAGAGAGGATGCTAGACGAGGGGCCTTGGGAAGAAGGAGAAGATGCAGACGACATGTGGCTAAAGATGGCAACATGTGTCCAGAAGGTGGCTTCGGAAGTGTTTGGCGTGAGTAGGGGAGGCAAACGGGAAGCGAAAGACACATGGTGGTGGAATGACGAGGTGCAAAGGGCTATTAGGGAGAAGGAGTGTTTCAAGCGTCTCCACCATGACAAGAGTGTAGCCAACATCGAGAGCTATAAAATAGCGAAGAGGGTTGCAAAGCGAGTTGTGAGTATAGCAAAAGGTCAAGCGTATGATGGTCTTTATCAGCGGCTAGGCACGAAGGAAGGAGAGAAGGACATTTATAGGATGGCTAGAATCCGTGAGAGGAAGACAAGAGACATCAACCAAATAAAATGCATTAAGGATGGGACAGATCGACTTCAGGTGAAGGATGAGGAGATCAAGGACAGATGGAGAGAGTACTTCAACAAGCTGTTTAATGGGGAGAATGAGGGTCCTGCCCTTGAGTTGGACGACTCATTTGACGATACCAACAGACGCTTTGTGAGGAGAATTCAGGAGGCAGAGATCGGAGAGGCTTTGAAGAGGATGAAAGGAGGTAAAGCGATGGGCCCTGATGATATCCCCATTGAGGTGTGGAGATACCTAGGCGCCAGAGCGATAGTATGGTTAACTAAGCTTTTTAATCTTATTTTTCGGTCTAACAAGATGTCTGAAGAATGGAGGAGAAGTATATTACTACCTATCTTCAAGAACAAGGGAGATGTTCAAAGTTGTACTAACTACCGTGGGATTAAGTTGATGAGCCATACGATGAAGCTATGTGAGAGGGTTATCGAGCATCGCCTAAGGAGAGTGACACTTGTGACCCAAAATCAGTTTGGGTTCATGCCTGGTAGGTCGACCATGGAGGCGATTTTCTTATTACGACAATTGATGGAGAGATATAGGGAGTAGAAGAAGGACTTGCACATGGTCTTTATTGACCTCGAGAAGGCATATGACAAAGTACCGAGAAATGTCATGTGGTGGGCCTTGGAAAAGCACAAAGTCCCAACTAAGTACGTTACCCTCATCAAGGATATGTACATGGATGTGGTGACGTTTGTCCGAACATGTGATGGCGACACTAGTGACTTTCCAATTAAAATAGGACTGCATCAGGGGTCAGCTTTGAGCCCTTATTTATTTGCTTTGGTGATGGATGAGATCACAAGGGACATACAAGGTGATATCCCTTGGTGTATGCTCTTTG
Source organism: Saccharum hybrid cultivar R570 (assembly GCA_038087645.1). Taxonomy (NCBI): domain Eukaryota; kingdom Viridiplantae; phylum Streptophyta; class Magnoliopsida; order Poales; family Poaceae; genus Saccharum; species Saccharum hybrid cultivar. The sequence continues at coordinate 9,303,976 of JAQSUU010000704.1, read as the reverse complement.
CTGATGATGTGGTGCTAGTTGACGACAGTAGGGCGGGGGTTAATAGGAAGTTAGAACTATGGAGGCACTCGTTAGAGTCAAAAGGGTTCAGACTTAATAGGACTAAGACCGAGTACATGAGGTGCGATTTCAGCGCGACTAGGCACGAGGAGGGAGACGTTAGCCTCGATGGGCAAGTGGTGGCCAAGAAGGATACTTTTCGGTATTTAAGGTGATGCTACAAAAGGATGGAGACATTGATGAAGATGTTAAGCATAGAATTTCAGCCGGCTGGTTGAAATGGCGTCAAGCTTCTGGCGTTCTCTGTGACAAAAGGGTGCCTCAGAAGCTGAAAGGAAAGTTCTATAGGACAACGATTCGTCCGGCGATGTTATACGGTGCTGTGTGTTGGCCTACAAAAAGGCGACATGTCCAGCAATTGAGTGTAGCAGAGATGCGTATGTTGCGTTGGTGTTGTGGGCACACAAGGAGGGATAGAGTCCGGAATGACGATATTCGGGATAGGGTTGGGGTGGTACCAATTGTGGAGAAATTGATTCAACATCGGTTAAGATGGTTTGAACATGTCCAACGGAGGCCTCCTGAGGCGCCGATGCGTAGTGGAGTTTTAAAGAGGGCCGATAATGTAAAGAGCAGTAGAGGTCGACCTAAACTAACTTGGGACGAGTCCGTTAAGAAAGATCTTAAGGACTGGAATATCTCCAAGGATTTAACTATGAACAGGAGCGCTTGAAGATTGGCAATCAACGTGTCTGAACCGTGACCTTTTTTGTCTTGTGCCCTTTATGTCCCTTTATGTGTCTCCCTGTTTCTCGTCTCTTTTGGGTTTCATCTCTAGCCTACCCCAACTTGCTTGGAACAAAAGGCTATGTTGTTGTTGTTGTTGTTGTTGTTTGTTGTTGTTGTATTTTAAGTGCAAACCCCTCTCATTTCACTTCAAATTTTAACACCTTGTCCTTCAGAAGGAACTAGTCAAGAAGGACTTGCAGCTGGATGAGAAAGACAGCACGTTGAAGAAGAAAACAGAGGAGCGTCAGGCAAAAGACAATTAGATCAAGGCACTTCGTCTTAAACTGGAAGGAAGACGCATCAACCCCTTTGGTCTTCTATGCGCGTTTGTCGTAGGCATGCTGTTTTCGATGGTCGTTAGAGTCATGGGCTAAGAATGACATGGTCATACCATCACGCTCTGCTATTTAGTAATCTTTAGCTCAGTGATATGCTATACGTCACCGAGTGCTATATCTATCTTGTATGAAACGTAATAGTAGGCCCTAAACCTGATGTGTCATATTTTAGTACGTGTGATTTCTGTAGTCAAAAACCTTCAATGCAGTCGATATGTACTTTCAAAGATTTCAAATGCAGAGTACCCGAATTCATACCTGCTTAGGGCATGCATTTTGAAAATACGGCGATGATCCATTATCTCAGTTAATTACACAAATCAAGTTAAGCAAAATGCTGGCAACAAATGTGCCTCATTCACGTGCACTGCATACGTGATGTCAACATCGACTACGTCACCTGCAGTAAATCGGTCAGCCTTCTTGTCTTCGACGTCCTGTTCCCCTGTTTGCTTGCATCCGGATCCTCGATATCTTTGTCTTCACTCCTCTTTTTCTCCTTCTCTAGTTTGAAGTGCTTCTTCCACGACTTCAGTGATGTGTCTCTAGGCCTGCCTGCCCTCTTCACCCTCTCAGGGCATGCAATCGACTTTGTCACATTTGTTGCCTCCAAAATACTTCTTGCTACTTCACTACATGGCGGATTATTTGCATAATTGTCCCCTTGACTGCTAGGGACGACGTTCTGCATTGCACGTAGAGCATCGGCGTATGCTTCGTCATCGATCGGCCCTTTACTCTGAGAGAGCTCCAATGCCTTCGTGACCACGCCTCTTCAGTTCATCGTTCTGTGCTGTCATCTGCTCAATTACTGATAACTCCGTCGCATTGTTTGTGCCTCCTCCTGCCTCCCTGCTCCACCTAGGATGTATATTGCCCTTTTGTATCTCTGTCCTGTCTAAATGGACCAGAACCTGCACATGGATTAAGAACAGTAATCAGTTACTTGTTCCAACTATCCCCTATCGCTCCCAATGTCTACAATCTCACATTTTAAAAAATTGCAGCAAGAACTTAAAAACCATTAATTACTTCAAAAAACTTAAAATCCATCTTTATGGGATGTCACTTTTAGGCTGTGCCTGCATAGCAGTCCAGCATGCTCGTATAGGCCGCAGCTGCATTTGATCCTCTCAATCCCTTCCAAATCGATGACGTACTTTCTAGCGTCGTTGCAACCTATTTCATTTGTGTGAACTACTGCAAATCTCTGAGCATTACCTGATTTTTCCACTATTGTATAGGCTCCTGACTCATACAGCTCATTGTAAAATCTTTCGTGAATTTCCCTCGTGTAGACTGCCTCTGCATGTCCTTCTATTGGCACTCCAACCCTCCTTTTTCTTGACATCTGATGACAAAGATAAGAACTCGCTAGTAAGTTCGATCATGCGTTGAATTCCCAGCCACATAGCTACAACCGTAACAGTCAGAACTACTGCTACATCTACCCATGTACATCAAAAAAAATTCCTTCACAGGAACAGCATAGTCAGCGTTGTATTATGAATTTATATTTAAATTACACCACCCACCAATATCTATGAATTTGGCCCTGCCAGTCACCTTATCATGTGGCAGCAAAATTACCTGTTTTGTCAAGTGAACCTCCCTCTGCTCCTCTTGGTTACAGTCAAACTGGAAATCCCTGAACTTTGCAACAAATGTATGCATTGGTGCGGACCTCTGAATGAACCTCTTAAGCATGTGGTTTGCGCTCTCACTCCGTTGGGAGCTAGTCATACCTGCACAAAAGATGTCCATGAAGTATGGCTTTGCCCACATTCCCCTCATCTTGTAAGCTCGATCCATGAATTTGTTTTTTTCCAGCTTGTACTCCATCACCAGGTCCTGCCACTTCTGCTCGAACGCACTTGGAGAGACCTCATCTGTTATCAGTCTGTTGAATCTTTTCTTGAATGCACTCCTTTTAGAGTATGGTGTCCCTATCTTCTGCTTGGCCTTTCTTAGAACATGCCATCGGCACCATCGGTGCCTTGTACCCTTAAGAGTTGTCTTAATTGCCGCTGCCATTCCTTGGCATTGATCTGAGCCAGAAGACAGATCACATATTAATCATTTATCTTTTCTTAGAATTAGTAGCAAACATATGCATGCCTAGTATCCAATATGCTTGAGCCTCCGTAACTACTCCTAGATGTAGTTGAAATCCAAGTTGTAAGCTACACTCTGCATTAATAACTATTATGAATAAGAATACATAAATCAAAACGATGAACAATCATTTCAGACTCACCTGTTAGTATTGTTTTAGGTTTTTTCCCTCCCATTATATCTGTGAAGTTGCTGAATGTCCACTCAAAGTCCTCTGTTCTCTCATGTTTCAGCAGCACACCACCGAAAATTATTGTTTGGTAGTGGTTGTTTACTCCAACAAATATTCCAAAAGGCAGGTTGTACAAGTTTGTCCTGTACGTAGTGTCAAAGGTCACCACATATCCAAAGTGCTTGTAGTCCAGCTTGTTCTTCCCAGTGCACCATATCATACATTCTATTCTCCCTTGTTCATCTGTCTTGAACCTGACCTCCAAGTCAGGGTCACTTTCTTTCATCCTCCCTAACAACTCCATAGTTTTTTTTCATATCTTCTTGTATATCTTCCTGAGCCATCCTTGCACAAAGGTTCTTAACTGTCTGCTTTCTGATGGGCAACACACTGTCTGCTGACATTGCTCCTACTATGCTGCACACATGGCCAAGTGCAACATTGTTCCCCCTTAATCTCCTTATGAAATCCTTTGTCATAGGGTCTATATATCCATGAGAGCCCCACTGTTTCTTCTCCCCACACGTCAATAAAAGAGGATGGTTGTGCTCGGAAACAATCTTGCTCACTATCCATGAATGGTTTTCCATCCGGTGGAGCCGCAGCATTGCTTTGCAACCCGACCTTGCCGAAGGTGCTCTTGGGTTTCTGCAGAATCCCTGCTTCGCCAACAATGAATCATTACATCGTTTAACTTCCGCTGAAGATCAGTTACCTCTGGTTTGAATAACACGAAGTTGAGTCCATACCTCACAGGAGCAAACAATGTCTCTTTCAGAGTGGTGTAATTGTTTGCATTCGTCTTTGACCTCGATTCTCTGATGCCGAATCTGACCTCCCAAGAATACAGGTTGTAGAACTTTTTCGCTTCTTCATATGAACTGAACGTGGTACCTTCGTGTGGGAAGAACACAGGCTCACCTTCTCTTTGAGTTGACGACGCTATCGCATTTGCAATCGCGTTATTTGCCGTTGGAGCCAAGCATGCGGCCGGTCCCTCCTTTCCTCTTTTCCTGCCAAAAATTGATTTTAAACAATCTGATCCAGGTAATCATTTTCCTACAGCGATCTGATCGAAATGCATATCCATTTACCTTTTCCTGAATGACACGGTTGTTAGGACCCCAGATCCAGAGCTAGCTCCCCTGGTCCGCTCACCAACACTCGATCTAGATCTACTAGACCTATCGCCGACTCATGTTCGACTCATGTTCTTCCATTCTGGGGTTCGTACGCCCGGCTTGCAAGAATGGATCCTCTCCTTCTTCTATGTTTCCCGGATCAATGGGGAGCGCCACATCACACCCCAGATTTTCAGATCCCATCGTATCCAGGGATCGGGCAGTGCAGAGAGTTCATTTGGTTTGTCTTTGAATGCAGAGGCCTTATATATCTTGTTGTGTTCCTTCCCGCCAAAGGCTGCCTCCACACTCTGATAGTGGGCTGTAATCCAATCTATACCCACACCAATCCACTTCTCTGCACTGCAGCTTTTGTCACCAGACTAAACTAATCCAAATATGGCAGGATCCAAACTACACCAATCCGCAGAGCAGAGAAGAAAGCACACCAATCCATTTGACAACCCGTGGGTTCCTATCCATTCCATGCCAATTTTCTAAGCCACAGATGGCAAACGCAGAGCAGAGCGAGTTGCCAAACGTAGAGCAGGCAGCTGTGTTGTGCATGAGCTCCATCCACCGTACCACCAGACCAGACCATTTACAATTTTACATGCATGTCAAATTAATTTCATACAGCCAGAGCCAGGCCGGCATTAGAAGTGGCAGACTGGTCACTTAAATAAACAAAATGTTCAAAGTAATAGCCACCCAAACACCCATCAAATGCCTGACGAGCATCACTCAACCTCAAAATTTTGCCAAATAAAACATGTCATGCTAGGAACAAAAGGATCTTCTCGGTTCTTGGTTCTAAAGGGATGGTACAACTGAAGGACCACATTTGCTTACAAACAATTAGCGACACCATAGAAGCAAACATGGATCGGATGAACACCACTAGAATGCCACCATTTCAGTCGCTGAAGCCAAAGAGTAATTGCAAGAACCAGCTTTTCAGTCTCTAAAGCCAAATAGTTACTGCAACAACTTGTGGAAGGAAGGCTTGAACCACATTGACATGATCTGTAAAATAGTATCAGTTTCAGTCCCATGTAAGGTAAACTTTGGAGATTGCATTCATCTAAAAAAAAAGTGTTCCTGAATTTTCTTTTTCTTTGTAGAAAGGATAACAAAATGATAAACCTTCTCATCTGTTACCTGATGCATTACAGTGCACCCTCTAGGTTGCAGGATACTAAGGATAGCCACTACTTATTTACACACCCTTTATCTGAGATTGTTAAACGAAAGATCTCTGTAACAGAAGCCAACTCAAGTGAATCAGTACTGAAATAGGTAAAGAGAAAAACAAACAATAAAATGGGCTTGCAGAGCATACACGAGAGCAAAACCATCAATGCTGGCAAGTGAATTAGGCAGAACTCCAGACAAGCTATTATTGTTCAACTTCCTGGTAGCAACAAGAGAGGTAGTAAGAAAAAAATAGATGATCCAGTTGCTGAAAATACAGTGGCTGAAAGATGACTGGAGAAGGAATAGATGCAATCACAGTGGCTTTCTACTATGCAGTGGCTACTAGCTAATAATCAATTTCTGTAAGATGCACATCACTGATGGAAGATAGCAATATAAACTGAGATTATTCCAGGCATTTCCCTATTTTCTATTTCATTATCATGAAGAGAAAAGGATCCATTTGTCAGTTATAGTTCGAACTATAAAAGCATGAAAGCCAAATGGCCAGCCAGGTACTAATCTAGTAGTATCAAAGTACAGCTATTAGCTAGTGGACAGTTATAAGACTGAAACAAATATCCCTCTTTACAAATACAGTGGCTTTCTATTCGTTCATGTAGGGTCTAAGAAAAGTTCGTGAAATATCAGACTATGCAGTTCTAATAACTTACCAGTCAAAGGTGAAGAATGATATCCACCACATGCTACTTGGATTACACGGATATTTTTCAGACTAGGGACAAGCTGTGGCCTCCAATCACTGAAATTGCTTCCTCTACCCAGTTCAAAGTTTGAATTTGCTGGAAATGATATACGAAATGCAAATATTCAGCACATCAGTAAATTAATCACAGTCATAAGGGAAAACTGAAGCTGATAAGAAATTAAATGAGAGCTCCGGCTCCTTAGCAAGAAACACAAGCATTTCATTGTTCCCATTCCATTCAGAGTGAAGGGCACAACTATGCAACAGAATATTGAGACACGGCAGCAATGGACTCAATTTAAGATAAATAAGGACTGGCCTGGACAGAGGCATCCATCCATCTAGCAGCCTACTACACCACACACACTACCATGCCATTGGCCATTCCCATGGATGCTGCTCTCATTAATTGGCTCTTCATATCTGCTGTGGCAAACTGACTGCTAGCAACACAGGCAAACTAGAGAACAGAGCTAATAAGGAAGCTTGCAAATTCTAGGAATTTAGAACTACTGCAAGTGCACTTGTTCATACAATAGGAAATGAATTAGTCCTTCAAATATTTGTTAAGGATTGCTTGACTAAAATATTTACTATTATGAAAGCGACACAACAGAAAGATGCAAAACTTTGAACTGCACTGAAACAGAAAAACTGTGAACTTTCTGAAGAAACAGACACAGAAAAATTGCATTTCAACATGCAGTACACAGTAGGAAAATGCCAACCTAATTAACAGAGCAGTAACAAGATGGAAGTGCACCTATTGTAAACAATCTAATTTAGCAGACACAGAACCATCAGATTGCAGATATTTCATCAAACAAAAAAGTCATGTAGATATATGAGGGAGATTTACCAAGGCAAGGCATATGCTTGGTTGCAGTCTTGGAGGCGTCCAACTCATCCAACCGCGCAAGAACGCCGGCCGTCACCCTGTACACCACCCCGGTCCCCGGCCACTCGGTGGATGCCCACACCCAGGAGCCAAACCTAGATAAGAGATCAAAGTCAGTTTGGGAGAAAGGCAAAAGGGAAATGGGAGAGGAGAGAGCGAGTAATGGAGGGCGAACGCGCCTCCATGATGAATGTAAATGGGAGGGGAGCACGCACCACCAGGTCAGAGAGCGAGCGTGTGCTGTCAGGTCAGGGACGAAGCGCGCAACGCCTGGTCAGGGATGGTTAGCCGCACCGTCGGGGACGGGGACGGGGACGACGGCGCCCCACTAGCGGATGCGGATTGCTGGTTGTTCCCCCTACCGCCGGGGATAGGGACGGGGACGGGGACGGTGGCGACGGCGATGCACTCGTGAAAGAAGTGGAGTCGAGATGACGAGACCAGAGGCAAACCCTTCACCAAAAACCGTAGCATCCATGGGTTGGGGACTAGAGCCCAATCCACTACCTCCTTGACCCAAGCCAATCCAGCCCACGAGGCATTTGAAACCTGTTGTCCCCAGCCCAGAGTCAATTTGGGTAAGATCCAAATTGTTGAACCCATTTGGGCCCAATCCACTAGCAGGATGACCTCCATAATACCCCCACTTAAATGCTCCTACCCTCAAAGTATTACAGCATCGTTTTCTTCGTTACGGTCTCCTCCCGCACCGACGCGGTTATGAAACCGATCTGTCGTACCATCTGCCCCTCCATCGCAGCCGTCCGCTCAGGGGGGACACATAAGCCCCGGGGCACCCACTTCGCGTTGGGCCCCTGGGCTCGAGCTCCTCCACGGTGTTGACGATGACAGCGTCCGTTCTTCGGTACCCGTACTGTATCCGGCGGTGCTGGAACGCCGTCCACTGCTCGACGCCGTCGGCGTCGAGGAAAATGGTCAACAGCTGCGACCGGTGAAGCGCCACCTCCTCCTGGTGCTCCGGAAGGCGGAGGCGGAGCGAGCCGTCGAGCTGAAAGGCAGAGCTGCCATGTGTCTCCACAGCGCGTGCAGGATGGCCGAACCAAGCGCACTGCAGGACAGGTACAGGGCATGGGCGCAACCATGGCGCCGCGCCACGTCCACCGTCCACGCCACGGTCGGGTCAGCGACGATGCAGACGCCGCCGGCACCGGCGTCGTCGTCGCAATGCAGGCTGGAGACCAGGGCGTCGAAGGCCGGCTCCAGGGACTCGAAGGCCTCAAAGAGGGTGATGAACTGCGCGACCAGGAGGGTGCCGGTGGACTCGCAGTCGTCTGGAAGGCCACGGACGGCGGCAATGTTGCGTGCGGTGGAGACGAGCATGATGGTCACTTCATGGAAGGAGCGGCGGATGAGGCGTGCGACGGCTAGCAAGAGGTCCGTCCCCAATTCCACTCCCGCACAGCCGCACCGCTGCCGCCACGACGCCGCAGACCTCGCTGGCCTAAGAAAATCTATTTTTTTTCTTTACGTGTTTGTACGGGATTCTTGGGTAAAACCCGTAGACCGATGCTATGAGTGGAGTTTGTTGGACGGTTCCTCCTGGGTCTGGTCTGGGCCGGTATGCAGTTATGACAAACCAATGAACAGGGGGCTGCTGATGTGCTTAGATCAAGGGCGGCGAGGGGGCCAACTCAATCTTATGAATTCTTTGCTGTTCAGGTCATAGTTTTAAATCTCCGGCTATAGCTGAAGATATAACCGGCTATAGCTGTTGGAGACTGGTCAAGCTACGAGCTATAGCCCGCTATATCCCGCTATATCCCGCTATATCTCTATTTAGCCTTCGCTATTGCTGTTTTAAAGGTCGTCCGCTGCATACCCTTAGCCGGCGATTTAAAACCTGGGTTCTGGTGCTTCCATGCATGATGATTCGAAGTCATTTTTCATACATGACATTTTTTTTCCACGGTGCCAGCACCATGTATACCCACATTGTATGATTTTTTTTGTTTCTAGAGTTTCATCAGATCTGAAGTGTACAGATCATATTGTACTCCCTTGCTATCGGATTGGTTTTTGTTAGGCGATTCATAGTTTTCACACAAGAAGCAGAGTAGGAAAAAAGGGGACACATTCCTGGAATATCTGACAGAATGTATACCACTATAATTATGTATTGGTCTATGCAGCTTTTAATGATATTTTTGAAACGTTTTGTGCAATTTACCCTGAATTTATTACTGAGAAGGATGATGGATTTACCCTTTCTAAATTTTTTGATATAGTAAGAAAAAAAGATTAGTGCAGCTTTTAATGATATTTTTGAAACGTTTTGTGCACTTTACCCTGAATTTATTACTGAGAAGGATGATGGATTTACCCTTTCTGAAATTTTTGATATAGTAAGAAAAAAAGATTAGGCAACAGTTTTGTAAATTGTGTTAAATTTGAGCAGAAAAATCTCAGATAATTCTTTTAAACCAAACACTACACAACAATCATTCGTAAATGGTGTTAAATTTGAGCAGAAAATTGTCAAATAGTTCTTTTAAACCAAACACTACACAACAAACCTTCATCTACTGACGTTGTAGTCCTAACTGATAGCGACGGAATCCCTAACTCATCTATCAACGGAAGAGCGCCCAGAAAAGCACCCCCCATGGAGGAATCCCTAATTCATCTATCCACGGAAGAACGCCCAGAAACGAAACACCCATGGAGCCCTATCGATAGCTGTGACAGCATGGCCGAGGACTCTGCAGAACTGCTCCATGGCGGTGGAGAACTCGCTGCCAGCGTAGCCCTCACAGCCTGACTCATCGTCCTCGAAGTCAGACTCCTCGTCGGACGAAAGGATCAGGGGTGCCGAGAGGTCGGCGTGGGAGATGTTGCTGGTCCCGGTGTGCTCTCGGACCACGAAGACCCGCTCCTTGCCGTCGTGTGCGAACTCGACCGTGCCCGTGCCTGCTCCGCCACCAATGTACGTGACGAACGTACACCTCGCAGGCGGCGGGAGTGGGACCTCGGGTGACGGTGCAGCGGCGATGCCCGGGGAGGCGGAGGCCGGAGGGCGCGTCCGGTGGCGGCTTCGGCAGGGGTGGATCGGCGACGCTCGTGTCCAAAGTCTCGGCCGCGCCCTCGCCGCTCTCGCGCGTGCCCACGCCGCGCTGCGCATCGGCCCCGGCTGCGGCTGCGTCACCCGCGCCGCCGCGAGAGTCGCGGGGCTCGTACGCTAGCAGGTGGCGGCGCCGTGCAGGCGCAGCGACGACGCGCCCCGCATCGGCTCTGGATGCATCACCCGCGCCGGCGCCGCCGTGAAGATCCCGCTCGTCGTCGTCGGGGTACAGGTGACGCGATGCTGGTACGGCGACGAACGGGGCGACCTGCCTGCGGGACGACAAGGGCGGAAGTGCCGCCGCGTTGCTGGAGGATGGCGCCAGCGGTCGAGCGGCGGCGCTCGGGCTCGGCTGATGCGGCACGCTGCGGATGGTGGTCGCCGAGCTGCGCGCCGCTGTCGCAGGGGAGGAGGAGGCTGCGGCTCCGAGGGCGAGGAGGAGCGCGAGGGCGGCTGCGAGGCCGCCTAGCATGGGGATGACGACGCGCGGTGGCTGGCCGTGCCGAGCTGCTGGAGCAGCCATAGCCATCGAGGGACGAGGGGTGCGGGCGCCCGAAAATTGAAATGGGAGAGAAGGTGGTGATGGTCCGTGGTGGGGATTCTTCTTGCTGCGCAGGATGGCGGGGCGCCATTTGTATGGTATATAATCGGCCGGTGTGTTCGCGTCGAGACCAGCAGCCAGCGGCGGCCTCCCGCGGGCGTCACGTTGCACGGGCCGGTGTTTCTCAGGTGCGGAGAGGGTGCCTCCGTTCCGTGTGCGTGCGGGTGCGGTCCAGGCCGTGCGGCACGGCAGCTTAGCCGTGTGCGAGCGGCTCCACGCCCGGCCGGTGCCTGTCCGCCAGCGGCTCCACTGCGGCTCTGTGCCTTCAAAACGCTGCCACGCTGGTCGCCAGCGAGCGCCGAGACCGATGAGGAGGCCGAATCGAGGGAAGCCGGGGGCGGTTAGCCAGCTGTCGCAGTTCCGTGATGCGCTGCTGGTTGCTGGCTTGCTGCGATGCTACTATGCTAGCCGCTGGCCATCTGCCGCTGCCACCGCCACTTCCGAATGGAGATGCTCCTGGACTGGGACGGGAGATGCGTGGTCCTCCACCGTGTGGAGTGATGCCTAAAAGCCAACAAGTCGTACAGAGTAGATTTTGGCATCACGCATGGAAGGCCACAACTAGTGAGCGCAATGAAGGAGGTGTTTGGTTTAGGCGGCTAAAGTTTAGTCTATTTAGTCCACTTTTTACCAAATACATGGACTAAATGGGAGGTAAAGAGAGAACTAAAGTTTAGCTGCCGCCGGAGAGCTAAACTGGACTAAATAGAGTGAAACCTCACTTTTTAGTCTCATTTATCCAAACCAAAGTGGATAACTAAAGTTTAGTCCATGATTTAGCTACTAAAGTTTAGCAAGGAGAAACCAAACAGGCCCGAAGCATCGCTAGGGGCCCCACGTGACATATTAAAAAATGGTAAAGATGCATCTCGTTGCTTTGCTTCTAGTTGAATGGCAATAGGACTCTAGCCTTAAAAACAATTTTTGAGGAAGATGGCAGCGGTGCCTGTACTTGATCCACTCCTAGTTTTGCAAATGCAAGCATCGGTGGCTGCAGTGGTGTGAATAGTGCCTGAATCTTTTTTTCTCTTTGGGAGCATCACTTAAGGCTGTCCACAGCGTACAAGTGGTGCTCAGAAAAAAAGCAGACGCCACGGTGGCGTCGCCCTAGCACAGCTGCAGTGTGGAAAGGAAAAGCATCGCAGCCATCCGTGACTCTTCGAATAAAATAATCAGTACATCACTCTTTCTCCCCCAACAGGGTACACTGCACTGACCAATGGTTGCAAAGACCGGACCAACAAATTAGTTTTTTTGTTGTGCGGGCAGCGCAGCTTATACATACATCGCTCCTTCTTTTCTCGGCACCACTCAAATTTGGCACCACCAGTTGCAGTGGAAGGAGCGGTGCCCAAATCCTCTCTGTCCTCTCTTAGCTTCACTCTGGAAACAACACCGCGGAAGGCCTAAGCTACACACTGGAGAAGGCCTAAGCCAGGACTTAGGAATCAACGCTGGCTGCTGATGCTGTTTTTTGTGGGCTGCTAGTTGCTTGTGGGCCAATTGGACAATGGGCTGTATACATAGATCCATTTCAAATTATAAGATGTTTTGAGTTTTATAGATGCATAGTTTTTGCTCACTTTAGATATACATTGTCTAGATACTATATAACAAAAACAATTATATCTAAAAAATCTAAAATATCTTATAATTTGTAATGAAGAGACTACTGTATATATTTATTTTTGTCACCAAAGTCTTGGGTATTCCAATTCTAACAATACAGGGAAATACTCGTGACGCCGCCCGTGCTTTGCCGCGGCTGCATCTGCATACATTGAGACTAACGTTAAGCTTATATTCCATCCATTTTAAATTATAAATCATTTTAGTTTTTCTAGACATAGATCTCACGATGTATCTAAAAGAGTTAGAACAACTTGGATTTTTTTGGCGAAAAAACAAAAAACTTGTAATTTAGAATGAAGTATTTTATAAGCTTATACAGTATAAGTTATACTGGAAACATAGTGTAAGCCGCAATGGAGCTTGGGATTGGAGTAGCAAGAACAAGGGAAGGAAATTGGACGGAGGAATGATTTATTAGAAGTAACAGGAGTTCTTAACATGTTCAAAGTTATCTCTCTCTTGGATCTCTCCTTACTTTATACAGTACATGAAACGCTCCTTTCATGCATCCGCATAGTGCTAGTGGCTAAAATAGAAATGTAAAGACAGCCTTGATTTGGATCACGACATATATGCAGCTTAATATGAATAATAAAAAAATGCCAAATGCACAAATATATAAAATCATCATCCGACGAGCAATCTTCATCAATGCCAAGCTTGAAGACCTTTGCTTTTTATATTTTTGTAATTGCTAGTTATATGTTAAAATTTTTATTTTCTTATCTTGGATTTCTAAGAATATATTTTTATGTAAATATAAGAATTATGGAAGTATGGACTCGTAATACATGTATTTTCTTATTTGCCCATCTAAATTAAATGCAACCAAACTTTGCAACATTTGCAACCGAAAACACGAAGATGATAGGAAGGAGAGGCACCATATAGAGCAAAATACGGAGTTTGGAAATTTAGTGTTTTGGTGGGGTGACAGTTGAGGAGATAGGTGGTGGTGTGGAGAGCCTCCACCCAGTAGGATGGCGGGAGGCTGGCTTGGAACATGAGGGAATGCATGATGTTATTAGTGGAACGGGCATGACCATTTTGAGAAGTATGAGGATAGGACATGCGAATGGTGGTGCCATGAGTGAGGAGAAAGGTACGGGTGGTGGAGTTGTCGAATTCGCGACCGTTGTCACATTGGACGGTCTTAATTGTGGTTCCGAACTGAGTAGCGACATAAGAAAAAAAGTTAGAAAGGGTAAGAAATGTGTCCGACTTAAGTCGTAAAGGAAAAGTCCATGAGTAATATGAGCAATCATCAAGAATTATAAGATAATATTTATAACCAGTGACACTAGGAATGGGAGAGGTCCACAAATCACAGTGTATTAAATAAAAAATCTTAGAAGCACGTGGAGTGGATTGAGCAAAAGGAAGGCACACGTGGCGACCTAACTGACAAGCATGACACAATGTTTCTAACTCACTTTTATTACAAGCCGAATGTAAAGAAGATGCCAAGTGGCATAGAGACTCATGGCCAAGATGACCGAGTCGGCGATGCCAAAGCACAGGGGTAGATGTGATGGCGGCGAATGTATGAGGATGGGCGGACGGTCGAAAGGAGTATAGCTCCCCAAAACTATTGCACCTGACGATCATGTTCCCTGTTGCCCAATCCTTTATAGAAAAGCCAAAAGGATCAAATTCGATAGAACAATTATTATCAGTGGTGAAACGACGGACAAAAATAAGATTCTTAATAATATGCGGGGAGACAAGAATATTATGTAGATGTAATGAGCAATTGGTCAACGGAAAAGAAGTGGAACCGATAGTAGTAACAGGTATAGAGGAACCATTGACGATAATAATATTAGGCGGGGTAAAAGAAGTAGGAGGATGAACATGGGATAGAAAGTTGGAGTTTGAAACCATGTGAGAAGAAGCACCTGAGTCCATATACCAGTTGTCGGTCGATGGAGATGTGAGCGTCATGGTGCTGAAGTTGTGCGCCAAGGCCTGCGGGTCCCATGTCCAAGCGGATGGAGCTAGCGACAAAGCTGGGGATGGAGCACCGTAGTAGGAGATAGGGGTGGTCGAGCCGGCAAACTGCTGCTGCAGCGGGTACCCGGCGAACTGCTGCTGCTGTGACTGGCTGGTGAAGAAGTGCTGCTGCTGCTGAGCAGGCGCATTGGTGATGAACGCCTAAGGACGAGGAGGGAGTGGCGCGAGCGGGGGTTGCGGAGGCGCGCCGGGCTGTCCGGGGCAGACGGCAAAGGTCCCCGTGAGCAGGTTCCAGTGCGTCGGCCAGGGACCGTGCCGGTGACCAGCCTGGCCAGCGCCAGTCGCGTTGGAGTGCCAACATGCAATAGCCGTCTGGGCCCGGGCGGTGGCAGCTTCGGCGGCAGCGATCGTCTCCATGGCCGCTTGGTAGAGTTCGGCGTTGCAAGGCATGCCAGCCGGTTGGACAGCACAGTGTCGATGTCGCATGGGAAGAGCTCGACGCCTGCGAAGCACCGTCGTCACGCGGCGAGAGGCGGAGCACCGCCCTGGCGGAGTCACGGCAGTCGCGGTGCGGAGTCGCGGGCCTGGCGGAGTCGCGAGCCTGGCGTCGCGGTGCGATCGCAGTGGTCTCGGTCACGGACGGAGGTCGCGCAAATAGGCACGGCACTTCCAGGCGGTCGGAGTCCCGAGACGGGGTGGCGGGGTCGCGACCTAGCGACCTAGCGGAGTAGCGGGGTCATGGGACGACCTGGCGGATTGCGGTGCTTGGCGAGACGGAGTCACGATGGCGCGATGTCCCCGACGCAGAGGCACGATGACGAGCCGCGACGCAGAGGCGTGATGTCGAGACTGCGATGGCGTGACGCAGCGATGCGAGCGTCGGAGGTGGAGAACGTCGCGGGAGTCCGACGGTCTAGGGTGAGCGGAAGCAAAGGGATCGTGACCCTTCTGATACCATATTGGAGGATTAACTCAACTCAGTTTTTCATTAATCTCAAGAGGTGTTTATATAGAAATACATGGGATATGAAAGGATAGAGGGAATATCAAAACAAAGAGTCTAACTAATCAAATACTTGATATTCTAACAAGAAACACTAGCAGAATGAAAGCATGCAACACCTGAATCACAAGCAGCTGTGGCAAGTCACTCCTGTGGCTTGGTAGGGAAGGGCAGGTTCAGGTGCTTGTAGCTCGTGAATCCGCCGTCAACCACAAGGTTGTGCCCGGACACGTACTTGGCGTCGTCAGAGGCCAGGTACACGGCGGCCCTCGCCACGTCCACCGCCTCGCACGTCGCGCCTTTCAGCTCGTCTAGACCCCCTGATGATCGCCGCCACCTGCTCTTCGTCGGCGGCGCCGCCGAGCATAGTCGAGAATTGATCGACCACCATCGTCGTCGGCACCGCGTGGGGCGAGATGCAGTTGACCCGAACACCGTGGCGCGACAGCTCCGCCGCCGCGGCTTTTACCGCGCCAGCGACGGCAAACTTGGACACCGAGTACGGATACGTCCCCAGCCCGCCGAGGACGCCGCTGATGCTCGCCATGTAGAGGATGGAGCCGGCGCCGGCGGGGGCCATGACGCGCGTGGCGTGCTTGATCCCGGCCAGCGTGCCGCGCACGTTCACGGCCATGACGGTGTCGAGCTGCGCCAGGTCCAGTTCGGCCATCCTCGACGTGCCGGCCAACGAGCCGGCGACGCCGGCGCTGTTGAGCATGACGTCGAGCCGGCCATACCGCGTGACGGTGGCGTCCACGGCCCCGGCGACGCTCTCCTCGACGGTGACGTCGTAGTGGACGAAGTGGGCCTGAGGGCCGAGTTTCTCGGCGGTTTGAAGGCCCAGCTTGGAGTTGACGTCGGCAATGACTACGGCGGCGCCCTCCTGGATGAACTCACGGGCCGTCGCCTTCCCAAGCCCACTTGCTCCTCCTGTGATCAGCGCAATCTTCCCCACAAGCCTGCACATTTGTAAATCCTTTTCGATGAGTGGGACATCAAATTCATCAAATAGCATATTTCAAAACGAATGGAAAAGCATGAGATTTAAAAGTTTGCTTATCTATGTGGATCAAGATGGAAATTGAAACTCTAGACATCTGAGACGAAAATATGTGAAATAACAAAATAAAAATTGCGTGCCAGTACTGTGAAAAACTCGAAATCCAAGACGCATGTTTTTTTTCAACTCTTTTACCTCCCCTTCGCTGGCACCGGAGCCGGCGCCCCCGAGACCTTAGGTTCGCCGCCGGCCATGGAACAACTGTCCTCCTCCGAGGCCATTCTCGTAGCTGCTAGCTAGCTCCCAAAATCCAAGAAGAGCTACCAATAAGTCAACGTTGGGAGAGCTACCAGAAGGATAGGGAGAGAATGGTTGCTCGCTTCTAAATGAAGCCAGTTGGAAGGGACCTGGAGTGTTATACAAAATCGAGGAGCTGAGCCCTGACCCTGACATCAGCTCGAATAATGCAGATATGAACCGATTCGTTAGTTCTCACAACAGTTGACCTAATGGTTATACTAGAATTATTGCTAATGTGCACCACATATGCACGATTACATGGCGCCACTGCCATTTGTGGTCAATAATGCTACTAACAGCATGTGCAGCACACATGCACGCTAGACAAGAGTGCATGATTTAGTAGATATCATGTGCATTGTGCTGGTCAATGCAAGTACCAGGCGCAAGGAGATGAAGATGGACTAGGATTATTTCATATCGATTGAGCACAGCTTGACCGGTGTGATTCTTATTGCGTGATCATTCATTTCTAAGAGCATCGATCTCCATGAGTTTTCCGAAATCCACTCCTAATCATGGTTTTTTTAGCAAAGTTAGAAAAAACTGTTCTCTAACAACTCCTTATCTTAACTCCCAATCTTTCCATCCTCAAGGAAAATCAACTTAGTCACATTGAAATATACGCACATGTATGGATCAACCAATCTGAATGTTAAAGGATGTGCGAAAACAATAATGAGTAGGACAGGGTTCTTAATGCAAATATACAAGAGATAAAGAAAGTATAAAAATAGTTAGGGCGATTTAGAAATAATCTAGGATTCCTGCTGCTAAACTGTGTTCAATATTTTAGTAACCCAATTCATCCTCTCCACCTCATAGGCCAAGACATGAGTTCCTATAAACCAAACCAAAAAAAAAAAGGTAAGAAGCAAAAAGATGGCCGACTACTCCACACCTTGAACCAAACACCAAATCAATAGTTTATGGGTTATACGGACATAAGCGATACTCTGAGGTAGTAATTTGGATTTTTTAAACCAGAATATCTATACCTTTGACGTTTCACAACCCGCAACTTCTCCACGGAAAGAAAGCAGTAACTGCGAAGCCACATTCTTTTCTACTGAATCCATGCACTAGGTTTGGATCATTGCATGGGCTAAAAAGTCACTCACAACCCTTGTAAACCAAGATCACAACAACTCACACATTCTCTTCTTCCTCGCGGTTAGGTGCAGTTTTGTACAGAAGAAAAACACTACCAGAATGAAAGCACGCAACACCTGAATCACAAGCTGTGGCAACTGGCAAGTCACTCCTGTGGCTTGGTAGAGAAGGGCAGGTTCATGTGCTTGTAGCTCGTGAATCCGCCGTCAACCACAAGGTTGTGCCCAGACACGTACTTGGCGTCGTCGGAGGCAAGGTACACGGCGGCCCTGGCAATGTCCTCCGCGTCGCAGGTGGCGCCCTTGAGCTCCCCGAGCCCCCTGATGATGGCCGCCACCTGTGCCTCGTCGGCAGCTCCGCCCAGCATCGCCGAGAACTGTTCCACCACCATCGGCGTGGGCACCGCGTACGGCGAGATGCAGTTGACGCGGACACCGTGGCGCGAGAGCTCGGCCGCCGCGGCCTTGACGATCCCTGCGATGGCGAACTTGGACACCGAGTATGGGTAGGTGCCCAGCCCGCCGAGGATGCCGCTGATGCTGGCCATGCAGAGGATGGACCCTCCGCCGGCACCGTCGCCCGCGGCGGCCGGCGCCGGCGTCTGCAGCATGACGCGCGCGGCGTGCTTGATCCCCGCCAGCGTCCCACGCACGTTGACGGACATGACGGCGTCGAACTGCGCGAAGTCGAGGCTGGCGATCTGCGACGTGCCGGGGGACAGCGGACCCACGACGCCGGCGCTGTTGAGCATGACGTCCAGCCGGCCGTGACGAGCCACGGCGGCGTCCACGGCCGCGGCGACGCTGTCCTCGGCGGCGACGTCGCAGCGCACGAAGTGGGCGTTTGGGCCCAGCTCGCCAGCCGTCTCGAGGCCCAGCTTGGAGTTGATGTCGGCGAGGACTACGGCCTGCGCGCCCTCTTGGATGAACTCGTGGGCCGCCGCCTTGCCGAGCCCACTCGCGCCTCCGGTGATTAGCGCAATCTTCCCTTCTAGCCTGTTGAAAATCAAGTGTTTGGTGGCAGAATTGATTGTGAATTCAATATGCGGGATTTATAATTTACTAGTACGGTACCATTATATAATTAGACATTGAAACTTGTAGCACTGGCAGAAAACTTAAAGGAGAATGATAAAATTCTGGTGAGCGTTGAGATTTGAACTAGTAACAAAAGCTAAGAAAATCATTAGGTGTTTCGGTAAAAAATCTGTTAGGTTCACCTATGAGCTATGAAAAAAACTATAAACTGTTTGGTTGAAGCAACTATGAAAGCTATCCCTCTCTTAATCTTCATTAAAACAACTGTAGAACGTCTCTGTATTTACATCCACTTGGAAAAGGCTGAAAGCAAAGCACAAAAGCACGACCAAATGTGCCGTGAAAATTGTATTACGCAAAAGCAGTTGTGTATAAAAAAAGGAAACAAAAGCTAAGAAAATCATTAGGTGTTTGGGTAAAAAATCTGTTAGGTTCACCTATGAGCTATGAAAAAAAACTATAAGCTATTTGGCTGAAGCAACTATGAAAGCTATCCCTTTCTTAATCTTCATTAAAACAACTGTAGAACGCCTCTGTATTTACATCCACTTGGAAAAGGCTGAAAGCAAAGCACAAAAGCACGACCAAATGTGCCGTGAAAATTGTATTACGCAAAAGCAGTTGTGTATAAAAAAAAGGAACTTCAGGTTGTACCCATTTAGTCGGTGTTCTACTTTTTTTTTTAGTAAAAACACTTTCTAGAAAGTCAAACAACCTATGTAAGGGTAGTAAATTTAAACTATTTCTAACTTTATAAGACACAAACTGCAGAAAATAAATAAAAATACATGGAAAAAATAGGAAATCTTGAATGCATGTTTCGCTTGAGCTTTCAGCCGCTTATTTCTAGCCAGCCAGCAGTGTTTTTCTCTCACAACAAACTAGCCAACAGTACTTTTAGCCGCTTATTTTCAGCCAAACGAACCGGCTGGCAAATTTCAGTATGGAAACTTGCAATGACTGTGCTCAGACAGACAATGTGAGAGTAAACAATTGGTGGGTTAGCAGACAAAACTCAGGAAACTCGTGCGCGTGGTTAACGGGAAGATTCTCGTCATTTGCAAAAGGACCTGACAGAGCACTGTGGGCGGCCTTGCCCTTTGGGAACAGCAGTGCACTGTTCTTTGGAAGCTGCCGTGCTTCCAACTCACAAGCAGACGTATCCGCGGGCCCACACCACACACCCTCTCCTCTCGCTGTCTGTCGCTCTCTCATCTACGAGAACGAGTGCTACTGTAGTATACTACTCCTCCTTTCTCTGCCCTCTGGCTGCCACTGGTGAGACGTGAGAGGCTGAGATCAATCACATGGCACAACAGTAGCAGCGGCAGCTGCACGTAGAGATGAAAACAGATTAGATACGAACGAATATGGATCGTATCATATTTGTTTTCATATTTTTATCTAGATTCAGATTCGAATACGAATAGTGTCAATGATGTCGGATAAGATATGATTAGATGTCGACATCATAAATATGTGATTTGAATATTCGGATACGGATACGGTATCGGATGTTGAATATCCAGACTAAGATACGGACATATTTAAACCTCTCTAAACGAATTCGATTCGAATACGGTTGGAAAATATCCGTACCGCTTTTGCATGCATTAACACCTGCCTTCAGATGCAGTCCTGGAATCTAATCTAAAACACCCTGGACTGGAGAGATTAGAGGCGTCATTATGCAAGGGATAACGCCAAAGTTTCTGCGTCATTTATGCACGGCTCCACTCAGCATGCAAGTTGGATCGGATGTTTCCTCCTACCTTCCTTTGCTGGCCGCCGCCGACGACATCCACCGCTCGCGGCCCGCCACCCCGCCGCCGGCGGGCATCCTCATCACCGGGGCTGCTCTTCTCCTGGGAAGCCCCCAAACTAAAGATCAATCAATCGAGGAAACATGCAAATAGAAGTCCGGAAAGTTGGACCAAAACAAATAGACATTTGCTGCCCTCATGGAGTCATGGACATGGTGAAATGAAATGAGATTCGAAAGGATAAAACATCAGAAACTGCATGTAGTGATATACGTACCTAGCTTCGGCGACAAGCCGGTGCATCATGATGCCGCCCTTTGCTTCACTTGTTGAGTTCTTCTTCTTCCTCGGCTAGCTCTTGTACAGTTATACTCTATCTTCTATCTATTCCAGAGGGGGGGGAGAGAGAGAAAGAGGCTGAGAGGCGGAAGGGAAGGGAGAGAGAGAGAGCTAGCAGGACGGATGTTGTTGTCGACTACGCGTGTGTACGAGCGTGTTATTATGCGAAAGGGTTGCTGCTGGGAGCCTCAGCTAGCTACTGCTGCCTTCTTTATAACTATATAACATAATAATCTTCGATGAGAAATAAATCCTAGACATCAGGCACTGTTTAATACCGTAGCTGACGTCATATATTAATGTTTACCATTTCAGTTGACGCCATTCGTGCACTGTTCATACTGTACCTAATGTTTTTCTTTTTTTTGGTCCACTATTTTTTTTCGCACACACAGAAGACCGGAGCAGCGGAGCGCGCCCCATGTGCTGGTATGGATGGAAACGAGCTGGAGAGATCTGTGAGGCCACACATCTCGTCGCTCTCTCTCGTGAGCAAGTGCAACCCAACCACCGTTATTTATTAATGTGTGGTCAATTTGGTGACCTAAGAAAATTCAATCCTATACTAATTAATACTTTTGTTCTGTTCATCTGCTTTGGCAGCAGCAGGAGAGGCTTTTAATAGGCAGCTACTCCTCCTCTACTGCTCTTTCCTCCGTCCAAAATACCGTGATCAGTTCCAAATCATAGGTTATTTTAGTTTTGGAAAAAGTCTACTTGAACCCCTAACTATTGGGGTGTTGAAACGGTCTAATTTACCTTCTGAACTTTGCAAAACCGGCCAAATCACCCCCTCGAGCGGTTTTGGACGGTGGTTGTGCTACAGTAACAACGGTTTTGCTACAGTAACATTGGTTTTCTTTCTTATTTATTTCGTCTGAACCTTTGAAAAATCATAGTAAATCACAAAAAAAATCATAAAATGAAAAATCCAATTTTGTTGGATTCCACATGAGTAGATCTACACAATGAACATATAATATAGTATGCTTTAGTACAAAATTTTTGCTGTAAATTTTGATCTATTTTTTTCTGTAATTAATTTGAATAATTCATACAACAAAAACTTTGTACTAAAGCATACTATATTATATATTCACTATGTAGATATACTCATGTGGAGTCTAACAAAATTGGATTTTTTATTTTATGATGTTTTATGATTTACTATGATTTTTTAAAGATTCAGACGAAATAAATAAAAAGAAAAGGACAAAACCACTGTTACTGTAGCAACCGTTGTGACTGTAGCAACCACCGTCCAAAACCGCTCGATGGGGTGATTTGGCCAGTTTTGCAAAGTTCAGGTGGTAAATTAGACCGTTTCATAGTTGATGGGGTAAACTAGACCACCCCAATAGTTGGGGGTCAAGTAGACTTTTTCCTTTTAGATTTCTAGGTACACATAGATTTTATTATACAATTAGATATATGATATATATATATATATATATTAAAAATTACTATATATCTAAAAATATCAAAACGACCTATAAATTAGAACATAGAGTATACTGAAGTCATTTTTTTTAAAATTTAACAAAAAAATAAATAAAAGATACTAATACTTAAATGAAGAATAAGTATTATTAAATTAACAATAAAGATATATTTTCATAATAAGTATATTAGGATATATGGATATTGTAAATCTAGTTAAGCTGGCTGTGCGAGACTGCGATGCCGTGTGTGGACTGTACAAGGGTTGTTGGACAGTATGTAGACCATTGAATCAGACGGAAAGCACAATGTCCCCTTGTCATTCTCTTGCTTTGACCAGCTGGTGAGATCAGCAGCGGCATTGGATCTACCACTACTATTATATATTCCTCGTCGAAGATTACTAGCCTGGGATATATTCTACTTCCATAAAAAATTATAGATCCCAGGCTTTCAAAAAAATTATAGATTGGTCTTTGTATTAAATTTGTGAGATTCTACTTCCATAAACTATTATTGTAATATAATTTTCCACCTCGAATTTCAGAACTAGACATTGTATCCTCTCGAACTCCTAAAACCAATCAAATTATTACCTCTCTATCCTCGTTTGGAGTGGTTTTGAAGGTAGTTTTGTCCTTTTTTAGGTTAAAAATTTGGTAAATATTTGGTAACGTTTGAAACCATATAAAATTCCTGTAAGCTTTTAAAAATTAGAAAAAAATCAAGAGATATATTGAGATAAAAAATCCAAATAAAATATTTAGAGCCCATGAAAGTATCTTTAGAAACTTCAAAAATTAGGTTTAGCTCTATAAAATGGGAAAATTTTCTAGAAAAATCTAGAAATTTCTCAAAACAATTGGGATCAAAGTATAAAAATGTTGAAAAACTTTGCACGGTAAAAATATGAGATGCAACTAGCATGAATACAACATACATTATCAATGCTAAATGTATTTGTGCTGGTTGCATATTAGATTTTTTGTTGCAACAAGTTTTCAATATATGTATACATATCAGTTAGAATGTTTTGGGAATTTTCAATTTTTTTATGGAAAGTTTTCCATTTTGCTAGAGCTAATTCTCTTTTTTGAAGCATATAGACACATTTTCATGAGCTCTAGAATATTTTTATTTAGATTTGGTGCATCCCAATATCCAATTTTTTTAGAACTTTAGAAAGCTTAGAGACATTTTTTATGGTTTAAAAACATTTTCAAAATTTACCAAATCTTTTAACTAAAAAGGGATAAAATAGCCTTCAAAACAACTCTAAATTAGGATAGGGAGGCAATTTAAAAGGTTTTGATAGTTGAGGGGTTAAGATGTCTAGTTTTGAAGTTTGAGGAGAAAAATCAAACTACGACGATAATTAAGGGAAGTAGATCGAGATGGACTTTTTCCTAAATTTTTAAGCCTAATTCACATTGTTTTGGACCATTCAATCCTTTTAGAAGCTATAAAAAGGATATCAAATATTAATATATTTTGTTTCTAATTTTTTTGGAACTCTTTTGTACTTCAGCTCGGTTTTATCATCAGACGTGTGCTTGTTCTGTAATACTCCATTCATTTGAAATTATAAGATGTTTTGGTTTCTCTATGTATATTGTTTTTACTATGTATCTAAATGTATAGTAAGAGCTATGAATCTAGAAAAACCAAAGAGTCTTATAATTTGGAATGGAGAGAGTATTTGATAAGCAACCTTGAGGATGCCCTAGCTTCGTGTTAAATAGTGGTTTTAATTTGTGCCAGTATGGACGCCCTAGCTCGGTGTTAAGGATATAGGGTTTTCAATTTTGGGATTACGATTTTCTCGACCACCCCTGAAATTACCAAATTTCACAAATTTCGATCAATGTTTTGTCAAAAAAATTTATAGACTTAACATGAAGTATGATTTTTCCAAAATTTTTAGATGTAAACAAAATATTACTATGATTTATGATTACTCATCTATTGAGTAGATGATTATCCAACATATACAATAGCCTAGAGTTATATATTTACAGTCATACACATGTATTAGCGTACATGAAATTTTAGAATTTTCTTTCGAGCACCCTCAAATTTACCAACATTTTGTACCTAGGTTACCAACTGGTTTATCACCTTTGTTCTCTATTCTACAAGTTCGGTATAATCTACAAATTTTAGGTCTTTTGTTCCTCGCCCCATGAGCGCACCTTTTTTTTAGTGTTTGGGCTTTTCTTTATAGCTAAACTGATATAAGGGTTTGTTGGAATTTGTTAATGCTAATAATTAGCAGTTAAAATTACTGCCAGTGAATCCAAACAAACCCTTAAATAGATCAACTAACTATTAGTTTGGGAGCTGGGAACTATTAGTTTAGCAGGTTCTGAGCTGCTAATATGTGTTAATAGGTGCCAATCAGGCAACAACCTATTATTAACTTATAGCTGGTGAATCTAAACAGCATTCTGCTAATAATTATGGCCTGTTTGGATCTTTATGGCATGTTCGGATCCACCCAACAAAAATTTAGCTAGCAAAAATTTCAAAGCTAAACTTTAGATAGCTAAAAATTCTCTCAGCTAAATTTTAGCTGGGGCGTTTGGATCTTCCAGCTAATAGACTCAGCTAAATTTTAGCTGGGTTTAGCTAGGTTGAAGTAGCTAAACTCAGCTAAACTTTAGCTGGCCTTTCAGCTGGGCCGTTTGGGTCCCTAGTAGCTAAATTTAGCCAACTACCTGGACTAAAGTTTAGTCCCTGAAGTTTAGCTCAAGATGGTTGTTTGGATCCAGGTGCTAAAAGATGACTAAAAGGTGAAAGGGAGAGAGAATAAAAACACTTTTAGCCCTCTTTAATCCACCTTAAGAGGCAAATGGACTAATGGGGACTAAAAGTAGTCCTTCCCTTTTAGCACACCCGTTTGGTTCCCCAGAGGCTAAAAGTAGGCTAGAAGTGCAAGACTAGTTGAAAAAGCCGACGGGATCAAACAAGCCCTTAGCAGCTATTAGCTAGCTAACTAATAATGCTAAAGGGTCAAAACATGTCCTAGATCTCTACTTGAAATGTTTTTCTAATTACTTATATGACCCTTCAACGATATAATATATAAATTCCTCACAGAAAATGGCACGCACAATAGAATCATTGTAATTCTTAAATGGTTTTTTAGAATCATTGTAATTCCTCGATTGTAGTCGTTGCAACGCGGTAAGGATAAAACCGTGGCTGTCAGTGCTACGAGTACGTGCTTGTCACAGAACGCAACTTGCACAGTATTGACTGACAGGACGATATGATGGACCGCTGCACTGCACGGATCTTTTGCGTGCGTGATGAGCTGACACCGACGCTTGCTGTGGGAAGAAACAAATTAGTGACAGGGTATGTACTCTCCTTGCGATCCATTTAAAATTTGTGGCCACCATCTAGCTAGGCGCATGTATACTGTGTGCATACAAGAGCAAAGCGTATGAAACCGCAGTAAAGACGCGTCGTATGCGGCAATCAAACGCTCTAACTTTGGGGCTATTTAGTTCCCAGAAATTTTGCAAAATTTTTCAGATTCCTTGTCACATCGAATCTTTAGACACATGCATGAAGCATTAAATATAGATAAAAAATAAAACTAATTACACAGTTTAGACGAAATGAACGAGACGAATCTTTTAATTCTAATTAGACCATGATTGGACAATATTTGTCAAATAACAACGAAAACGCTACAGTAGCGTTTTACCAAAAATTTTGGCATCCAAACGGTGCCTTTACGTGTGAAACCGCGTTCAAGAAGATAAGATGGAGAGAAAAGAAAAGTAAAATAAGTGCGAAATTAAAAAGAAAGAAAGAAATAAATACAAAAATAGAAGAGTTTTATAGATATTTACCCTTTTCGACAATCAGGCAAGGCTGTTTAACCAAAAGTTTTTTTAACCAGCAAATAAAGTTAGAGTTAGAACCATGCCGACGAGCATGGGTGGAGGACAGGTAAGGCCAACTTGGACCATGGCCGCCATTCCTAGGATCCTAGAGAGCATGTTTGGATTCCTTGCTGGTGCTCGCTTTGCCTGGCTAAACGAAGTTCAGGCCGTTTGGTTCCTTTACTACCTACCTCGTTTCTTGAGCTTACAAGGTTTCTCGTGGCTCGTTGGTAGGGATGAAAACGGTACGGATATTTTCCGATCGTATTCGAGACCGAATTCATTTAAAGGGGTTTTAATCCGTCCGTATCCGAGTCCGGATATTTAACATCCGATACCGTATTCGTATCCGAATATTTAAATCACATATTTATGATGTCGATATCCAATCATATTCTATCCGATATTTTTTATACTATCCGTATTCGAATCCGAATCCGGACATAAATATGAAAACAAATACGATATCAGTGATATCCGTCCGTATCCGATCCGTTTTCATCCCTACTCGTTGGAGAGGGCCAATCTGGCTTTCCTTCGTTGGCAAGCTAGGCTGGCTTTGCCGAGCTAGGCCAAGTGAGGCGGCAACACAATGAGACATCCAAACGCACTTGCAGCAATTCATAGCTAATTTGAGTCATGCATCATTAGTGGCCCTCTTCTAATTCATTAATAGTACCCTTAAGATATTGTTCAAGCTCCGAGCTCCATCACTGCCTAGTGCCTACGGGAGATGGGTCGCATGCTCGAAGGGAGTACGAGTGTAGGACACAGACAAGACTCATCCATTTCCATTTACATGAATGAAGGAGGTAGGCACCTGTCTCATATTCCTGCATATCCATGCAAGGTTCACATTACCGGTAGCAAAAAAAAAAAAAAATACCGGAGGTCACCGATAAACGGGTTTATTGGATTTATCGTAAAATTTCTCGATCAAAAATAAAACAAAAAATACCTAATTTCTCTAGAAAATTATATAAGTTGTCTCTAAAGCATTTAATATTAAGAACTAGCACACAATAGTGTTGATATAAGAGAATATCACACTTTCATGTAGGTAGACTAGTGAAATTTGGAGTCTCGGTGATAAATAAAATTTATCGGACCTCAGTGATAAACGGGATTATCGGGTTTATCGAAATTTTATCGCCGATAAATTTTTCCCTGTATCCATGCCTCCATGTCCATCTCTACACCAAAGGAGTATGTTCCTGCGTGCATATCTGCATCAACATGCCATGTATAGCTATAGACCTTCTTTGCAAAAAAAAAAAAAATAAATAAAAAAAGTATAGCTATAGACCTGCGGTAGTATAACTTAGACTATCCGCACTCATGGACCTCTATATTCATCCTCTATACGTCCTAGTCAGCAAGATTCTCTCCTCTATACTCAATTCTCCCGCACCCATCCATCCTCTATATCATCTTCTATCCACTCTATCCACTGTGGGATTCACTTGTCACTTTATCTAAATATATCCATGTGTGATCTAGTTTTGAATGATTTATTGAGACGAATTTTATGGTGCAATCGGAATTTAATTTGGATTTTTGGTTTGTGAGTTATAATATTTTTTCCTTCGTTTAGCTAGTGGGGCCGCCACTATAGAGTATAGAGTAAGCACTGTACCACTTTAAATATAGAGTAAGAGGAAGGATAGAGTATCGTTTTAGAGTACCCAGTGCAGCAGTTTTTACTCTATATTCATACTCTAAAGCTGTAGAGTATCGTTTTAGAGTACCCACTGCAGGTAGTCTTAGGCACGCATGCGGAGCCAGATCAGCACACCCTACGCGTCTGCATGCATGCATGCATGGCCCAGTCGCCGGCGACACAGCGACGCACGCTATGCGTGCGTGCATGCATGCATGGTATATATTCTGGATATATCTACGATCCTGCGCGCTGCGCATCGATGGGGTCATTCTGGACGGACGGACGGGGCGGCATTGCTGGCCGCTGGCCGGCTTATCTAGCTACTCACGGCAGGCGGCAGGCATGCAGTCAAATGGTTATCCCAAGCCGCGAAGAAAGCTTGAGTACTGGACCACTCGCCGCGCCCTACGAACTGAGAGAAGGGAAAGGCTGTGCATGTAAAACACTACTTCGTCCGTTCTAATTTATAAGATATTTTAGTTTTTCTAGATACATTAATTTTATTATATATATATAGCGTATATCTAAGTGCATAACGAGAACTATATTTGAGGAGAGAGAGAGTATTAGTTAGGCTATTTAGTTTGGGCCTTTGGGGTCAGCTCGTCCCTCATGGAGTCATCCTGGGGATCAGTGAAGGAACTCACACGTTCATGCTGTTGTAGGGAATGATCTAATGAGGGGCGAGTCTACTTCGTGTGCCAAACCAAACGCTATGTTTAGGCTCGGACACAGCAGGTTCAAATAGTTCCACACAGGACCTCCTCAAACTCAAACACGTTATATATGTATGGCACTATATATTTTATTTTATTGTCGACTTAGCACTACTCTGTCAATTTTGCGAGGAATTAGGCCCAGTTTAGATCCAGAAAATTTTGCAAAAGAACAGTAGATTTCCCGTCACGTCGAATCTTTGGACGCATGCATGAAGCATTAAATATAGATAAAAAATAAAACTAATTACACAGTTTAGACGAAATGGACAAGACGAATCTTTTAAGCCTAATTAGAATATAATTGGATACTAATTGCCAAATAACAACGAAAATGCTACAGTTGCATTTTGCCAAAAATTTTAGCAACTAAACAAGGCCTTAGTTGGCTCCTCGAGATTGGCTTGCGGCAAGTGATACGGAATGACTTTTGTGACAGATGCCAAATGCTGTGCTTTTACTCGATATTTGGATCGGACGATTCTCTACTGGTCCACCCGGTAAACCAAATGCAAGGTTAATAATAGCTCAAACAATGCATTGAGAAAATATCAAGGGAATTAAAGATTTGAGCATACCTCACCATGCCCCCATCTCACATTGTATATATAGTCAACAATCGTTGGCCTGGTACTCCCTCTGTCTCAAATTAAATCAACTTCTCAAGTTGTTTTACGCCAAACTGTTTTAAATTTGATAAGTTCATAGAAAAAGCACCAATATTTTGAACACCAAATTAGTATCCGGAAATATTTTCATAGCACACTTATTTTCATGGATGTTATTATATTTTTCCTATAAATTAAATTTGTTAAACTTAAGATAGTTTGGCTTAGAATGATTCTCGAAGTTGATTTATTTCAAAATGGAGGAAGTATTTATGTTTTGAGCGGAGACTCCCTTTCTTGCCCTTGAGAAGAGATGATCCTCAATTATGTTTTGGGGGGGAATGTTACAAAAGAATGTACTATACTAACATATTTAACAACTAGGGAGGTGTTTAGTTCCTCCCCAAAAATTTTTCACTCCGTCACATCAGATGTTTGGACACATGTATGGAGTATTAAATATAGATGAAAAAATAACTAATTACACAGATTGCGATAAATTTGCGAGACAAATTTTTTAAGCCTAATTAATCCATGATTGGACAATGATGTGCTACAGTAAACATATGCTAATGATGGATTAATTAGGCTTAATAAATTCATCTCGTGGTTTCGAGGCGAGTTATGTAATTAGTTTTTTTATTAGTATCCGAACACCTCTTCTAACATTCCATTAAACATTCGATGTGACACCCCTAAATTTTTCATCTCATGAAGTAAACACCCCTAGGTTTATTAGAAAAAGTAGTATGTCCCAAAAGGGCCACTACAAGGGACACGCAACGAAAAGCGATCCTCTTGTGTTGTGCGTTAGCCCTACAGTGCCGTGGTCTTTGCCTGCCTGCCCTAAAGCACCAGCCCTAAGTACCTAATCTACCCCTTTTCGCTCAAAAGCAGGCAAGCATGCACGCATGCCTCCTGTAGGCTATAGATTAGTACTAACATTGAGCACTAACATCCAAAGAGAATGTTAGAGGTCGATACTCTACAGCTTGCATTGCATGATCCAGATTGATCTGTGACCGGCAATCCGGCATACTTTTTTTATGTAGTACCATACAAGTGCTATAATTCTTATCTACTACAACAGTGTGCAAAGGTCCCATTATCGATGCATTTGTACGGTTCTTATCCTACATGGACATGGTCGACAAGTTCTTACGTCACAAGGGTACAAGAGGCAAAAAATAATATCATCATTTTTTCATCAGCCCTACTATCTGTTAACTTTTTCTAATAAACCAAGTTGTGTGATCTGAATCCTCATAATTTTTAGATGATCTGAATCCTCATATATCATGTACTACTGCCACATCAAAAGTTGTGCACTCACAATAAACCATCTAATCATAATATATGGTTTGCTCCATTTCCCTGTATTGTCAGGTGATATATATGTACATATGTATATATATGGTCCATGCATTTGACCACACAACAACATTGTACAGGCTACCAGCTCAACGATGCATCATGTGTGTTTGTTGCATGCTAGAAAGAAGAGAGCTGGGGGACAGGGCAGAGACAGGCCCTGGTGTGCCCAGCTGGACTCGCTATAGTTTAGGTTACACCAGATCGAGCTTTGCGTCTTCCTGGTTTGTTTAACCAGGGTAATCAAACTTTGTGGCTTCTGCTTTATCACCCCCTGGATCCGTCTTGGATTCTGTTCAAACGCGGTTTATTTAATTCAGACACAACAAAATCTGAAAGCGATGATCATGCATGGCCGGCGTGCCGTAGTTCTTGCTGCTGCTGCTTTATTGATTAGCTTTTTGTTCTGATTGATTTATATATCATTTTGTAGTGGTTCACACGCGCGGTCTCCTTAATCTCGGGGATTTTCGAGTTCCAGCTTTATTTGTGTTGTCACAAATCTGCACAGGATATATGTCAAGAAAAATAGCTCGTTGAGGACTACAGTATCATGAAGCAGAAGATGGGCCATTGCTATGATAGCTAGATAGGGCCCTCAGCGGATTCGTGCCGATTCATGCATGCATTGTTATTAGCTAGCTTGATCTGCTTTCTATTGTACTTTCTTTGGCTGATTTCCTTGTCTAGACTTGCAACGGCAACAGGTGAAATCAATAATGTACATTCACTGCACTGCATACTCCATGTGTTCTTCTTGCTCCTTTGACTCTTACAAGGAGCATTATCGGGTCATATTTACATGTCTCTCCATCATCTGCACATATGTGAAGTCCATTCAGTGGCCACTGGAGCAAGGTGAAGTAGGATTCTTTTGAGCTCCCAGTTGCTAGTGTAAATGGAGAGAAGTGATTCTCTCCGGAGAAGCTGAAGTTGGAGCGCTTTCCCAAATGGCCCCTAGGTACGGTGCTTCCAACCTACGGTCGCTAGGGTACATCCTCGTCATTTGGATCAGCTCGCCTTCGTCAAGCTCAAGGTTCTCCCATGCATCCTAGACTGTGCACTCTATTACTCCAAAGTCCCAAACCCAACCACACACAAATTATTAAGGCACTAATGAACTCACAACGGTTTTTCATGTCTTCAAAACACTTTTTGATATTTTCATTATCAATGCTTCTAATTATCTCCTCACTGTACAAATAGAGGTAACAATCAAGGTAAGAAAATGCCTTCCTCTGCACTGCCGTGAGTTCCTATGCACAGACTTATGTAAGCTCCGATCCTTTCTATATGATGAGATAGCATTTAATTTTGAGTTTCCACAGTCTCAGTTTGTCATAGACTGATAGGCATTCAATATTCGAATCAATATTCCTTAATCAAATATTAGACAATCAAATCAAAATGTATAAAAGTATAAAACTAAAAGGGACTATTTTATTTTTTCCATATCTTTTTTTATCATAATATTTTTTTCCCATACCATACGCGGTTGCCGGCCGCCAAACGCCCCAGCCCAAGTCAGTCTGCCGCTGGGCACTTGGGCCTCAGCACTTCGCCTCCAACCTTCGTTGGAAACTTGGAACCACGCTCGCTGTGGGCTGTGGCGGTGTGGCCTGTGGCGATGTTGCCTTGCCACACTGTACTGCACTGCCAGCCGCATTGGCACCACTATGGGTTGGAGAGGGACTGTGTCACCATCCACAGCAAGAGCAAGGATTAGAGAATTGGATGGGCTACAGAGATAGCAAGAATAAGGGAAATAGGTCCAGAACAGTTGGAGCGTTCGAGTACAAGATTAATGTTTTCATAATAAATCTATCTTCTTCTTGTGCCCTCGTGATATAACATACACAGTCGCAACATATACACGCTGCAAACGCTGCCAGGCAAAGAAGTTGCGCCATCTCCCACTTGGAAACCGGGTACACACGCTAGGCTTCCTCGCTGTCCTGGGCCTTTCAGCTTGGGCTTCCGTTCTAGGTCTTGGTACATCACCGAGGCTAACATGGCCGGTGACATCCCTCCCTCCTTCAGGAAAGCGGTGCTTCATCTCATTCAGATCCACCTAGGTTGCTAGTGACTATTCGTTCGTGATCAGTCCACTTGACAAAGTACCTGAGTCGCAATAGCCAACAGAGGCCTCCTTCTGGTATGGTCTCTAACTCTCTGGCTGAGTGCTCAGGTACTGACGTCGGTCGGAGATGTCTCTATGACCGATTCAGGCAACCCCCCATGCGCCAAAGTTAGATGGAGTGAAGGCTTGAGTCGAGAAACATGCACCAGAGCATGGATTTTGCTTGCTGCTGGCAGGTCCAGATTGGTATGCTCCCCCTCGGTTAAATACCTGAAAAAAGGACCGAAATACTTAAGGTCAATTAATGGTTAGCTTGTTAGCAATAACAGTTTCTTTACTAGCCAATGTACTGTAGAGAAGTACATTACCAGATTTAGGATAGATAACAATACTATTAAGAAGTGACTTCTTTAGCTAAATAATGTGATTATCTAGTGCTACTAGGTGACGACTAACAATGCATATGCTACTAGGTGACTTAGTGCTAAAGGTGTTATTGTCACGTGGGACACACTTTGAGCCAAGTTGAAAAAAAGGTCTTGAGAGAGAGACATGGTGAGGTGGCTGCACTAACCAGATAAGACCGGTGGTGACCGGAAGGTTATCACCCGATCTTAGGGTGTGCCCCGCTAGTCTAGTCCGATCATCTTCTGGTTCACTAACTTGTGGGCCATCGGAAGCGTCCGGTGTTCATGGGGTTTGGTGCATCGAAGTTTAGGTTGTTGAGGGTTTAACAGTTCTTTCCTAGGGCCTTAACCTATCCTTCCAGTGGTCACTGGAAGGTTACCACCGGAGCTTAGGCCTAGGACATGTGGCAGCGATCGATGAAGGCGAGCGCGGGAGTTTTCAAAAGCTGAGCACTTAAGGTCTGGTGTTGGAGAGTTCCTATTGGACAGAGGAAAAGTAGAGGATTTTGGCTAGCACGAGAGGACCATGGACACCGAGAAGGCCTGTCGAGGGCGCTGGGTGAGAGAGGTCGTCCGTGGAGCGGTGTTTGAGACACGGAAAGGATGATTTCAGGATAATAAGAAATTTGTAACGTGGAGTGGCGCTCTAGAGACAGACTAGAGGGGCGATTAGAGAAGAAATATATTTTAACCATAAATAGTAAATAATCGGTAGGGTAAACAAGAGCCATGAAACTTGTATCAGACGTGTTAATTTGTTTTACTGTCATGACCACTCTCTTTGCCTGCCGAGGCCAGCTGCTTTATTAAGAAGAAATGTGCATACACATGGCACACAGACCGCACCGCAAGCAAGCTCACTAGATCAAAGGCATTGACAGACGAATATAATCATCATGCATGGATTGTATGGGCATGTTTGGTTCCTTTGCATGTCACTATGCTACCTACCCATGCGAAGAATCCAGGCAAGCTTAAGCATTTGGTTCTCTTGCTAGAGCATCTCGGAACCAATGAAAGCGAGATTTTCTTTACTTATGTGTGAGCCAAAATGGCTCACCTGCTTGGGCAAACTTTTCGTTGTCGGTGCGTACAGGGCGATGCTAGGCTAGGCTAAGCTATTGTGGAAACCAAACACACACTACGAATCTACAATGACAGGTTCCAGCATCAGCTGCACGATTATATCAGCAGCATGTTCATCACCGTCGACATGTGCATCACATGTGGATCGACTACAACTACAACGACCCCCCACATCGACCATTTCTTTGCATCAGTTGTATGACTACATCAACAACATGTTCGACATTGCCGACACGTTATTATTCATCATTGATTGGTCTTCACCAATATAATCTTCATTGACATGCCAGCGCCACTTCGTCCACAAGATGGACATCTTGCATCCTTTGAAAGATACATCTAGAAGATGCTTCACCGATGATGGCACTGGCTACTTTATGAACGATGACGTCGACTACGACTGTGTCATTGACGATGGCTACGACTACTTCATCGACAACTGCATCAACCACATCACCTACGACATCAATGATTGGGTATGGTCAACCTAATAATGTCCTCTAGCGTATGCAATGTCGGCCCCTCAATTTGAGAGTCCAAAGTGCATCCGTATCATGCACAAATACACATTAAATCAAAGGAATGGTACACAGATATATAATGAAAGGTTCCGAACTTTATTGATATATAGAAATAAGGTCTTACAACAGTGGCCCAAAGGGGCATGGTCATAGGCTACATATCTAGCGGAAGGCTATGGCCGTGAAACGGCATTATTGGTGGTCTCTAGAGCAGGATTATTATACATCGAAGCGGTGTCCTACTCCACAGGCAACTTGAGCGCGGCCAAAACCCTAGCCTCGATATCATATTCCTATGAACGTATCTCCTTGTGGGAATCCTAATCCTCTTGGTACATTTCCTCGTCGAAGTCATAGTCTTCTTCCGTGCCGAGGTCTGTGTGTCAACAACGGGTGAGTACATACGTACTCAGCAAGTCCTAACTATAGGGTGGAAATAGAAGTGTAGTGGTGATTTTCATTGAAGGGTTGGGTCCTAGCGGAGTATTACCATTTCCACTAGTACCCGGATTAGCACCAATTCCATTACCAGTTTCATTACACAAAAAAATAAATCTAATCATAGTATCTCATCCTAATATTTGCCCATTCTAAGGACGTGGCTATTCGAATAGGTTTAAGTAACTCTGGAGAGGTGTACAAATTTTCCCACACGATAGGTAAAACCTCATCCATGATCAGTGGATGAAATAGACCTAATGAGACCTCGTACCCGAATGTACACGACCTTAGATGTCTATATAACTCTACTATGGCTTCTCAGGGGTTGGAAACACAAAACTGGAAAGATACCTAATCCCCCCAACGTGATGATACCAAATCATCGCAAAAGAAAAACATGGCTTGAACACGGCCAAAAATAATCAAGGGCTCGAACGCAGCCAAAAACCAAAAGCTTAACATGGAAGATCATATGACATCCATGCCAACCGGACCACGGAAGAAAACCTATCTCCCGTGTCGGCTCCTGATATTCCGCTGCCTACACCGGCCTCCTAGTAGAAATTATACTTCTATCTAACGGGGTATGAGATCAAGCCTACCCATATAGACATGTGGTTGTACATAAAATCTCACTAGGCGAGAGGGACTACAAACCGGTTCTTATATGACTGAGGTGAGTATCTCCCACAGGAATCCTCTCTAGGCATCCCTGCCATGGTAAACTACCTCCATAGGTTACCACTACTCGCCTCCTGTCCAGGTTTAGTTTCTGGTTTAACAAATTTTAGGTTCCATTATTATCCCTAAATCTACTCATAACAGAGAGCTCATAAAATAACAAGACAACCATTTATCTCAATTATATCACAAGAACTGAGCTTATATTCTAGGGTAATAATCTTATAGTCATGTTTTAGCATTTTAGTGGTTTAAAGCAAGATGGTAGGGAGGGGAGCTAGGACTTGCCTTCATCGTTGTCACCTTTCGGCACGTTTATGAAATATGGATCCTCGTTCTCCTGACGATCACCGTTGTCTGCTCAGGTGTATTGATCGAAATAAGACTATAGCTAACCACAAAAGAAAGGCAAAAGCAAACATAGAACAACATGGTGGTACTAGGTGCAAATGATAGGGTTGGATTTTAGATGAATTTTAGAGGTGGTTTCATGTAAAAAGGGGTTAGGGTTTAAAAGATATATTTTAGAAATTTATCCTATAGCTATTTAACTAGGTGGAATTTTATGTGCATTTTCTGGTGCATGAAAGCATGTGCAAACTATATGATTAAATTCCCTAATGCATCTAGTTTATTTATAGATTTTTTTGAATTTTTCTAAGTTAGGAAAATAGGTTTTTAACACTCTGTGTACACTAACCGGGAGTACATAGCAATTTCCACTGTGTACCCAGCGCTGTATGTGGTGTGTGTATCACAAGTGGGCCACACTGCCATGTCAGCTGGGGACGGCGTTGGCGGTGTTAAGGCCGTGGTCCACGCGATAGAGAGAGAAGGGGAAGGGGAAGGTAATGGATGGGGACGAACGGCAACGGTGACGGTGACACTGTTTTGTCCTGGTCTCACCGAACAGAGAGAGAAGAGCGGGAGAGGGAGATGGCAGCTAGACGGAGTCCGCCGGTGCCTGACCAGAACAGGGGAGGGGCGCTCGAGCTCACTGGAGTGAGCTACGCCGGTGGCGTCAGGCCCAGTGGAGGTGTCTAAGGGGTGGACAACGCTCGGGGAGGCTCGCCGCGGTCGGTGGTGCAATCAACGGCGGCAGCGAGTGCCCGAGGCGGCTGTGGTGGCTCGCTGGAGCCAGTGCGGTGGCGGCGAGTGGTGAGGTGCTCCTAATGAACCTATCCTACTCAACAAACTACATGTGCGTGTGCGCGGGGGTGTGAGGAGTGTAGTGGAAGTGGTGTAAGGACCAGCCGAGCCTCACCGACGGCTAGCCAACGGCCATGGTGGCTCGGTGGTGCATGGCGCATGTGGACAACGCAACACAGAGGTGAGGAAGGAAAACTAACTACACCAGATGGTGGAGAAGGCCCTGGGGAAACTCACCTGCCACTCAATTTGGCTAGGGACGCAGCGAGAGGGGAAGAAGAAGAAAGAAGCTCCAATGGCGTCGTCGGTGCCTGACTTGGGGGAAATTGACTTAGCGCTTTACAGAGAGGGAGGAGGAGGAAATGGAGGGGGAGATGGTATGTTCCAGCTCATGGCAGAGCTTGTAGCAGTGATTGTCGAGGTGGGGGCTCACCCACCAGGCCCTTTTATAGGCAGGCAAGGTAGGTGGCGGTGGCGAGATATTTTCTCGCCCGCCAGTGGATATTTTCCACCTCGCGCACGTGTTCGAGCTTGGTAATGGTGAGCTAGATGCCTCCACATCCATTCATACTCTGGTGAGGTCCGCGCCATGCCAGCGTTGACGCACTGTGGGCATGGAAAGAGGAGGGAGAGGGGAGATGGGATGGCTCGGGGCATTGTCAACCCCACGATTGTGCGCTCGTCTTCCCTGGCATTGGGATGGGCCATGGCGGGGCCGGTATAGCAGCGTGGACGTGGCTTTACGTGAGGAGGAAGAAAGAGTTAACAGCAGGGCCCACCTGTCAGCGAAGAGAGGAGGGAGGAGGGGGACGTGGGCTATAGCTGCGGTGGGCCAGAGGCCGGCCACACGAGAGAGGGAGAATGGGAGGAGGTGGGCTGCGCTGTGGGCCAAAAGGAGAGGGAGCCTAGTAGCCTTTTTTCTATTTCCTTTCTCTTTTCTATTTTCCTTACTTCCTATTATGTTAATTTGAAATGGTATGAATTCAAATTCAAATGCAACTTTGAAATAAAGTACCACCATATGTTCAACAAGCAAGCAAACACTCAAGCACACAAAGTTTCACACATCAAGATGTTCTACCATGTTAATTTATCTTATAAATATTACCTATTTTGGTTATATATTCTAGTTCCTATGCAAAGTTTTAAAAAGTTTAAATTTTTAGTGATTTTTGAACTAGGTCAAATTTTAGGGTGTTACAAACCTACCCCCCTTAAAAGAATCTCGTCCTCAAGATTCAAGCTAATCCTCGAAGAGATAGAGAAATTCCTTTTTAAGATCGTCCTCTCTTTCCCATGTGGCTTCTACCTCTGTATGATTACTCCATTGTACTCGGCAGAGTCTTACTACTGTCCTCCTGGTTTGTCGGGTGACCATATCCAATATTTTAATTGGTCTTTTCTGATACTGCAAATCTGGCTGTAAGTCCATGGCTTCCATAGGTGCTTGTTCTTCTGGTACCCTCAGGCATTTCTTTAGTTGCAATATGTGAAACACGTCATGTATGTCTGCCATTTCCAGATGTAACTCCAAGTGGTAGGCCACTGCTCCAATCTTCTCAACGATCAGATATGATCTAATATATCACGGGTCTAGCTTTCCTCTGACTTGAAATCTTTCGGGTACCCCTGATGGGTGATACTTTTAAATAGATGAAATCTCCGGGTTATAACTCAACGGTCTTCTCTGGGTATCCGCATAGCTCTTCTATCTACTTTGTGCTGCCTTTAAATTCTCTCGGACTTTGGCTACATGTTCCTCAGCTTTCGTGATCATATCTAGGTCAAACAGGCTTCTTTCTATGGCTTCGGACCACATTAATGGGGTTTGGCATTTCCTTCCATACAAGGCTTCGAATGGTGCCATCTTCAAGCTTGCTTGATAAC
This sequence comes from Saccharum hybrid cultivar R570, assembly GCA_038087645.1. Classification (NCBI taxonomy): domain Eukaryota; kingdom Viridiplantae; phylum Streptophyta; class Magnoliopsida; order Poales; family Poaceae; genus Saccharum; species Saccharum hybrid cultivar. The sequence goes on along the minus strand of JAQSUU010000704.1, from coordinate 9,264,871 downwards.
TGTTGTTGTAGGAGAATTCTGTGAATGATAGGCTCTTTACCTAGTCTTTTCCATAGGTCAGTACGTAGGCTCGTAACATATCTTCTAATATTTGGTTTACTCTTTCTGTCTGTCCTTCGGTTTGCGGATGATAGGCTGAGCTATAATCTAGGTGTGTTCCCAAAGCTTTATGTAGGCTTTTCCAAAATCAGGCGGTGAATTGGGTTCCTTTATCTAAAACTATATGGCTTGGTACTTCATGCAATCTAAGGATGTTATCGATGTATAGCTGTGCTAACTTGTTACCCTTGTAATCGGTCCATACTGGAATAAAGTGTGCCACTTTTGTTAGTCAATCCGCTATAACCCATATTGAGTCGTGACCATTCGGTGTTTTGGGTAATCCCACTATGAAGTCCATGCTGATTTCATCCCATTTCCATACTGGAATGTGCAATGGCTGAAGTAGTCCTGCTGGTCGTCGTTGTTCTGCCTTGACTCGTCTGCACGTATCGCATTGGGCGACATATTCTGCTATATCTCCTTTCATTCTGGTCCACCAGTATCTTTGCTTGAGATCCATGTACATCTTGGTTGATCCTGGGTGGATAGAGTAGGCTGAATGGTGTGCGTCATCCAATATTGACCTTTGGAGCACCTCATCCTTTGGTACGCATATTCAATCCTCATACCATAACTTCCCTTGCTCATCGACCCTGAATCCTAGAAGTTCCTTCTTACTACTTTGCTCCTTGAAATGTTGTATTTCTTCATCCTTGTCCTAGGCTCACTTTATTCGATCTTCCAAGGTTTGCCATATATGTAGGGCATTTAAGATACCTTGTGGTATGATTTGTAAATTTAGTTGGTAGACTTCTTGTGCTAGCTCTGGTCTTCGGTTTAGAGTCATCATGTAGTGACACTATGCCTTTCTGCTTAATGCGTCTGCAACTACATTGGCTTTCCCAGGTGGTACTGTATGCTTAGATCGTAATCCTTGATTAGTTCCGACCATCTTCTTTATCGTAGGTTCAAATCAGGCTGAGTGAAAATATACTTCAAACTATGTGGTCTATAAATATCTCACATTTGTTTCCAATGAGATAGTGTCTCCATATCTTCAATGCGTGTACTATAGTTGCCAGTTCCAAATCATGTGTTGGATAATGTTCCTCATGTTTCTTTAGTTGTCGGGAGGCGTAGGCAACTACTTTGTCATCTTGCATTAGGACACATCCTAATCCTTGTCATGAGGCATCACAATATATTATAAAACTTCTGTGTATGTTTGGTAATGCAAGTATTGGGGCTATGGCTAACCGAGTCTTTAACTCTTGGAAACTCTTCTCACATGCTTCCATCCACTTGAACTCTTTTCCTTTTTGTGTCAGAGCTATCATGGGTCTTGCGATCCTTGAAAATCCTTCAATAAATCTTCGGTAGTAGCCTGCTAGTCCAACAAAACTACGAACTTCTGTCATATTTGTGGGTTGCTTCCATTCCGATACAGCCTTAACCTTCTCCGGGTCTACCTTTACTCATTCTGTGGTGATAATATGTCCTAGGAAGGCGACTTCTTGTAGCCAGAATTCACATTTGTTGAACTTCACGTATAGCTCATGTGCTCATAGCTTGTTTAATATTACTCGCAAATGTTGCTCCTGTTCCTCAGCACTTCTTGAATAGATGAGAATGTCATCGATGAATACTACCATGAATTTATCCAATTCCTCCATAAAAACTTTGTTCATCAGATTCATGAAAAAGGCCGAGGCATTGGTTAGCCCAAACGACATTATGGTGAACTTGTATTGTCCATAGCGGGTCACAAATGCGGTCTTTGGTATATCGTTGAACCAAATCTTTAGTTGATAGTAGCCTGATCTCAGATCTATCTTGGAGAAATACTTGTCATCTTTTAGTTGATCGAATAGGCCGTTAATTGTGGGTTGAGGGTACTTGTTCCTGATGGTGACTTCGTTGAGTGACCAGTAGTCAATATACATTCTGAGACTGCCATCCTTCTTCTTTACGAATAAAACTGGTGATCCCCAGGGTGATGAATTTGGTCTGATGTATCCTTTATCCTGTAACTCTCGTAATTGCTTCTTCAATTCTTCCAACTCATTGGCTACCATTTGATAGGGTCTCTTTGCAATGGGTGCGGTTCCTAGGATTAGGTCCGTTATAAACTCCAAGTCTATGTCAGGTGGCATTCCGGGTAACTCTTCAGGGAACACATCGGGGTATTCACATATGACTGGTACTTCTTCAAAGCTTGTTGCCTATATACTACAAACCATTGGTTCTGCTTTGGGGGCTTAGAGGTGACATTCTACCTTTATTACATTGTGATTTATCAAGGTTACTGCTTTGTCACTGTAGGATATATCCATGGTGTCTCTTTAACCAATCCATTCCTAGTATTATATCCAAACCTTCTATCTTTCAGTACTACTAAATTTGCTTGAAATTCTACTCCATTTACTCGAGGGCATTTGAGGATGCATTTGAGGACAGCTCTAGGGGTTTGAATCAAGAGAGGGGTGGGGAGTAACACTGTTCTTAAACTATTTCTAAGCACAAAACAAGTAGAAACAAACGAATGTGAAGTGCCAGAATCAAACAACACGGTTACAAGAGTGGAGTTTACTAGAAACTAACTGTACATGACATTAGGTGCTGCCTGTACTTCCTCTACGTTCATGTGGTTCACACGGCCTTGCCCAAAATTCAGGGCATTCCTGCTAGGTGGTCCAGAGTTCTGAGATACTGTGTGTCCAATTCCTAAGGCGGCTGTCTTATTGCTGGCTATAGACTGAGCAGGGGTAAAGTTTGTGGCTTTAAGAGGGCATTGGGCTATATGGTGTCTTGGTTGTCGGCATCCAAAACAAGTCTCCATTGTTGTATTATTGGTATTCTTGGGTTCATTGTTGTTGATGTTGCTGTTGCTGTTGTTGTTGTTGTTCTTGTAGTTGGATATGGTTTGCAAAGTGTTGGGTCTAGATGTCCTATACTGCATGGTTAGCTGATACCTTGTGGGTGCGGTGTTGTTGGTGTGGACTCATTGTGTTCTTTCTTGTTGGCGAGCATGATGTATCAGAAACTTGCACTTTCATTCTCCTTCACCTCTGACACGTTCTTCTTCCAATAGGATAGTGTGGTTCATTAGCGTGTCAAAATTAGGGTAGATGTGAGTGACCATTTGTTCTCTTGGGGATGAATTGAGTCCTCTCCTAAAACACTTCTGCTTCTTCCTGTCGGAGTTAACATCCTCTGGTGCATAGCGTGGTAGCTTCATAAACTTCCTGATGTACTGATTCACTGTCATTGGGCCTTGTCTTAGGGAATGAAATTCTTCTGCTTTTATCTCCATAATTCCTTCGGGGATGTGATATTCACGGAATTTCTCCATGAATTCTTGCCATGTGATAGCTTTTGGCTCATTAGTTGCATCTTGGTAGTTTTCCCACCATTCACCAGCGGCTCCTATGAGTTGGTGGGTGGCTAGAATAACCTTTTCTTCGCCGGTGGCTCGTACTACATTTAATTTCTTGGGTGATGGTACGTAACAAATCATCTGCTAACAATGGGTCATCTTCTGCACTATCGAATATTGGTGGGTGAAGCCTCATGAATGCTGCCATTTTTCCTTGTCCATTACCATTATCCTATCTTCTTGCAAGATTTTCCAATAGTCGTGTTTGTTGATCCATCACTTCTGCCAATGTTGGTGGGGGTTCCTCCCCTTGTACTAGGTCATTTCTAGCATTTTGCTCAACTTTGTCTTCACCTTCTTCATGTACTTCTTCTACAATTGGGATATTATCTTCTTGTGGTTACTCATGCCCATGCCTATGATTACAACATTCATGATTGCCACTGTTCTGCCTGCCACTAGGTTGTGATGCAATTGGCTCTTCTTTCTCATGAACCTGCCTTTCGGTGGCCCTTTCACGGTGATTCCAAATCCTATCAGACCTCCTTTCCATCTGTTGCCATGGAGTGGCAAGGATGAGAAGACATCCTCTAGGATTTGGGTGCAAGAAAATAAAACAAGCAAGCAAAGACACACATGCATGAACAAACACACAATACATATCACACAAAGAGTCATACATATATGATACAATGGTGCATCATACAACAACTGCTAGAGTGATTACTACGCGACAAATTGTACTTCTAATGACATCAAAGCGACACTAGGCATACTACTACTACTCGGGGTACTAGACACTACTACTAGTCATTACAGTTCCTGTTATTTATTCTACATGAACTATATCTCACGACTCTAACTTATTTTCTACTTGAACTGCTACTTGTGAAGGTCCCAATATGAAGCATTGCCCTTTTCCTGGGCCAGCTGCTCATCTCGCAATGTGTAAAGCTCTCATGCATATCCATCATCATCCTACCCAGAAGTGACTCATGATGGCTCGACTTTTGTGAAATTGTCTGCCATGGACTCCTCTGTCTCAACTGTCTCTTGGTTAGAGTATGACTCCTTTGGAAAGTATCCGTTCCGCTCATAGTGTGGGTTGTGTGGGTCGTACGCTGGTATTCGATCCCATGGGCCTGCTACTATGGCCATGGTCCTTTTTCCTTTGTTCATCTTCCTCGCACGCTTCTTGGCATGTGACTGTTGTAGGGCTTCCTTCAACTCCTGGCGACTGGAGTCTAACTTGTTCTTCAGAATTGCTCTCTCTTGTCTTGATAGAAACAACTCCCAGTTGGTATCACGTAACTCATCTCCAATCTCCTTTGCCTTAGTAATCCATCTTGACAACTCCTGCTGCTGATTTTCGTAGAGAGTGTCGAGTGCATGCTGATACTTGATAGTAGATACTATGGTATACTCCGGTGTCTATGGATTGACCTTCTCCATGGCCATACCTACTCATACCATGTGGGGGTGGTCTGATTAGGTACAGGAAAGTATTTGGCTAGGGTGTGCTCAATATCCTCCTCAAAAATCTGATAATACCCTGTAAGAGCCTGGCAAGTTGCCTTCTGGCATGTGTCATTGTTGGTATTTATTAACTTGACACTTGTTTTGGATAGTCACTTACTAATTACCTACACTCTTAGCTATTTGTACCAGGTTGTCATCCCCAGTAATGAAGCTAAAAATGTTTGTTGGCATTACTTAGCATTACTACTAAGCAGTTATCTTATCATTTCATGTGACCAGAAATAATATAAAGATATGGATGAAAAGTAATCCGTAAGCGCATAGATAATTATACCATTATAACATTTTATCGGGAGTATTCTAGGTATTGTAATTTATATTTTTACCACAGGGAGGAGCTATGGGGTTGGCTAGAGATGATGAACAAATGTACATTACTTATGATGGAATCAATCACATAGCACATACTCAAACAGGGGTAAGCCAGTAATGATAAATGATAAATATAAATATTGATAACATCTAGAGATAGAAATATACTACTCATAAGTTAGTAAGACTAGATAGGAGATTGTTAAGAGATTAGATTCTTATGTAGTTTCTTATTTACTAAGTCTTTCATACACTCTAGCATATATACTCTCACATATAGCATAATGACTCTTCATCTACGCATAAGGAACATTACTAAGGAAAATCAAGAATAGAGCAAGATTTCCTTTGCAACCAAGTTCTACTTGTTCTACATATAGGGAGTGGACTACAAAGAACTCAACAGGAGTGTCACTTTCGTGATCTACCACATGAATGGCATATAGAGTGCATCCACAGGCAAACAATATCTAAGCACCATGCTTGCATAAATGTTGACCATTTAACTCACTCGAGTACTGAATTAAGCACTTTGCGATCTTATTCATAAACTCATTATCAATCATGACTATATCAAATATACTAGAGTAAAACTAGGAACTAAATAAATAGAAACATAATATTGAAATAGAATAAAGTCATAACAAGAGGGATACAATGGCTATACCAGCATCCAAATGACGATGAATCTAGAATCCTGAGTAGGAGCCCGAACCCTACGAAAACCTTGCTATCTAGCCTATACTTGAACTTTAAGTAGTTAATCTATTTCTCTAGTGGAGAAGAGATCCTCCTGATCTTCTAGCTCCTTGGCTTAATGGCTTCTCTCCTAGGAGGGGGGTAGGGCTTGTTTATATAGGCCGGTGGGATGAACCAGGGCCCTCGGATCAAACCGACTTCAATCAATGGCAACGATGCAAACCCTAAGGCGGTGGATGAACCAGCGTAGAAGGGCATGGCTGACAGGTGGACTCCTAGGTCAGCCGACTTGGGGTGGGGTCGGCTGACCTGGGCTTATGCCAGGTGGGCCCCCCTTTGGTGGGTCGCCTTCTCGTGTCTTCTAGATCCTTCTTAAATTGGTTTCGTGGTGGAATATGCTTTTTAGCCCGATGTCCTTAATATCTTGCCTCCTTTTCTTGATAAACCCTTATAGAAACACAGATTCACCAAAAAATATGAAATTCTGTCAGTTCAAACCCTAATTCTATGTTGGAGGTTAATATATGCCCTTTTCATGTTTAGTTGACGGTTTAAAATGAACAATGACTACCGTCAACAAACTCCCCAAGCTTAACCTTTGCTCATCCCTGAGCAAACAGCTAACCAGAGATAGATTATGAGTTGTCTCAAATACACATGCTTTCAACCAAAAATTCTCTTCCAGATTAGAGCATTTGATCTGACTTTCAAACTCACCCATATTACCTTCAACCATGGAGCTTTTACCTTCACTTAGGTCTTGAGCAATTGAAAGACAGAACAATCAAGTCAAGCACTATGTCTCAAGTTCTTTATTTCACTTCTGTTTTGGAGTTTTCATAAGTTTTCAAAATAAAACTCAGAGATCCCATTGTATGACACTCTCAAGTCTCTCAATATATGTGGTATTTGTGGATCCTTACCAAGGCAATAATAATGATGTTATGCCTTCTCTCACACCCTACAACTAATAAAGCTTATGTGGAGTTCATAGGTGTGAAAACAGCGCATACATACTCGCAAGCATATATTGTAAAGTCAAACAATGGATCTAAAGAGAGTTAAGTCATACAATCAAATCAAGATGTGCATGTGTGTGGAATGATGGGCATATATGGTGGCTAATCCTAATTCTACTTTGCTCCTTGAAAACATATCTGTCACACCCGGTTTTCTAAAGAACAAAACCAGGCTAATCATATGTGTGCCCAGGAAGTCCACACATATGCCAGAATGAAAAAGTATCATAAACAATGTTATTATATAACGTATACATAGCTATATTAACACTTACATCAGAGTATCGCGGAACGGTGACTAAACTTCGGGCTCCATTCTTCTCAGGGACGGCTGACTAGGGGTAACATATGCCTAGCACCTCTACTAGTCTTCTGGAAACTCCACTACACCTTTGTCCTTCTTCCGAGTAGCATCTTACTACACACTGGAGTGTTGGGGAAATAGCAAGAATGAGTCCATGTCGAACTCAACAAGTATAACACAGGGTTCATGAGGATCAAAAAGGCTAGACACTGTTTAACTGCGTTTAGCTTTTAATCATCATATAATTAGCAATTGAGTAGCATCAAGGTAATCCAAATCCCATTAATGAATCAATGATCAATTGTAATAAGGATAATGAATAGCATTAACATGAGCATAATAATAATCAATAATAATTAAGCATGATATAACAATGGTGATCAACTATTCTGTAGATGTTCCAAGGCCGCTCGTATCCGTGAGCACGGCTAGTATACCAGTTTTTAACTCTGCGCAGAGGTGTACACTTTCACTGTGAGTCATGATTTCCAAATGCATGGGTTTGCAAGGCCCAAAACATCAGAGACCATATAAAGCCACTCAAAAGTTCGTCTAACAAGTTAGGGCCATTAGATTCACTCGGCAGGCAGATGTAGAACCCCCTTCCCTGTGGCACAACAACCGCAGCCTATACACACTAGGCCAGGGGCTCGCACTACACCCAAAGTGGCAAGCCATTCTTACGCCATTTAAGGTAACCACTAACAAGCTAGAAAAGGTCTCTTGAACAACTAAAGCCAGAGCCATATAGCCCTCACAGCTGTACTGTATGTCCCGGATGGTCATGTACAGATAAGTCCTTACGGAGAGAAACCAGAGCAACAATATAACCCCTTGCTCTAGCCCCCTTTTCAACAGTAATAAAATCATCATTAAAGGTTGATTGCATAATCCATTAGTCAAATTACAAGATCATTGTTCATAATTAAGCACTAGCAATAGCTACCCAAATGCACAACCCATAGGCGACAAGGAAACAAGATATCAATAGCTAAGTTATAATCTCCATGGTTGTCAAGGAAGACACATGCATATGTATGATAATTTCAGTGAATAGGACAACAAGGATGGTCCCATGTTATACTTGCCTTAATCAAAGCTTTCCTGATGATACTGCTGGTTTGGCTCAAAATAATACTCTTGATCGTCCAGATACTGCTCACCGTCTATACTCGATCATCAATCAATAACACACATGCATCCAATCAAACATACACGAAGCAAACAAAGAGATACAATTAGAACAGTACACCAACAATAACAAAACATTAATAAAAGTTTATAAAACTCTTCTACACGTTTCTACGATCACACAGACGCAAAGATCACCAAATTCGGAGTTAAAACGTGAAAGTTATGAATTTTCTAAGATTTCCTATAGATAAATAAATACTAAATTATAAACTCGAAAAATAAATTATCAAAACTGACTGTACAACTACACTAACATGTAGAGCTCGCAAATACGAACCTAACGCAACTTGAACGGATCAAATCGGAGTTAAAACGAAGATTTTATGACCCAAAACAATCCTAGTGGCAAAACTGTAAATACCTGAAAACGTATTTTTGATTTAACCGAAAGAAAATACGCTTTCAAAACACGAAAACGCATTTTCCGACATACGCTATGGACCGCGGGTTGATAACTAAAAAGCTGAGGGTCTCTTTAACAAATTTACCCGCGAAGGGGTAAGTTCTAATCTGGGCCGTTGATCTCGAATTGGACGGCTCGCAATCATCTGCAGCGCTACAGTAAAAAGACCGGCCTTCATCCTCAAGTCCGTCCGGCGGCCCCCCATGGCCGGCGGGCTCCTTCTCGCCGGAGATGGCGGATCACCCCCTCTAGACCACCGTTCGACTCGAGATTTGATCCAAACGGTGGAAAAGCTCCATGCGAACTCAACTAAACGATAAAAACCTGCTATGGTAGACCGAACACGGCGTGCGGCAACAAGGGAGCGGCGGCGCCATTGCCGGTGCACCCGAGCTCACCAAAACCACTATTCAAAGCATCTCAACACCAAAGAAGAGCACGGGAAGAAAGAGGAGGAGATAGCGAACTCACCAAAGCTAAGAAAAAGAGCTCGAACCTTCCCACAAGCTCCACCGACGAACCGGCCGAGAGAACCTAGGGTTCCGGCCTCCTACGCTCAATCTCACGTGATGTAGCTCGAGTTTTAGATGGAAAACAGAAAATAGAGGGTCTCCTCTTCCTATTTGTAGCCCCAAGATGCCGTATTCGGTTAGAAAATCCCGGAAATCAAGTGGAAGGGGCGGCGGTCGTTCTCCAACTCGTAGTCCGGCTCCAACACGAAGGTAGGAGATGACTGACAACGTGACCCCACCCGTCAGCGATACAAGAAGATAGAGGGCTGCTGCTGGGCTCAGCCGAGCTGGGTTGCAGTGATGTTGGGCTGGCCCACCGATGCGGCCTGTCATGGCGCGAGCGCGGGAGAGCAGGCCGTCGGGCCATCGGGCTGCCAGGGAAAAAGGTAAACTGTTTTTTTTCTTTTCTTTTCTTCTTTCTTTTCTTTATTTACTTGTTTTCAAACTATTCCAAATAAAATTCTTCAAACCAATTCAAAATAAAATAAATATATCCACACCACAAAATAAAATAAATGCAACAGCATGAATGCAACACCAAATATTTCTTAAATTTTAATTTCCCATTAAATGTTATTTAAATTATTTGGAACCCACTAATTCTAAAATTTGAAATTTTTGGGTGTTACAAATTCTACCCCCCTTAAAAGAATCTCGTCCCCGAGATTGGTCTGCTTACTCAAACAACTGCGGATATGATTTCCTCAATTCATCCTCTCTTTCCCAAGTTGCCTCTGCCTCTGAATATCGATTCCACTGAACCTTGCACATCTTAATAATCCGACTTCGAGTAACTCTCTCAGCAGTTTCTAAAATCTTGATCAGAAACTCTTCATATGTAAGATCTTCCTTAACAGTCAACTCTTCTAAAGGTATCTGCTCCTCAGGCACACGCAAACACTTCTTAAGTTGTGAAACATGGAACACATCATGCACTCCAGATAAATTTTCAGGCAACTCTAATTGATAAGCAACTTCCCCACGTCTAGTAATAACTTTAAATGGTCCAACATACCTTGGTGCTAATTTGCCTTTCATGTTAAACCTCTTCACACTTCTCATAGGTGACACCTTCAAATAGACATAATCACCTATCTCAAAAACTAGATCTCTTCTCCTATTATCAGCATAACTCTTCTGACGAGACTGCGCTACTCTCAAATTCTCACGAATCACTCGCACTTGATCTTCTGCATTTCTAAGAACATCTATACCAAACACCTGAGATTCACCTGTCTGATCCCAAAACAATGGAGTTCTACACTTACGTCCATACAAAGCCTCAAATGGTGCATCTTAAGACTCTGTTGATAACTGTTATTGTAAGAGAATTCTGCATAAGGCAAACTCTTATCCCAACTAGTTCCATATTGCAATGCACAAGCTCTCAACATATCCTCTAATACCTAGTTGGTCCTTTCAGTCTGTCCATCTGTCTGTGGATGATATGCCGTACTAAAATTCAATTTTGTTCCCAATGATTCATGCACAGCTTTTCAAAAGTGCGACGTAAACTGCGATCCACGATCAGATATAATCTTCTTTGGAACTCCATGCAAACATACTATTCTTTCCATATACAACTCCGCTAATTTTGGTCCATGGTAAGTAGTCTTAACTGGTATAAAATGAGCAACTTTAGTTAACTGATCTACTATCACCCAAATAGAGTCATAACCTTTCTGAGTACGAGGTAACCCCACTATAAAGTCCATACCAACTTCTTCCCACTTCCATTCAGGAATCTTCATTGGTTGCAACAATCCAGCAGGTCTCTGATGCTCTGCTTTCACCCTCTGACAAGTGTCACACAATGCCACATACTCAGCCACATCTCGCTTTAATCCAACCCACCAATATTTCTGTTTCAGATCCAAATACATCTTAGTACTACCAGGATGAATAGAATAAGCTGACTCATGAGCTTCGCGAAGAATTGCCTGTCTAACAGTTTGATCCTCGGGTACACACAGCCTCTTTCCAAACCACAAAATTCCATTATCATCCATCCGAAAGCCTGGTGACTTACCAATCACTATATCTTCCGCTATCTTCTTTAGTTTCTCATCCTTCAACTGACCCTTGTAGATTTCTTGCTCTAAAGTAGGCTCTATCACTAATTCCATTGTATTAGTAACAATTCCTAAATTCAAATATTCAAATTCAGCACATAACTCACTAGTCATAGACAACGACCGTATCTCATTGGCATAACTTTTCCTACTAAGAGCATCAGCTACTTTTTTTTAGCCTTACCAGGATGATAGTGTATCTCAATATCATAATCCTTAATCAACTCTAACCATCTGCGTGGCCTCAAATTCAGATCTGACTAAGTGAAAATATACTTCAAACTCTTATGATCAGTGTATATATCACTCTTATGTCCAATCAAATAATGTCTCCAAATCTTTAAAGCATGAACTACAGCTGCTAACTCCAAATCATGTGTAGGATAATTCAACTCATGCTTTCTCAACTGCCTAGATGCATAAGCCACAACTCTGCCTTCTTGCATAAGAACACATCCCAAACCTTGATGAGAAGCATCACAATAAATAGAAAACCTCTTACTCAAATCTGGCAAAACCAAAACAGGCGCTGCAGTCAACCTCTTCTTCAATTCCTCAAAACTAGCTTGACATTTATCTGACCACACAAACTTGGCATTCTTCTTTAACAGAGATGTCATAGTTTTAGCAAGTTTAGAAAACCCTTCAATGAACCGTCTGTAATATCCAGCTAATCCCAAGGAACTACGAATCTCGCTAGCATCAGTAGGTGGTTTCCAATTCAATAGATAAGCAAAATCTGATTTCTTTGGGCAAATTCCAATTTCAGTAACTCAGTAAAACTGTCATATCTCGAGCTACAGATGTCCAATTCAGATGATCTTTACATGGTTGGAAAGCTTACAAAATTATCTACAACTTTTATTCACAACACTTTTTCTGAATCTGTCAAATAATTGACCAAAAACTGAACTTAACCAAAACTGTTTCAGAATTCCAGACTGTGCAGTAACCCCAACTTGGAATAGATATATCTCTTAGCTCATAATAGATATTAAAGTGATTCTTGCGGGATTGGAAAGATATAGAAGTCTAATTATTCCCAGTAAAATTTCTTAAATTTCCCATGAACGGATTTTAAATTATTTCTAAAACATCCCAGACTGATCTAAAAATCAGCAAAGGACAGAACTAAGTTAACCTCATATTCAACTAATATATTTTAATCAAACTTAATTATTCTTAACCATGGAACTTGTAGGCATGTCTACAAAACTCCAGCACACATTACAAAGATCCAAATCACACATTATCACATTAACAATCCATCAATCACACAATTGTTCACACCACAAACTGACTCTTAAAACAATCCAACTTAAAATTTACTCGCAACTACTATCGTTCTTATTACATAGGGATTTTTCCTACTTCCTAGTTAAGCTTCTAATAAATCTTGGGACGACCTAACTCCGCCCTTAATTGGTCAATCTCCTTATAAGCTTGCTCCTTAAGTTCTTTTTCCTTCATCTACTCTTATCCAATGATGATGCCACAAGCTCATAACCAACTTCATAAATGTCTCCTTTAGACCCTTATGATTCTTATAAATGTTCTAACAGGTTACCAACCCCGAGAAAAGATACTTGCGCTCGATAGTGACTTTACAACCATGTAGCTAGTTGATGCTTCCAGGTGATGAAACAGAACCTATAAACCTTTATCTTGTATCGTCTTTTAGTTCGGCAAACCCCTTAAGAAGAGATCAATTGGAGAACACCAATGGATAGATTGCATTTGTTTCTGAGTGATAACTACCATCATGTCCTTCTAGCATCTCAAAGAGACTCATGAGCATATCCAAGAACAAGTAACTTGTACTTCCTCGCGAGTAGAAAAATGGCAGTGCAGAAATACAGTTATATCTCGAGTTCTACGAATCCAATGATATTGTAGCTTATACCGTTGGAAAGCTTATCAAATTTACTACAACTTCCTTATAGAACACTTCTCCAAATTCTGCAGTTAAGGTAGTCTAAAACTGTGCACAACAGAAACTATTCCAGATTGCTGACAGCACAGATGCGTCGCCTTGTGATTTTTATAAATCCCAAACCATAATAGATATCAGGGTGGTTCTTACGGTCAGAGAAAGATATTGAAGTCTACTATTGTCCAGAATTTATCCATGATTTTTGGGCATCCAAAAATAGAGATATAAGCTAAGGAAGACAGACTGCTATAAAAAAAACAGGATAAGGTAGAAACGAGATTCAAAGACACTAGAGAGATAGATAACACTAATCTTCAAGTCTTCATGCTTCTTTGCTTTGTGTTGATGAGATATAAGACATGGATCGAGGATAGCCAAAAGATGACAAGAAAGATAAGGTTTGATCTTGAGTTCTTTGTACCTCCTCATGCCTCGTCGCTTGAGATATTCAGGACTTACTGTTGTTGATAGCAGATGCTTCCCCACTTAACAAAGATCTTATTCCACCTGGCGATGTCATTGAAGGCAACACTTTCTCTAAAGCTTGCTGCTATTGATAAGTCCTTCATGTGTTGATCATCCATTAAGATGAGATTAATAAGGTAGCATGACAACCAAGGGTAGACAGGAACGGTGTAAGAGAAAATGGCATGAATTAGGATCGATTGAAAGATAAGTAAGATACAAGATGTCACTACCCCACTTAACATAGATCGAGCTACTTCTCAAGACTTATACCTTCCGGACCTACCTTTGAAACACGAGAACATGAACAACACACAAGCAACACATCAAGCAAAACAAGCACATATCACATCATCGATACTACGCGTGCTTGTTCAATAATGGTGGTCATCCTAATGGCACCTTGGAGATGATGAAAGGCCATCGAACTTTTGAACAAGGTAAGATCAGAAAACTTTTAGTAAAATCAACATAAAACAAAATCCAATGGAGTAAGAAATAATAGCTCAAAGGAAGCTATCAAGGAGAGGATACAACAAGACAAGGAAGAGAAAATAGTCAAAATCAATGAGTCAAGGGATGACAAAATAGTTTTATCGTAAAATAAGTTTTAGAATACGTCCAGTGCTACTTGGCATACGTCCTACAGTCAACACCGCTCTGATACCACTCTGTCACACCCGGTTTTCTAAAGAACAAAACCAGGCTAATCATATGTGTGCCCAGGAAGTCCACACATATGCCAGAATGAAAAAGTATCATAAACAATGTTATTATATAACGTATACATAGCTATATTAACACTTACATCAGAGTATCGCGGAACGGTGACTAAACTTCGGGCTCTATTCTTCTCAGGGACGGCTGACTGGGGGTAACATATGCCTAGCACCTCTACTAGTCTTCTGGAAACTCCACTACACCTTTGTCCTTCTTCCGAGTAGCATCTTACTACACACTGGAGTGTTGGGGAAATAGCAAGAATGAGTCCATGTCGAACTCAACAAGTATAACACAGGGTTCATGAGGCTCAAAAAGGCTAGACACTGTTTAACTGCGTTTAGCTTTTAATCATCATATAATTAGCAATTGAGTAGCATCAAGGTAATCCAAATCCCATTAATGAATCAATGATCAATTGTAATAAGGATAATGAATAGCATTAACATGAGCATAATAATAATCAATAATAATTAAGCATGATATAACAATGGTGATCAACTATTCTGTAGATGTTCCAAGGCCGCTCGTATCCGTGAGCACGGCTAGTATACCAGTTTTTAACTCTGCGCAGAGGTGTACACTTTCACTGTGAGTCATGATTTCCAAATGCATGGGTTTGCAAGGCCCAAAACATCAGAGACCATATAAAGCCACTCAAAAGTTCGTCTAACAAGTTAGGGCCATTAGATTCACTCGGCAGGCAGATGTAGAACCCCCCTTCCCTGTGGCACAACAACCGCAGCCTATACACACTAGGCCAGGGGCTCGCACTACACCCAAAGTGGCAAGCCATTCTTACGCCATTTAAGGTAACCACTAACAAGCTAGAAAAGGTCTCTTGAACAACTAAAGCCAGAGCCATATAGCCCTCACAGCTATACTGTATGTCCCGGATGGTCATGTACAGATAAGTCCTTACGGAGAGAAACCAGAGCAACAATATAACCCCTTGCTCTAGCCCCCTTTTCAACAGTAATAAAATCATCATTAAAGGTTGATTGCATAATCCATTAGTCAAATTACAAGATCATTGTTCATAATTAAGCACTAGCAATAGCTACCCAAATGCACAACCCATAGGCGACAAGGAAACAAGATATCAATAGCTAAGTTATAATCTCCATGGTTGTCAAGGAAGACACATGCATATGTATGATAATTTCAGTGAATAGGACAACAAGGATGGTCCCATGTTATACTTGCCTTAATCAAAGCTTTCCTGATGATACTGCTGGTCTGGCTCAAAATAATACTCTTGATCGTCCAGATACTGCTCACCGTCTATACTCGATCATCAATCAACAACACACATGCATCCAATCAAACATACACGAAGCAAACAAAGAGATACAATTAGAACAGTACACCAACAATAACAAAACATTAATAAAAGTTTATAAAACTCTTCTACACGTTTCTACGATCACACAGACGCAAAGATCACCAAATTCGGAGTTAAAACGTGAAAGTTATGAATTTTCTAAGATTTCCTATAGATAAATAAATACTAAATTATAAACTCGAAAAATAAATTATCAAAACTGACTGTACAACTACACTAACATGTAGAGCTCGCAAATACGAACCTAACGCAACTTGAACGGATCAAATCGGAGTTAAAACGAAGATTTTATGACCCAAAACAATCCTAGTGGCAAAACTGTAAATACCTGAAAACGTATTTTTGATTTAACCGAAAGAAAATACGCTTTCAAAACACGAAAACGCATTTTCCGACATACGCTATGGACCGCGGGTTGATAACTAAAAAGCTGAGGGTCTCTTTAACAAATTTACCCGCGAAGGGGTAAGTTCTAATCTGGGCCGTTGATCTCGAATTGGACGGCTCGCAATCATCTGCAGCGCTACAGTAAAAAGACCGGCCTTCATCCTCAAGTCCGTCCGGCGGCCCCCCATGGCCGGCGGGCTCCTTCTCGCCGGAGATGGCGGATCACCCCCTCTAGACTACCGTTCGACTCGAGATTTGATCCAAACGGTGGAAAAGCTCCATGCGAACTCAACTAAATGATAAAAACCTGCTATGGTAGACCGAACACGGCGTGCGGCAACAAGGGAGCGGCGGCGCCATTGTCGGTGCACCCGAGCTCACCAAAACCACTATTCAAAGCATCTCAACACCAAAGAAGAGCACGGGAAGAAAGAGGAGGAGATAGCGAACTCACCAAAGCTAAGAAAAAGAGCTCGAACCTTCCCACAAGCTCCACCGACGAACCGGCCGAGAGAACCTAGGGTTCCGGCCTCCTACGCTCAATCTCACGTGATGTAGCTCGAGTTTTAGATGGAAAACGGAAAATAGAGGGTCTCCTCTTCCTATTTGTAGCCCCAAGATGCCGTATTCGGTTAGAAAATCCCGGAAATCAAGTGGAAGGGGCGGCGGTCGTTCTCCAACTCGTAGTCCGGCTCCAACACGAAGGTAGGAGATGACTGACAACGTGACCCCACCCGTCAGCGATACAAGAAGATAGAGGGCTGCTGCTAGGCTCAGCCGAGCTGGGTCGCAGTGATGTTGGGCTGGCCCACCGATGCGGCCTGTCATGGCGCGAGCGCGGGAGAGCAGGCCGTCGGGCCATCGGGCTGCCAGGGAAAAAGGTAAACTATTTTTTTTCTTTTCTTTTCTTCTTTCTTTTCTTTATTTACTTGTTTTCAAACTATTCCAAATAAAATTCTTCAAACCAATTCAAAATAAAATAAATATATCCACACCACAAAATAAAATAAATGCAACAGCATGAATGCAACACCAAATATTTCTTAAATTTTAATTTCTCATTAAATGTTATTTAAATTATTTGGAACCCACTAATTCTAAAATTTGAAATTTTTGGGTGTTACAATATCTCTCATTTGAAACTTGAAAACTTTTGCAAGAAAAACATAGGCTATCTTATTCATATATATTTTCTTTTCTCTTCTTCTTTTCTTTTCAGGTGGGCATCAAAGTACCCATTGTTTTATTTATCAAGACACTTGTCCATTTTTTCAATACTTTCTCTTTTTGAATAACTTCTGCATAGCCCATGCTTCTCTATTGCAATGAAAATACTTGAGAGATAGCAACAAGAATTTGGAACGTTTATTTTGCAGCAACCTATATGGAATATTTTTGGTGTTTTCTCCTAGTGTAGGAATAAAATATTTTTGAATGGATGGATAGCATGTTTTGGCACCTACTCCTAGTGTAGGAGTAGTGCCTATGTGGGTGGTGTGTACGTGATCTTGATTTTAAAAGTATGACAAAGCTCTCATAAGGTATCAACAAAGCTTGACTAAACTCAGTGCAAATGCAGGCTGTAATGATATGTGGCTTTCTTAGTCTAGCATTCATGTATGGCTATGGTAGGAATTCAAGCTCTATCATACAAGAAAGTCATCATGTTACATTTTTAAAAGTTTCAAGAAGTAAATCATCCGGAATTTAGTGTCATTGTGAACAAGATAAATAGTAGCTCAGACCTTCTTATATCATGTCCGTCAATTATCTAGACTTAGCTTAAGCATGCTCCCACAAATTTCAAGTTTAGAGTGAATCTTTAAGTCAAACCAATTTCATTCAAACCTTGGGAGAACTCTAGGTTGAAAACTAGGCACTTAGAGCAACTATCCATCATGCTTATTGTAAACATCTTCAAAGTTCCTTTTATTGACTCTAAAGACAAGAATTTTAAACAAACCTATGTACACACTCTTTTTATTTGATTTTCATTTTATGGTTTTTTAATAATTGCATAATAAAAATAGAAAATAAAGTAAAAGTAAAATAAACTAAGAAAGAAAAACTTATCTGATAAGGGGACTCATTCCCCCAAGCTAGTGTTGCGGTCGGTCGGTCTTCTCGATACATGGGGAAAACTTCCCCCAAACTGGTCATCAGTAAGGCAAGCAAAACTAGGGAAGGCTCCAAAACCTATCCCAGTGTTGGTTTTGCTGTGCTTGGTTTTGTTGGATTTCGGCAAGATTCTGTGTAGCCTGGTCTTGACATTACTGGTGTTGATGAAGCATCTGCTGGATGGTGACTTGGCTTTCTTTGATTCCTCTGAGTCTAGAGCGAATCTCCTGCCTCTCCATCTATTGTTCATGGTACCCTTGTCTAGAGAAGGATGCACAATCAGGCTGGAAGTGGTGGCCTCCAGAAGACACCTCCTACGTATCAACAGAGTGACGTCCACTACCTTGGCGGCAATGGTTGAAATAACCTTGCTGCCACTGGGCACTTGCTCCTTGCTGCCAGGAATCGTTAGAGCACTGGGGCGTGGCTTGCTCCCATGGACTGTGTACAACTTGGAAACCTTGAGAGGATCCTGTATGGTCAAAAGTTTGATAAACAGTGTAGGACGGGCCTTGTGGAGCAGTGTCTGTACCATAGTAGCGTGTCGGTGGCCCTCGGTCTATTCTCGTAGAAACATTTCTTCCTACAGCTGCACTAGATGGCAACATGATCAAAGAGTTTGTGGCATACAAACCAAGACCCAGGTTAGGTAACGGGATCTCAGTTGTACAACCACGATAAATCATGATAATACCAGTATTTTTTCCTCCCTTCACCATTTGACCTTGCCAAAAGTAATCAATAGTTATATATGGCCACCCCTCAAGAATGTACTCTACCAACGAATTTTCTATTAGTCCAAGTTTATTGGCAATTCGAGTAACCATAGAAGAATACTCGATCTTGCCCTTTCGTTTGAAAATTCCTAACCAATAGATTATCATGAATTACACGGGTGACACCTTCCTATTTTTGATCATAGCAAACATTAATTTCAAGTCTTCTATCCTAACAACACAGGTGTCTTCCCTAGGAAAAAGGGTCATCCCCAACCACTTATGCATAAAACGCAAGGTAGGTAACTGAATAGAATTAGTACGGGGGTGGTCACAGATATCTTTGTCGGAAATTTATTTCCAGAATTGGGTCCTCTCAAACTCTAGCATAACATAATCTACATCTATGACACAGTCATCTCAAAAACCAAGATGCTGACTAAGTTCTTTTCATGTGAGGGAGAATTCTTTTGTGAACATTCTAAAGGTTACTCCAGTATTAAAAAGTTGGAGGGTGCACAAAAATTCTACAGTAAGCAATTTACAACTGGCTCCTCTATAGTCCAAAATTTTCCCACCCTATTCCATGAAAAATAAGCAGGAACTCAGTGTCCATACCTGACTCTTTCATGAGGCGAGGATCATAGACGCTCGTGAGGGTGAAGGTACGATCCTTCAACGCCGTGTATTTCGATCTCTCTCCTCCCCTTAGCTTCATGTTCTTTTCCTCCATTAGGATGTTCATGGTGGTTGTTGACGGAGATGGCGAAGATTGAGCCAGCGAAGAGTCGATGTTCATTTCAGTTCTTGCCGAAGAGTTACTTCAGAGCAATCGGGACGATCCTGAGCAGGAAATCTTCCTCTAGAAATTACTCATCCTGCAAAAACTTAGTAGACAACAAAAACTTGTAGAGAGGATTAGTAAAAGGGTTAGCAGTCAGCGGTCCAAGGAATCAGTCGTTCTGGGGATCAGTCGTCTGAGCAATTTTCTAGTGATTATTCTAGATGAAAGTTGGACAGCACCTCCCTACAAAATTTAAATCTTCTCTTAATTCTTGGACAGCTCCTCTACTAATGATGTTGCTCTCTACTTACTCTCAAGATTTCACTCCCAAACTTCCACAATACTCCACTACTTCACTCTTCTTCTTTTAGCTTCTCACTCTTTCTCTACTTAGCTCTAATAATCTTGAAATCTTGCACTATGAAATTCTGAGCATAGGCAGTGGAATGAGGAGTGTTGTGAAGATAAGTGATCACGGGAGGCTGGTATTTATAGGAGGAGGTGAGAGGGGGTTGGCTGACCTTGGGTAGGGTTGGCTGACCCCACCTTGGGCCCATTTGTGTGGTGCTCATTCCAGATGCCATCTCGCATGGAATCCAAGCAAAATAAGGTGCCAACTTGATTGTAAAATGACGGAGGCACCAAGTGCAAGAATAAAAATGAATGGAGCACATTAAAAGATGAGATATGCTATGACATGTGGGTCCCAAGTGTGGGTCCGGTAGACCTATATTTTCTATGTATATACTATGCAAAAATAATACTTTTATGAAATTATGAAAAATGATGGTATTTTTATATTTTTGTGCCTCAACGGTAAATATTTCTTATGGGGTTTTTATGCTCCGTAAAAATTATTCATATGGGGCCTAGATTTTTACTATGCCATGATGAGAATTTTTATTTTGTTTCCAATGCAAGTGATGAAAGTGAATATGCAATGCAAAAAAGTAAATATGGGTAAATACCGAGTTACCTCACGGCGAGGGTTCGGTGATTTAAGTCCGCCGAACCGGACTTCTCCGCTGTTTATTCTTTGGGTGCATCATCCGATCCCGGAGATGGTAGTCCTGATTTTTTATCCTCCTCTTCTTGCCTTGCCATGTTTGCAGTAGAATTGAGCTCCGGTCTTGGCTTGAATGCGAATCATTATTCTTTTCCATTTATGTTGAATCTGATTTCTCCTGCCCCGACATCGATGTGAGCATTGGTGGTGCTCAAAAAGGGTCTCCCAAGGATGAGTGACACTTTTAAGTCCAATTGCATGTCCAGTACCATGAAGTCTACTGGCACAAACAAATCTCTTATCTTTATCGGAATGTTTTCGGCAATTCCCATAGTGTAGCGAATTGATTGATCGACCAATTATATGCACATTGATGTTGGCTCCAGTGTTGAATAGCTGAGGTTGTTAGAGACCGCCTTGGGCATCACACTGAGACTTGCTCCAAGGTCACACAGTGCATTGTTGAAGTGTTGATCTCCGATTGAGCAGTCTATAGTGGGACATTCAGGATCCTTCTTCTTTGTAAGTGATATGTTGAGGACAGCCGCACTACATTCTTCTGTCAGCTTAATCACCTTAGTGGTGGGTAGTGGTCTCTTCTTGTTCAAAATGTCTCTGAGATACTTTGCATAGGTAGGGACCTGTATAGCATCTAAACTATCTATTTTAATATTTATATTTTATAGAATTTTATCATTAGTAGCAAGCTCTTAGCAATATTATCATTAATCTTAGTCCGCTCTAGAATCAATTCACTCAAGGATGGTTGTTTGGAGTAATTACCTGGGTACTTACCTTGGTAGTTGGATCACTGTTGATTCCATCCTTGCTTCTATTGTGGTGGAGTAGAAGTATTGATGATAGTGTTTATGTCTTCTTGGGATTTAGGGAATTCCACTCGTAAATAGTCTCCACATCCGTTTTGAGCATTGAAGGCATCTTGAATAACCTAACGATCTCTCTTGTAATTGTCTCGCTGTTTGAGCCAATCCAACAGTACGTCCATCTTAATTCACTGCACATAATTCTTCTGGTGCCTATTCACTCTGGTAACAGTGTTGAATGTTGTCTTGGGAGCAGCTTTGGTTTTTAGCTATCCTTTCCATAAGAACTTTAGCTTTTCCAAGAGTGAGTGACAGAAATGATCCTCCAGTAGTGGCATCTAGTTGTTCATGAGCCCTCTGAATTAATCCATGATAGAAGCCTTGCATGAGCAACCACTCTTCCATTCCATGATGGGGACAATCTAAAACATATTCTTGGAAACACTCCCATGCTTCTAGAATGGTTTCTCCTTTCTGCTATTAGAAATTTGAAATCTTTTCTCTTAAGGCATTGGTTTTGCCTATAGGGAAGAACTTTTCTACGATGGCTTTTGAACATTTTGCCCATGTGTTGATGTTATCTTTGTTGGTGTAGAACCACCGCTTCGCTTTTCCCACTAGTGAAAATGGGAATAAGCAGAGTAGTATGATATCTTGAGCAACGTTCTTGATGACAAATGTGCTACTAATTTCTAGAAAATCCTAAAGATGAGCACTTGCGTCTTCATGTGCCTTTCCACTGAATGGTGTAGCTTGTACCATGTTGATGAGGCTTGGCTTGAGCTCAAACTCAAGGTTATTGGTATTGAGTGTTGGTCTAGTGCGGATGTTCGTAGTGCTTGGAACAATGAACTCACATAGTGTCTTCTTAGTCATAGCTTTAGAAACTGGTGTTGAACTTCTTCTTGATTGATTTAATTCTGATGAATGGAGTTTGGTGAATCACAACCAACCTTGAACCCTGTATATGATACAAACAAAGAAAACCAAGGGTAAGCTTGTAAAAGCAGAGGTAGTAGTTATGATTTCATCAAGAAGTATGCATTTGCTCAGTCTCTCTATAGCTTTTATTGCTCCTCCTCGGTAATGGCGCCAAAAATGCTTGTTGGTATTTATTAACTTGACACTTGTTTTGGATAGTCACTTACTAATTACCTACACTCTTAGCAATTTGTACCAAGTTGTCATCCCCGATAATGAAGCTAAAAATATTTGTTGGCATTACTTAGCATTACTACTAAGTAGTTATCTTATCATTTCATGTGACTAGAAAGAATATAAATATATGAATGAAAAGTAATCCGCAAGCGCACAGATAATTATACCATTATAGCATTTTACCGGGAGTATTCCAAGTATTGTTATTTATATTTCTACCACAGGGAGGAGCTATGGGGTTGGCTAGAGATGATGAACAAATGGACATTGCTTATGATGGAATCAATCACATAGCACATACTCAAACATGGGTAAGCCAATAATGATAAATGATAAATATAAATATTGATAACATCTAGAGAGAGAAATAGACTACTCATAAGTTAGTAAGACTAGACAGGAGAGTAGTTAAGAGATTAGATTCTTATATAGTTTCTTATTTACTAAGTCTTTCATACACTCTAGCATATATACTTTCACGTATAGCATAATGACTCTTCATCTACGCATAAGGAACATTACTAAGGAAAATCAAGAGCAGAGCAAGACTTCCTTCGCAACCAGGTTCTACTTGTTCTACATACAGGGAGTGGACTACAAAGGACTCAATGGGAGTGTCACTTCCGCGATCTACCACATGACCCGGCATATAGAGTGCATCCGCAGGCAAACAATATCTAAGCACCATGCTTGCATAATGTCGACCACTTAACTCACTCGAGTACTGAATTAAGCGCTTTGCGATCTTATGCATAAACTTATTATCAATCCTAAGCGCTTTCTCTTCTTCCCGCTGTTGGCAGCTCAGGGCATGGCCCCGGCTGATGGCACATGTGCGTCTGCTCAGATTTTTGGGAGAAGTGGTGTCGGATTCATTATGAAAGAGGAGGAAAGCATATGATTGTTGTCTTTCGTAAGGAGGGGAAGGATGTCATGGTGCTTACAACTCAAGATTAGTCCAGCCCTATGCGATTTAGATTTCAGATTCGTTGCTAAGTATACCTGTTCGGGAGTGAATGTAGTCTCCGTGGCAACACAAATCAATGCATCGGTTAGCCATTGTTTTTGTTTCTTTTCAGATGGAAGTTTGAGTAGTTTTTTTTCCAGTGTAATTAGATGCATTTCTAATCCACTCAACCACACTAATTAATAGGTAAATGATTTGATAGATTGATACAAAATTAATGGAGTAAACATAAACTAGCTACTGCCAAAAGAAAGTCTAGCTCTGCAGACACTGAGCAAATTTTCTGAAGCTACCTCTGCCATTATTTAATTTATAGTGTCAAGTAAACATTAACTAGTTACTTGTACGATGCAAGGCCTGGGATTTTTTCAGAAGCTATCTCTGCCATTATTTCATTTAGAAAACAAGTATGCAATGAGCCAAATTGTGACCTTTCTGCCAGGTGTGGTAATGTGGAAGTTGCTGCTGTTTCGATGCATGGCCTTGCTGTTAAGCACAATGTGTTCAGCCTGAATGTCATCTAGCAAATGGGCATGCCTATACTGTTTTTTATGAATCAATTGCCCATTCTATGTATCAACTTTTTTTTATATTTTTCTATATTCTGCAGTCGCGCAATTCTGATTTTGTTCTGAACTTTGCATACTCGAAGGAGCTTGGAGGATGGTGGTGGACAGAATACAGCCCTTCACTGTAACTAAGCCTAAGATAAGTGAGATGGATCAACTAAATGTACAACTTTTTTTTCAGTATTTTTAAATTAAATTGACAAGAATGTCTCTGGATGAACTTACCTGGACACTACTATGCTGAGATGATAAAAAAAATGTGAATTGATACATGTATGTTCCAAATAACTAGCACTAGGTAATTAAGCTAGCATAAGTAATTAGCATTAGGTTTGCCAATATAGCTTCTTCTGTTCTGAATTTTAACTTATTTATTGGTGATTCAAAACAAATCATGTGGTGCCTCTTTGTTTATCTGAATCATCATATGTTTTCATTTTTATTGTAGTCCAATGTATCCTCTTGCTTGTACTAATCCACATCGGTTCACAACAAGTTCTGCTATGTCGACAAGCGCACCTTCTTGCCAGTAATCGCTCTTCTTTTCCATAGGGTTCTCTCACATTTCTTGATTTAAAAGCAAACCATTGTAGTTGATTGTTGTGCTATGATTTACATTACTGATTGATTGTTCTATGAGTCGTGACTAAAGTAACTTTTCTTGGTTTCTTTACAGAAATGCCATGTGAAGAAAAAAGGATTCCAGAAGTGAATTTTATCCTTGCGGTTGCAAGATGAACCTGAACCTGAGCTAATATTTTTGAGGAAATATTCTATTGTGCACCACTGGTACATTGGCCTTAAACACTCATGATTACAAGTGTTTTAGTTTTTTAGGGAAAACTAATTTGGTATAGTTTGCAGTGCTAGTATTATTTGTTTGAAATATATACTTCTTGCATAAGGTCTGCATTTGTGGTAGCTGTCTTGGATTTTAGTTCCAGCGACACTAAAGAATAGTTGACATTGGCGATTGAAAGTTTGTTCCGCACTTGTGTTGACATGGTTTGAACTAACTTGATGTGGAACTGGATCTAATGTTAGCTAATTATATTGTCATTGTTAACCGCCTTTACTATCAACTTGATTATAACCATATTGCATTACATTTTGTGTATGTATGACTTTACCTAATTTACTAATATCTCAATCTTATTATTTTGGTTAGTAGGAGCTTAAACTTCAAGTGGGAGGCTCAATCAAGCAAGAACACAGCCGAGCTTGCACTGCTAAGAAGTTTGCAAGTGATGTAGAGATGTTAGGAAGTGTTTTAGTGCTCCAAGTTTTTTTTGTTTTCCCATACGTCTAGTGTACTGTACTTTCATTTGTGATTTTAGATACTATTTGAATGGTTTGTCTATCGAATGGATGATTGATTTGAATTAATATATGGGTGTGGAATTGATTATGTTATGCTCTAATTCTTTTTGCAACAATGATCGTTTTATTAAACCACATCAAATGCTATGTGCGTTGCAACAAAAATCCTTGTTGCGATAAACCCTACTGCAACAACTGTGTTACGTTGCTATTGTCATCCATCGCCATGAAAATGTTTTGGTGGCAAGAGATCTTACTGCAACGAAAATCATTTGCGTGGCAGTACCAACTATGCCAACGAAGTACCTTGTGTGGCAATACGATCTATGGCAACGAATAAAATCGCGCGGCAAATGGTAGTATTGCCACAGTATGGTACCCGTGGCAATTACATATGATCTCTTGCAACGAATAATATTGCGTGGAAAATGATACTATTGCAACGGAACAATAATGGTGGCAATAACATATGATCTCTCACAACGAATAAAATTATGTGGCAAATTATGTACTTGCCACAACATGGTGGTCATGGCAATAACACTGCTTTTGCCACAACCGTGAACGTTGTGACAACGTCCTATTGCCATGCTTGGCAACGGATAGGTATGGTTGCAAGAAATCCTAACAGTTGCAACACCAAACTAGCAACGGTTGCAATACCTTATTGCAACGTGACTTTTTGCAACCACTGGCAACGAACATGATTTGGTTGCAACATCTTCCTTTTGCAACCAAATTGGGTTTATTGCATCATTTTTTCGTCATTGCGCAAGGGTTAGAAGTTAGTAGTGTACTAGAGTAAACTAGGAACTTAATAAATAGAAACATAATATTGAAATAGAATAAGTCATAACAAGAGGGATACAGTGGCTATACCAGCCTCCAGATGATGATGAATCCAGAATCCTGAGAAGGAGCCCGAGCTCTACGAAAACCTTGCTAGCTAGCCTATACTTGAACTTTGAGTAGCTAATCTATTTCTCTGGTGGAAAAGAGATCCTCCTGATCTTCTAGCTCCTTGGCTTAATGGCTTCTCTCCTAGGAGGGGGTAGGGCTTGTTTATATAGGCCAATGGGATGAACTAGGGCCCTCAGATCAAACCGACTTCAATCAACGACGAAGATGCAAACCTTAATGCGGTGGAAGAACTGACGTAGAAGGGCGTGGCCGGGGTCGGCCGACCTAGGCTTATGCTAGGTGGGCCCCGCTTTGGTGGGTCACCTTCTCGTGTCTTCTAGATCCTTCTTAAATTGGTTTCATGGTGGAATATGCTTTTTAGCACGCTGTCCTTAATATCTTGCCTTCTTTTCTTGATAAACCCCTACAGAAACACAGATTGACCAAAACCTATGGAATTCTATCAGTTCAGACCCTAATTCTATGTTGGAGGTTAATATATGCCCTTTTTCATGTTTAGTTGATTGTTTAAAATGAACAATAACTACCGTCAATAGTCATGTAATTCTCTTACATACACTATGAGGTCCTGAGTCTTAAATGCTGGGCATGATGGATGTTCTGGAATTCGCACACGAATTTCACACTTGGGTGTACCATCCTCCTCGTACTCACGTCCATAGTACATCGGGGGTTTAGTGTAGCCAACTCATTGGAGTGTCTCCCAAAGGAGCGAGGGAAATCCTTCGGTAGTCAGACAGTCAGAATGCTCCCATTCGTTACCCATTGCTACAAAAATTCACCACAAGGTATTTTTTGCGATGCAAAAGGGGAAACAACAATGAGAAAAGTTCATCAACTTTACTATTATTAGCTTTGCGGTTATTACTACTGCTATATGCCTATCTATCGTGTTCTAAGCATAGGGCTTCGTCTTACAGTCAAGCTCGGCTCCGATACCACTCTATCGGCCCATCAATTTGAGAGTACTAAGTGCATCCGTATTTGTGCTAGGATCACGCACAAATATGCACTAAATCATAGGAATGGTACATAGATATATAATGAAAGGTTCTGAGCTTTATTGATATCTAGAAATAAGGTCTTACAACAGTGGTCCAAAGGGGCATGGTCATAGGCTACATATCAAGTGGAAGACTACGACAGTGAAATGGAATTTTTGGTGGTCTCTAGAGCGGGATTATTGTACAATGAAGTGGTGTCCAACTACATAGGCAACTTGAGCATGACCAAAACCCTAGCCTCGATGTCATATTCCTATGAATGTATCTCCATGCGGGAATCCTAATCCTCCTGGTACGTTTTCTCGTCGAAATCATAGTCTTCTTCCGTGCCGAGGTCTATGTGTCAACAACGGGTGAGTACATACATACTTAGCAAGCCCTAACCATAGGGTGAAAATAGAAGTGTAGTGGTGATTAAAATGAAGGGTTGGGTTCTAGCAGAGTATTACCATTCCCACTAGTACCCGGATTAGCATCAATTCCAATACCAGTTTCATTACACATAAAAGTAAATCTAATCATAGTATCCCATCCCAGCATTTGCCTTTTCCAAGAATGTGGATGTTCGAATAGGTTTAAGTAACTTTGCAAAGGTGTACAAATTTCCGCACATGATAGGTGCGACCTCATTCATGATCAGTGGACGAAATAGACCTAACAAGACCTCGTACCCGAATGTACAAAACCTTAGATGTCCATATAACTCTACAACGGCTTCTCAAGAGTTGGAAACACAAAAATTGGGAAGATACCTAATCCCCCCAATGTGATGATACCAAATCATCACAAAAGAAAAACATGGTCGAACACGGCCAAAAATAATCAAGGGCTCGAACATGGCCAAGAACCAAAAGCTTAACATGGAAGATCACATAGCATCCATGCCAACTAGACCATAGAAGAAAACCCATCCCCCGTGTCGGCTCCGAATATTCCACTGCCTACACCGGCCTCCAGGTAGAAATTATACTTCTATCTAACGGGGTGTGAGATCAAGCCTAGTGTTGATAGTAGTAAAAGTATATCATGAACCATCAAGCTTTCTTGCATAAATGATCAAAATGGATGAATATCATAGAATAGGAGGTCTAAACTGACAGTTTCCAAGAGTTTTGGTCAATTTATGTTTTTAGCAGGATTTACACAGAAAACCACCAAGGAGGACCTAAATATCAAAAGAGATCGCGGGATAATTTTGTGGCTACTACGTAGGAATGTTCTAGAGGACATCACGCCAAGGCAGGACATGAGACCCTGCCAAGTGGGGCTGGTCAGCCCCACCCCCAGGCCGCCCAGCCTGCCATGGTGGGAAACGCCCACGAGAGTCTTCCCCCTCCGCCTCCTAGGATGCATCTCCACCGTACCTCAAGTCGATTTGATCCAAGGGCTCGTATTCAACCCCCAGGGCTATAAATATAGGGCTGCACCATCTCCTTGAAGCCAAGTCAGATCCTAAGAGCTGAAGAGCCAGAAAGCCTAATTCCTATCCCCACAAAGATCTAGGCCAGCAATCAAGAGAAGATTAGTCCTCACTAGGATTTAGTCTTGTATTAGAGATAGAGATATAGAGTGAGAGAGGAGAGTTTTAGAGGAGTTCTGGCCTATCGGTGCTTCTCTATATCTTGTACTCTACGGGATCAAGTTCTTCTAGAGCTTGCTTCTGAGATTCTCTGGTAATCGACTTCTGATTCAAGTAAGCAATTTGTTTATATTGTTCTTCAAGTTTGCAACTCTCTTTTGAGTGCTTTGATCTTGGTAGCTCCTTGATTGAAGTAGTATTCGTAGTGTAAGCATGGTGCTTAGACTATGGTTACTTGTGAATGCCCCCCTATTTTTTGGATCATTGGTAGATCGTGAAGGTGACTTTTATAGCTTTGTTGAGTCCTACGTAGTCCACCACCCGTTAATAGGACTTGGTAGGCCAAATGGTTCTTGTAAGGAAGAAACTCTGATTTTGTTCTTTATGAGACATCACCCACGATGGAATGATAGAAGGCAAAGGTTATTGAGATTAGAACTAGACAGTCCTTAGTAGTCTCCTTTATACTCCCTATTTTCTGACCTTGGTTGTGAAGTTGGGTTAAGTTTATAGACTTAGTTATCCTCACCTACTGTTCCTATGGGTTCGATATTAAAACTGGGATAATCTTGGTGAAGTGCTACAATGGTAGTTTTATCTGTGCGCTTGTAGATACCCTATTTTCTTGTGTGCATTTAATTTATACCAACAAGTATTTCTGGCGCCATTGCCGGGGAACAGTTTGCTGAGTTAACTTTGAGTCTAGCTTAATCTTGGATTATACTTTTATCTTTACTTTTAGTTTTTCTTTACCGTACCTTTCTACCATGGAGCCCGTAACCACCCTTCTTTACCAATACGGAGCACCCACGGGCATGAGCCTTAAGCTAGCCAAATCATCTAAACCCATCATATCATCTGGCTATGAGCTTAGTCCGGAGTTAATTAATATGGTTCAGGATCAACCTTTTTTTGGTGATGTTAGTGAGAACCCCTATTCCCACTTATGTGATTTTGAGAAAACCTGTGCATGCCGACACATTGAAGGCATGTTCGATGAAACTTTAAGATGGAAACTTTTTCCTTTCTCTTTGATGGGAGAAGCTAAACGCTGGTATAAGCTTCACATTGGGAGTAGTCATGGAGATTAGGAAGCCTTACGTTCTAGCTTTTGTTTACAATTCTTTCCCATCTATAAGGTTGTCAAACTTCATTTAGAAATTTTGAGTTATAAACAACATAAAAAAGAATATCTAGGTAAGGCACGGGAACGCTTTAACACTATTTTAGATTATTGTCCCAACATTGCTTTGCTAGACCCCATTCTTCTCTAACATTTCTTTATGGGCCTCAACAGAAAAACCACAAAACACCTTAATACAGCCGCAGGAGGTTCGTTCATGCACATTACTGCTGAACAAGGGAGAAACATTCTTATGAAAATCTTAGATGACCTTCCTGAAGAGAGAGAGAAGTTGTTAGAGGAAGAACCCCAAATAGCTAAACCCGAATTTTTGCCTGAACCATCTCAACCTTTAGCTATTCCAAATCCCGAACCACTGGAGGAGGAGGAAACTCCAATTTTAGATTTCATGCTTGAATTCGAGGATGAACTTTTTGATGAATATAGAAATACCTTGAATTACCATATGATGAGAAAACCTCAGGAGTCTAGAAATCCACCATCTATAAAATCTTTAGACCCTTCTGAGGAAGATTTCTTTAAAAAGACAACAAAAGAACTAGTGTCTATTTTGAGTAACGAGTGGTTAGAAGAATCAGAGCTTTCGCCTGAAATAATTCGTTTAGACTCACCCTCTGTCACCATTGAGTGCGAACTTGACAAAGCTCATTTTGATTCCTTTTATAATCCAATAGTGGGTGTTAATATCATGTCTGCTACATTTGCTCAAGATTTATTAAAAGATATGCCATTAGGCCCAACTACTAAGTTGCTAAAAAGTCTTTCAGGACACATTGTCCCGAGTTTGGGAATTTTATATGCCCTTCCTATTTTTGTAAATGAAACTCAAGTCCTGTTGAATTGCTACATCTTTGATGTTATGGAATTTGATTTGTTGATAGGGTAACCAATAAAAAGACTTATCCAAGAAGGACAAACAGGAAATTGAATATTAAACTTGCAAAAAACTTTGAGCTCTCTATGCCTATCACTCATTCTCTTAATACTAAGATGGAGCCACTTCCCGAGTTAGGCCCAATAGAAGAGGTTAAAGTAGCATCTCTTGATGACCCAATTGAACCTAATCTAGAAGATGATGCTTAGTTCTTATTGATGAAGAGGATGAAGATCCTATTGATCCTGAACCTCTCGATGAATTGCTAGAACCACCTAAGCCCTCCATTGAACTTAAATCCTTGCCTTCTGATCTGAGATATGCTTTTCTTAATAATGATCAGGATTCTCCTATGATCATAAGTGATAAACTCTCTCAAGAAGAATCTTTGCGCTTAATAACTGTCCTTGAAAAGCATTGTTCTACTTTTGGCTATTCACTCTAAGACCTTAAAGGAATTAGTCCTGCTCTTTGCACCCATCGCATCCCTATAGATCTATATTGTACACCTTCTAGGGAGCCCCAACGTAGGCTTAACAATGTGATGAGGGAGGTAGTTAAGAAAGAGGTTTTGAAAATCTTGCACGCTAGGAT
This sequence comes from Saccharum hybrid cultivar R570, assembly GCA_038087645.1. Classification (NCBI taxonomy): domain Eukaryota; kingdom Viridiplantae; phylum Streptophyta; class Magnoliopsida; order Poales; family Poaceae; genus Saccharum; species Saccharum hybrid cultivar. Next base: position 9,232,971 of record JAQSUU010000704.1, on the reverse strand, counting down.
CATCTATCCTGTGTCGCATAGTGAGTGGGTAAGCCCTGTCCAAGTTGTACCTAAAAAGGGGGGAATGACTATTGTTAAAAATGAGAAAAATGAATTAATCCCCCCAAAGAACTGTCACTGGTTGGCGTATATGCATAGACTACCGAAAACATAACAAGGCAACTAAGAAAGATCATTTTCTGCTACCCTTCATTGATAAAATGTTAGAGTGATTAGCAAACCATTCTTTCTTTTGTTTTCTTGATGGATATCCAGGGTATCACCAAATTCCAATCCACCTAGATGACCAAAGCAAAACCACTTTTACATGTCCATATGTAACTTATGCTTATCGAAGAATATCTTTTGGATTATATAATGCTCTAGCTTCTTTTCAAAGATGTATGATGTCTATATTTTCTGATATGATTGAAGAAATCATGGAAGTTTTCATGGATGATTTTTCTATTTATGGAAAAACTTTTGATGATTGTCTTAAAAATTTAGACAAGGCGTTGCAAAGATGTGAAGAAAAGCACTTAGTCCTTAATTGGGAAAAATATCATTTCATGGTTAGAGAAGGCATAGTGCTAGGACACTTAGTGTCTGAAAGAGGAATTGAGGTAGATAGAGCTAAAATTGAAGAATAGAATGAATATCTCCACCTGTAAATATCAAAGGGATCTAAAGTTTTCTGGGCCATTGTGGTTTTTATCGCTGATTCATAAAAGATTTTTCATATATTGCTAGACCACTAACAAACTTGTTAGCTAAGGATGTTCCCTTTGAATTTTATGATGCATGTTTGAAATCTTTTAATATTCTTAAAGAAGCACTCATCTCTGCACCAATCATCCAACCCCCTGATTGGTCTTTACCTTTTGAAATCATGTGTGATGCTAGTGACTATGCTGTGGGGGCAGTTTTGAGACAAAGAAAAGATAGAAAGCATCATGCAATTGCTTATACTAGCAAAACACTGACAGGAGCTCAACTTAATTATGCAACAACTGAAAAAGAACTCCTAGCTGTTGTTTTTGCTATTGATAAGTTTAGGCCTTACTTAGTAGGAGTAAAAAGTGATTGTCTACACTAATCATGCTGCTTTAAAATATTTGCTCACTAAGAAAGATGCTAAATCTCGATTAATAAGATGGATTTTGTTACTCCAAGAATTTGACTTAGAAATAAAAGACAAAAAGGGAGTAGAAAATCCTGTTGCTGATCACTTGTCTAGAATGCAATATGAGAATCTGTAGGAATTACCTATCAATGATTCGATGAGGGATGATATGCTCTTAAAGATCACCAGATCAGACCCCTGGTACGTGAATATTGTCAATTTTATGGTTCCAGGTTATGTACCACTAGGGGAGAATAAAAGAAAGCTCATATGGGATTCGCCGTACCTCTTCAGAGTGTGTGCTGATGGTTTGCTCAGAAGATGTGTACAGGCAGAGGAAGACATTCAGATCAATGAAAGATGCCAGTCATCACCTTATGGAGGACATTATGGGGTATTCCACACTCATGCAAAGATTTGGCAGAGTGGATTCTTTTGGCCAACCGTGTATGAAGACAAAAGATTTCACCAGGAGATGTGGAGCGTGCTAGAGGCACGGGAATATAAATTCACGAGATGCCATGCCACTCACCAACAACTTTTGGATTGAGCTCTTTGATGTCTAGGGAATTGACTATATGGGACCATTTCCAAAATCAAAGAACTATGAATACGTCTTGGTGGCAGTCGATTATATCTCCAAGTGGGTTGAAGCCAAATCATGCAGAAATGCTGATGCAAGGAAGTCCAAGAAGATGTTTCTTGAAATAATATTTGTAAGATTTGGAGTCCCAAGAATGGTGATCAGTGATGGAGTAACTCATTTTTCTGATAGGAAGTTTCATGCATATCTGAGGAATCATGGGATTCATCACAATGTTGCTACTCTATATCACCCTCAGACAAGTTGCCAGGCAGAGACATCAAATAAGCAAATCAAGAATATTCTATAGTAGACAGTTGATGAGATGGGAAGTGCATGGAAAGATTGACTACCCGAGGCACATTGGACCTAACGTATGGCCTACAAGACACCATTGGGTATGTCACCATATTAGTTGGCATATGGAAAGACTTGCCATCTACCTGTTGAGCTAGAGTTGAAGGCTCACTGGGCTATCAAGCGATGGAATATGGACTTTGAAGCTGCAGCAATAAAAAGAAAGATGCAACTCTCGGAGTTAGATGAATGGCGAGAGAAAGCATATCATAATTCTAGAATCTACAAAGAGAGAACCAAAAGATGGCATGACAAGAGGATCAAGAAGAAGGAATTTACACTCGGAGATAAGGTATTACTTTTTAATTCTAGCATTAAATTATTTGGGCATGGAAAACTTCGAAGCAAGTGGAAAGGACCATTTACGGTGGTAAGCACTTTGTCACATGGAGCGATAACTCTTCAAACCAACGAAGGTATGTTATTCAAGATAAATGGCCACCATCTCAAAATCTTTCTAGAACCTGATAAACCACTTGAGGTCATTGATGAATTAGATTTTATAATTTTGCCTTAATTACACCACTGCCATCCTCCGTTATGAAATAAAATGTGAAATTATGTTTTTCGAGAAGAAAATAGAGTTAGAAACACATGTGAGGAAGTTCACTCTGAGGGGATGACAGGTGGGGCCACTCGGCTCCATGGCTAGGCTGCCCGGCCCCCGGTCTCTGCCTCTCGCGCGCCGCCAACTCTCACGCCCCTTCTAGACTCTTCCAAGATAAAATGACATCTTTTTCTGGTCCATTCGCATATTCTTTCATGTGGAACCATCTAGGGGAAGATTTTGACCTCTGCTGTAAGGCAACCTCCCCTATATAAACAAGCCTCCTCTCCTTTCCATAGTAGAGCTCTCCTCCCTTTTTCAAGATCTAATGGCTGGAAGAGAGATAGTTCCCTTTGGAGTAGACCTCAACTAGATTCCTCCGAAGGAAGACATGCTGGCCATAGTCCCCGTTGAAGAGCCTCTGCCTCTTGCCATCATTCCTCCCAAGGAAGTAGTGCTTGCACCACCAAGAGGGACCTATGGGCAGTCCTATTTTGCTCAAGCTCATCAACCAACACTCCTGGCGCCACAAGATCGTCTACTTCTGGAAGATGCGCCGAGAGGACCAAAGATCGTTGTACCGAAAGACACCAAGCTGCTACCTCCTGGACCCAATAAGAGGATCATGTGTGTGAAGACCAACAATTTGGGGGAGGTCCCATGTGTGAACTACACTACGGCCACTCCCCGTGTCTCTCTCGAAGGAATTCATGCTTCGCGAAGCTAAGTCAAGTTCATTCCGCCAAGAGAAGCTCCTAAGAGATCTACACTTGCTCCATTGGAAAGAGAAGCCAAGCACCCAAGGACAACCATAGCTATGCTAGAAACTAAAGTTGATACTCTCACCCAAGCAGTCACTCTCATCACCAGTACAGTTCATACCCTGAGTAGGTAGATTGAGATGAATATGTTAGAAATTAGCAACCTCAAGAATGAGAATAAGAGACTTGTGAGAGAGATGGCCCAGAAAGAGAATGAGAGAATCGTGAGTGAGATGTTTTTCCAAGGATGTTGGAAAGAATTAGTTAGCTAGCTGATAAGGCACGAGTTGGGTTAAAGTTGTTAGGTTCGTCGTTTTAAATGTTAGGTTCAATCATTAGCTCAGTTAATTAGAAGATTGTTTGGTTATGTTTAGAATTAATAAATAAAGTGCCTTATTCATTTTTAATGAGTCTTGTTATGATTACCTATTCTCTATCTCTATTTTTGGATACATATTTGTCTCCACATGTTGTGCAGAAAAAGATTATATAGGAAAACAAGTGTGGGGGAGGCACATTGCGACCACGGAACAAAATTCAATCTGGAAAATCACGGAATTTGGAAAGTAATTAACCAGGGACCACATATGACAAGGCGGGCCCTGAGTAGCTGCAGTAGTAGGTCGGCCGGCTCATCACCTCGCCTCCTCGCGTCGTGCTTCATCCATAGTCAGGTTTGAGCCCAATACACTCTGTTTTCGTATGTTTCGCCTTCTGTTTTGAACAGAATTAAAAATCACATGCTAAGACAATTTAAAATAGATAGGAAAGATTATTTTAGTCATGACTAAGGAATAGACTCACATGATACTTTTTCTAGAACTCTTGCTACTGTTGGGAACTTATTATTAGGGACCCCATGATTGCTTAAGTTGTTGAGAAATATAATATAGTAGAATAAAGAGAACCTGATTCTTGAAATTTTATCATTAGAGAATTTTATTTCAAAAGTAAAATGGATAGCTACTCTTCTCCTTTGTAGTAAAAGCAATGTCCTACTAGAGCCATATATAGGATATATAAACCTTCTACATATACTACTTGTATTTGTATTGAGTTTGGTCAAACCTTGTGACCCTTGTTGAGATATTTATCATGCTATCAAGATCAAGATGACATACACTCCACATATATTCTGTAGCTCCTACATTGGGAGTACGAAATCAGATTTTTTCCATCCACCAAAATGTTTTACTCCTACATTGGGAGAAGATACAAAAATATTAGGAATAAATGCTCCAAGTTCTTGTAAATGTCTTTCTTGAAAATTTTCAACTATTGCAGAAAGAGATATGTGGCTATGCAAAAAGAAAAGTAGTGAAAAAATGGACAAGTATTCAAGTATCTAAAACAATGGGTACTTAGATGCCTGTCATGTAAAAAAAAAGAGAAGAGATAGGCTATGCTTTCTAGCAAAAGTTTTCAAGTATTAAATAAGAGAGACATGTTTTCAAGGAGCATAGTAGAATTAGGATTAGCCACCACATATATTCCACACACATGCACATCTTGATATAAGAGTATGACACTTTTCTCCTTAGATTCTTGTTTTGACTATACAATATGTGCAACGCAAGTATGTTTTCATATTTTCATCCCTACCTGAGATCCACATAAGCTTTTAGAAGTAGGAAGAAAGAAGGCAATATCATTTATGCCTTGATGAGGATCCAAAAATACTATATATACAAGTGATTTGAGAAGTACTACAAAAGGAGAAGGTAAGCCATGCTTTGTTTTTTAAAATCTTAACTATTTCTCCAGTTGACTTAACTAAAAGAGTGAAGATGATCTGTTTCATGCTATTCTGTTCTTCAACCGCCAAAAGTTTAATGGTAGACACTTTGAATCCTACAGTGCATGTCTGACTAGGAATGGTCTTATGTTTATGTCTTGTTCCAAAGTTATGTCTTGAGAAATCCATCTTTTCTCGAGGACGAGTAAAAGCCTAAGTGTGGGGTGCTTGTTGAAGGTAGTTAAAGTATATCATGAACCATCAACCTTCCATACAAAAATGATCAAAATGGATGAATATCATAGAATAGGTGGTTTAAACTGACAGTTTCCACGAGTTTTGGTGAATTTATGTTTTTAGCAGGATTTACACAAAAACCGCCAAGGAGGACCTAAATATCAAAAGAGATCGCAGGATAATTTCGTGGCTACTATGCTTGAATGTTCTAGAGGACACCATGCCAAGGCAGGGCACAAGACCCTACTAGGTGGGTTGGCCAGCCCCACCCCTAGGCCGCCCGGCCTGCCACGGTGGGAAATGCCCACGAGCTTTCAGAGTCTTCCTCCACCGCCTCCTAGGATGCATCTCCACCATACCTCAAGTCGGTTTGATCCAAGGGCTCATATTCAATCCCTAGGGCTATAAATACAGGGTTGCACCATCTCCCTGAAGCCAAGTTAGATCCTGAGAGCTGAAGAGCTAGAAACCCTAATTCCTATCCCCTCCAGGATCTAGGCCAGCAATCAAGAGAAGATTAGTCCTCCATAGGATTTAGTCTTGTATTAGAGATAGAGATATAGAGTAAGAAGAGAGGAGAGTTTTGGAGGAGTTTTGGCCTATCGGTGCTTCTCTACAGCTTGTACTCTATAGGATCAAGTTCTTCTGGAGTTTGCTTCTGAGATTCTCTAGTAATCGACTTCTGATTCAAGTAAGCAATTTGTTTATATTGTTCTTCAAGTTTGCAACTCTCTTTTGAGTGCTTTGATCTTGGTAGCTCCTTGATTGAAGTAGTATTCGTAGTGTAAATGTAGTTCTTAAACTAGGGTTACTTATGAATGCCTCCTATTTTTCGGATCATTGGTAGATCGCGAAGGTGACTTTTATAGCTTCGTTGAGTCCTACGTAGTCCACCTCCCATTAATAGGACTTGGTAGGCCAAATGGTGCTTATAGGGAAGAAACTTTGATTTTGTTCTTTATGAGACATCACCCACAATAGAATGATCGAAGGCAAAGTTTATCGAGATTGGAACTAGATAGTCCTTAGTAGTGTCCTTTATACTCCCTATTTTCTGACCTTGGTTGTGAAGTTGGGTTAAGTTTATAGATTTAGTTATCCTCACCTACTGTTCCTTTGGGTTCGATATTAAAACCGGGATAATCTTGGCGAAGTGCTACAATGGTAGTTTTATCTATGCGTTTGCGAATACCTTATTTTCTTATATGCATTTAATTTATACTAACACCTAGCCATATAGACATGTGGTTGTACGTAAAATCTCACTAGACGAGAGGGACTATGAACCAGTCCTTATATGACCGAGGCGAGTATCTCCCACAGGAATCCTCTCTAGGCGTCACTACCATGGTAAACTACCTCCATATTTTGCCACTACTCGCCCCCTACCGGGGTTTAGTTTTAGGTCTAACAAATTTTAGGTTCCATTGTTATCCCTAAATCTACTCATAACAGGGAGCTCATAAAATAACAAGATAACCATTTATCTCAATCATATCACAATAACCGAGCTCATATTCTAGGGTAAAAATCTTATAGTCATGTTTTAGCATTTTAGTGGTTTAAAGCAAGATGGTAGGGAGGGGAGCTAGGACTTGCCTTCATCGTTGTCACCATCGGACACATTTATGAAATTTGTGTCCTTATTCTCCTAATGATCACTATCGTCTGCTTGGGCGTATTGATCGAAATAAGACTACTGCTAACCACAAAATAAAGGCAAAACCAAACATAGAACAACATGGTGGTACTAGGTGCAAATGATAGGGTTGGATTTTAGATGCATTTTAGAGGTGGTTTCATGTAAAAAGGGGTTAGGGTTTAAAAGTTATATATTTTAGAAATTTATCCTATAGCTATTTAACTAGGTGGAATTTTATGTGCATTTTCTAATGCATCAAAATATGTGCAAACTACATGATTAAATTCCCTAATGCATCTAGTTTATTTACAAATTTTCTAGGAATTTTTTTAAGTCAGAAAAATAGGTTTTTAACACTCTGTGTACACTAACTGATTGTACCAAGCAATTTCCACTGTGTACCTAGCGCTACGTGTGGTGTGCGTGTATATGATAGGTGGGCCACACTGCTACGTTAGCTGGGGATGGCATTGTCAGCGTTAAGGCCATGGCCCATGTGATAGAGAGAAGGGGAAGGGGAAGGTAACAGATGGGGACGGACGGCAATGGCGACGCTGTTTTGTCTCGGTCCCACACATTAGAGAGAGAAAAGGGGGGAGAGGGAGATAGCGGTCAGACGAAGTCTGCCGGTGCCTGACCAGAATATGGGATGGGGCTTAGGCTCGTTGGAGTGAGCTACGCCAGCAGCGTCGGGCCCTGGTGGAGGTGTCTAAGGGGTGGACGGCGCTCGAGGAGGCTTGCCGCAGCCGGTGGTGCGGTCAATGGCACAACGAGTGCCCGAGGTGGTGGTGGTGGCTCGCTGGAGCCAGTGCAGCGGTGACGAGTGGTGAAGGTGCTCCTAATGAACCTATCCTACTCGACAAACTACATGTGCGTGTACGCAGGGGTGTGAGTAGTGCAGTGGAAGTGGCGTAAGGACCAGTCAAGCCTCACCGACGGCTAGCCAGCGGCCATAGTGGCTCGGTGGCGCATGACGCACGTGGACAGCACAACACAAAGGCGAGGAAGGAAAACAAACTACACTAGATGGTGGAGAAGGCTTTGGGGAAACTCACCTGCCACTAAATTTGGCCGAGGACGTAGCGAGTGGGGAAGAAGAAGAAAGAAGCTCCAATGGCGTCGTTGGTGCCTGACTTGGGGAAACTGACCATGTGCTCTACAGAAAGGGAGGAGGAGGAAACAGAGGGAGAGATGGTATGTTCTAGATCATGGTAGAGCTTGTAGCGGTGATGGTCGAGGCGGGGGTTCATCGACCATGCCCTTTTATAGACAGGCAAGGTCAGTGGCGGCGGTTGTTGGCATTTCTTAGCACCTCTACTATGTATGGGGTTTGAATCCATCCTTAGCAATGATGCTAGAAATGACTGTTGGTATTACTTAGCAACTTCACTATTAACTAGTGCTACTAAGTACATCCTTGATAGTTCCTTAACAATTTTAGATATTTATCCACAAGCGCACGGAGATATCATTGTAGCATTTCACCCAGAAATACATCCCCTCCTAATATTGGCACTGAGGGTGTAGTTCAGGGTATCATTCATTTATATTTTTCCAAAGGAAGGCATTCATTAAGAGTCTAGTATAGATATGAACTTGAATAATAATGCTTGCAAGTACACCAATTGTTTATAACAGGGGTAATAATGATATATTCAAGATAGTGGACACACACTTGACATTCCTTGAGGATAAAATAGAAAAGAAAGAATAAACAAAGGTCCCAAGTTGAGCAAACATTAGTCTTGTATAGTCATACAAAGATAAGTTGATAATCATACAAGTTATATAATTAGTATTAGAGCTAAGTGTGAAGTAGGTTAGGAGGCCACCGAGTACTGGTCTGCCAGCAACCTTATGTGATAATTTAGACTCCTACACCCCAGTCGAACGTGGGGGAATACAAGGGACGGACAGGGCTATCACCACCTGCCGTCTACCCCTCTACCATGGAGAGGGACAATGCAATCACCTGTTTCTCCATACCCAAGCACCACGCTTGCGTATACAGAAACTAACCAAATTCCCCCGGGTCCCCGACCCTATGGATCGATAGGTAAAGAACTTGGGCACACCTGACAGCATGATGAACCATCACCTCAACTTTACTCTAATTCCAGTTATACAAGTTATATGATTGGTTAAGCATAAAATCAAATGTGCTATTCTCATGACACATAAACTTTGCACTAGCTCATATATCATGATCATAACACAAAAACCATACTCTAGTTCATAAGTATGACTATAAATGTAATATGAGAGCATAGCTTTGGAAGAACTCATAATTCTATTCATACCCAAGAGTCACTTCTTCTAAGGAGCCAAGCTCTCCAAGGTAGCTTTGCCTTGCTCTAAACAACTAGGAAAGTAAAAGCTACAACTAGAGAGTGAGGTGTGTGAGGCAATGCTCAAGATGAGTGTGTTTTGAGAGAGGGGGGTTCCCCTCATTTTATACTAGAGCTAAGGTGGTGCTTCTGTCTATCTTTAGTGCAGGAGCACGGGAGATACCGACTCAGCATGGATCTATGCCACCGCCAGAGAAAGATAGGGCTGAGGCGTGCCAGGAAGGGGCCAGCCGCCCCCTAGGACCGGTCGATCCATGACCAGGCCATCTTGCCACTGCCTTTGCGTGGTGGACTGTGGGCTGGACATGGGTCAGTGCCTCGGGGTGCCCCACCCAATTTGGCTTGATTTGATGCACATCTTCCTTGTCTCTCTTGCGCAAATTGGTGTTTGGAAAGCGCCTTTTGGTGAAAACTACATGTATTTGTGTTTGTGGCCTACAAAATAATAATCTCCAAATACATGTGGAACTTGGTTAATAGTAAATGCATATGTGACTAAGTTTACTAATATCTCCCCTTTTTGTTACTTAATTGGTAGTCAAATTTGATCAATAAAGACCGCCAACAGCGGCGAGATATTTTCTCGCCCGCGGGTGGACATTTTCCACCTCGCGCACGTCCTCGAGCTCGGTAATGCTAAACTGGATGCCTCCATGTCCGTTCATACTCTAGCGAGGTTGGTGCCATGCTTGGTCACGTGGATGGCATTGTTGGTATTTATTAACGCACACAGAAAATTTTGCAAGTGTACGGATACCGTTATAGCTTTTTCCTAGGAGTATTCTAGAGTATCGTATTTATCCACAGGGAAGCAATGGTTAAAAAACTGATAATTCACCATCATGCATCTACTAGCTTACTTTATCAACTAGACTAAAGTGGAGGTAAGTGATAAATGATAGGAGTTATGAATAATGATACACAAATAAGAGAATTCCATGATAAATGAGTAGCATAGCTAGATTCAGAGGATAATGGGTGAGTTCAAGGTTCTTGGATACTTCTCTATTACTCTGGTTCTGTTCTAGTCTAGGCTAGATGGTAACTAAAGCATGGGTAGATAAAAGCGATCATACACAATAACACTTTGGGACATCAAAACACTAGCCACAGAAATGGATAAGAAAGGGGCTAAGAAGCTCTAACTACGGTCCTATAAACACCAACCTGAACGTGGTGGACTACATCGGCCGTTAGGGCTGTCACCACCTTGGGCTACAACAACTATCCATGAGGTTAGGTGCAATCTCAGGTAACCTATAGTCTAGACACTATGTCTATACTATGGATTACTACTCTAGTCACATATGATAACTAAAGAACTCGTGCGAGCGGAGATCCCATGCAAAGATATGATAACTATATTAACCATACACATGGAAGGCATAAAAGTAAATAGAGAAGACAAATATATTAAGGCATAAGTCTTGCAAAGGTAAGATACAAAGATATACTAGACCTTCAAAGAATTCTCCAGAACTTGAGCGTAGCTCGACTCTCCCTAACTCTCAACTAGAACTCATCTACTACATTGGAGAGTCTAGCCCTAATTCTCCTGGTGTTGTGTCTTGATCTAAATGAGAGATGGCCTCCTAGAGGGGGTCTAGGCATCCTTATATAGGGGGAGATGGAGTAGCAGCCAAGGAATTGCCATGTCATCGATCCGCGTCACCTCCCTCGACCACCGTTGGATAAATTGACCTAAAATCGCCTTAAAAATCAACGAAATAGATCGTAGAAAGGAGTACAAAGCGGTGGATGGTGAGCGGGCTCCGGGCTAGACTAGGCAACCTCCCCCATGGGTCGTCTAGCCCACTATGGTGGAGTCTTAGCCCATATTTCGTCATGGTGTCTTTTGGAACCTTCTGGAGTTGTCTTTCACAGTTTTCGTGAATAGAATCACTTGTTGTTCGTCGGATGGCCTGTTTAGAGTGTATGACAATGGTCCTAGGGCTGTTTTATGGATAAATCCTCTTCATATAAATATTCACCAAAGCTCATGGAATTTATTAGTTTAAACCCCCTATTCCTATGTTTGGTGATGGAATTAAGTATATATGCAGGTTATGTTGATGGTTTATAAATGGTGTTAGTGACCATCAACAGGCGTTTCCCTTACTCGCTGCCATGCTGGTGTTGACGCACTGTGGGCATGGAAAGAGGAGGGAGAGGGGAGAGGGGGAGATGGGATGGCTTGGGGCATCGTCAACCCCATGATTGTGCGCTCATCTTCCTTGGTGCCAGGATGGGCCACGACAGGGCCAATACGGTGGTGCAGACGTGGCTTTGCGTGAGGAGGAAGAAAGAGCTGATAGCCAGGCCCCACCTGTCAGTGAAGAGAGGAGGGAGGAGGGGGACGCGGGCTACAGCTGTAGTGGGCCGGAGGCCGGCCCACATGGGAGAGGGAGAAGGGGTGGTGGTGGACTGTGCTGCGGGCCGAAGGCAGAGGGAGCCCAGTAGTCTTTTTTCTATTTCCTTTCTCTTTTCTATTTTCCTTACTTCCTATTATGTTAATTTGAAATGGTTTGAATTCAAATTCAAATGCAACATTGAAATAAAGTACCACCATATGTTCAACAAGCAAGCAAACACTCAAGCACACAAAGTTTCACACATCAAGTTTGTTCTACCATGTTAATTTTTCTTGTAAATATTACCTGTGTTGGTTATATATTCTAGTTCGTATGCAAAGTTTTAAAAACTTCAAATTTTTAGTGATTTTTGAACTAGGTTAAATTTCAGGGTGTTACAAACCTACCCCTTAAAAATAATCTCGTCCTCAAGATTTGAGCTGATCCTCGAAGAGATAGGGAAATTCCTTTTTAAGATCATCCTCTCTTTCCCATGTGGTTTCTGCCTCTATATGATTACTCCATTGTACTTAACAAAATCTTACTATTGTCCTCCTGGTTTGTTGGGTGATAGTATCTAATATCTCAATTGGTCTTTTGTTGGTATTTCTTAATGCATACAGAAAGATTCTGCAAGCATACGGAATTACTGTTGTAGCTTTCACTCAAAAGGATTCAGGATATCGTATTTCCACAGGGAATGGAGGTATTTCTTTTAGCTAATTCATCCAAGGACAACACAAGGGGTAAAGTTGGAAACGGTAGAGATGAATTCCTATGGCTTTAGGGTCTATAGAAAGATAAACTCTACCTTTACTTGCTTACTTCGAGTATCGGATTGCAGCTGGTCTGCCAGTCGATGCTGGTCTATGGCTCTATGCCATATCTAAAATGGGGGATTATGAAAGACGGACAGGGCTATCACTACCTGCCGCCTACCCATCAACCTTGGGATACAAGGCAAACGAAGGTAGCCTCTAGCCTAGACACCACGTCTATGCTATCAACTACTACTCTAGCGGTAGCTAGTAACATCCGTCTTTATCAGGAGTCCACTTACTAGAGCATCCACCATGGGGATGGATGATGAACCCGCAAACAAGTAAAAGCATAGCTTAACTATTTAAAGACTTGGAACCATAAGAATCATGAATACTCACTTAGCGGGAAAGCCTGTTGTGGCACAAGTATCCATTGAGGTACAAGGCGGGCAGACATCGATAAGCCCAGTTCTTCCTTGAACTCTACCCTCACATCTCTCCCTCACAACTCTAGATAGCTACTAGGGCCTAAGCCCTTTGGAATGAAGCTCTTGTGTGGTGCACTTTCTCCCTTGAGGTGGTGTTGTTGTGGAGAGAGCTCCACCCCTTCTTATATAGTGGTTGATGGTCGGTTTGGCGCCAAGAAATTAGGAAACCTATGTAAACCGACCAAGCATGCCGCCATGCAACCGCCTGCAAAGGATAGGCCCGCGAGGAGCTAGTGGCGATGCGGCCACACCATGGCTGGGCTGGATCAAGCCCATCTTTGGTGGGTGAACTTCTATGATCGTCTGGACTTGGCCCATGATGGTATTCTGTGAAGATAAGGTGATTTCATTTGGGTTTTGGCCTTACTCCCACTTGTTCTAGGCCCTGATTTGCTTGGTTGTGGGCCTCTTTCCCCTTTGGCTCATGTTGGATATTTGTATTGTTGTATTTCTTATATACTTTAGGTATATTTCTTGTGTTATTCTGACATGTCCTCCTGCAAAAGATCAAAAATCAAAACCTGTGGAAAGTGTTAGTTTTAAAGCCCTACTTCTAGGTTTGGTGCTTGTATGCTATGATTTTATGTGATAGTTGGTGGTTGAAAATGTGAGTTAAGAACCATCAACAACTCCGCCACACTTAGCCCTTTGCTCGTCCTTGAGTAAAGTTTAGGACTAAGATGGGTCATCTACTTGATATGATATCTGCAAACAAGTTATTTCAAGCTTCACTAGAACTTGTGAACTTTGGAGTGTCTACCACATTATCTTAGATGATTGAATAATGGAACAACATGGATTCAAATACCCTTGCATCAATCAGTTCAGAAACTTGGGGTTTTCATTTGATTTTTGAAATGTAAACATAGCGTAGCTCCTCAAATGATTCTCTCAAATCGCTCATATATGTGTTTGGTTCCTCACCAAGGCATATCATAGTGTTGCCTTCTTTCTTTCCTACTTTTAGAAAGCTTATATGGATCTTTGGGTAGGGAAAGATATGAAAGCATACTTACTCTGCATATTTTGTTGAGTCAAAGCTTGGATCCAAGGAGAAAGATGTCATACCCTTAGATCAAGAAGTGCAAGTGTGTGGATAGAACATTTCTAAATCTATACTATACTCCTTTTGTATGAGTGATCTCTCTCTAGCTTTTTATTTTGAGACATGGCTATCATTTCAACATCATATTATTATTATTATTATTATTATTATTATTATTATTATTATTATTATTATTATTATTATTATTATTATTATTATTATTATTATTATTATTATTATTATTATTATTATTATTATTATTATTATTATTATTATTATTATTATTATTATTATTATTATTATTATTATTATTATTATTATTATTATTATTATTATTATTATTATTTATGAGCCTTCATTTGCTCATATCTTTTTTCAATACCTTGGGACCTTCATGTGTCCCATTTTTTTTCTTCTTGGACCTTCATGTGTTCATATTTCTTCTTTTTCATACTTTTGCATAGCCCATGTCTCTTAAACCACATATTGAGAGAGATTACTATCTTGTAAAACATGGAGTATTTTTCTAACAAACATTTTTTTGTCTACTCCTAGTGTAGGAGTAGAATTTTGGGTGGATGGAGGCATGTTTTAGCTTATTCCTAGTGTAGGAATAGCTTATGTATGTGGGTGTACGTGATCTCAATCTTGGGGGCATGATAACTTTCTCAACAAGGGTCAACAAGACTTGACAAAACTCAACCTGGAATAAGTAGCATAATTTTGGAGGGTTTAAGCTCTAATCACTAGATATGGCTTTGGTAGGAATTTGAACATCATTAAGGAGCATGCTGTTTTAATTTTGCTTTTGTAAAATAAATCCCAAGTTCTTCACATGAGAGACCAAGGTTCATTTTCATCCTACTATATCACATATTCCAATTACATTGATAACATGGGGTCCCTATGATGAATGGTCCACAAGTTTAGGAATAAAGAGTATGCAAACTTTAATTCAAGGATAGCATGGAGATGAAGCATTATTGTTTTGCATTTTTAAATTTGTGCATTTTTTAAACTTCAAAATTTAAGAGAGTTGAGGGTAGAGTGTGCACAAACCAACGTTAAAGACGAAGAAGGAGCTAATGGGATCAGAGGTGGTTTGGCTTAACCTGAGGTTTAGCCAATCCTCTCTAGAACTTTTTGTCTTGTCCTTCTTTCATGATGAATCATCTGATGGTTGTGCAACTTGTTGGTGGGAGATCTTCGAATGTTTGTTAGTTGTTCCTTAAGATCTTCCCCACACTTCTTTCTTGTACTTGTTTATTTGGTAAAGAAACAAAAACAAAAGAAACAGAAACAAGCAAGGGCTCTACTAGCTTGAACACCGATGAGCCTAAGTTTATTCATTATTATTATTATAAATTTTTATTTTATTTTACTTCATGTGTATTTTTTATTTGTTCACCATACTTTTCACACTCAAGCAAGGCTAAGGTAAAGATGCATTGTATCTCTAGCCTTGATTATCTCCATTTTAAATTACCACCATTGTTTATGAAAGCAATTACTCAAAGTTCATTAATCAAAATTAAACACCATGTTTAAATTTGATTAAAGTAGGCCATTTTAACCTAAGCACCATGCTTAATTTAAAAGGCCATGGGTGTATCACGTGTGATTACATCTAAACTAGAGTATACAACATAAACAAAGGTAGTATGAACTTGTATGAGCAAAATCATATGGAGACAAAACTGAGTAAAAAAGATTTGGTAAACATTTTACCTTTGCATACCTGAGTGTACTTACTGACCGCATATGTGGACAGAAGTTTAGCATGGTGATTTTATTGGATGTGGTCAATCTCAGGCGAGCAACAAGGCTAGGCCACACAGATAGTTTAGTGTGTATGGACCATGGGCCTTGATGGTGGCAAAGGTCTAGAAGAGGAGAATCCTCCTTCTCCCTCGTCTTCTTCTTTTTCTTTATATATATATATATATATATATATTCTTTTTTTCATTTTTTCATTATTTTTTATGATATTTTTTTACTCCCTTCTTTTTCACTTCCCTCTTTTTTTCTCTTTTTTTAGCAAGGCAGAGCTGACATCATTTTCACTTTTTTTAACGGAGAAGGCCCTTGGTATGTATGGAACTTATGGTGAGACTCTCTCCCTCACATTTGGACTTTTGTGTAAAAGTCAAGTGTGCAATATTGGGGTCTCCTTTTTGAGCGTGTTCCATTACCAAAGGTCATCAAGGTATGTAGTTGATGTAGCTCTCATGTTGTTGGTATTTCTTAATGTCTACAAAATGAATCCGCAAGCGTACGAAATTACCATTATAGCTTTCACCTGAAAGTATTTAGGGTATCGCATTTCCATAGGGAATGGAGGTATTTCTTCTAGCTAATTCATCCAAGGACAACACAAGGGTAGCTGCTAAGGGTAGAGATGGATTTCAACGGATTAGGGTGTAAGGATAGATAAACTCTACTTCTACTTGCCTACTTTGGGCACTGGATTGCAACTGGTCTACCAGTCGATGCCGCCCTGTAGCTCTATGTCATACCCGAATGTGGGGGATTACAAAGGATGGACAGGGCTATCACCACCTGCCGTCTAGCCCTCAACCGGAGGATACGAGGCAAACGAAGGTAGCCTCTAGCCTAGACACCACGTCTACGCTATCGACTACTACTCTAGTGTCGATCAGGGTTATTCTGTCTTTATTAGGAGCCCTTTACTACCGTATCCACCATGTGGATGGACGATGAACCCGCAAACAAGTAAAAGTATAGCTTAGCTATGCAAAAAAACTTTTATAACCAAAGGAACCACGAATACTTACTAAGATACCCGTTGAGGTACAAAGAGTGTATCCGTCGAGGTACAAGCGGGGGAAGATTACCGACAAGCTTGACACTTCTTCCCCAAACTCTCCCTCAGATCTCTCCCTAATACTTTGCTAGAGCTAGCTAGGGCCTAAGCCCATGGAGTGGAGAAGTTGTTGCTCTTGCTTTGTGATGCTCTTGTGCTCGTGTTCTGATGCCCTTGTGGAGAGGAATCACCTCCTTTTATAGGTGGAGAGGTGTCACGCCCATATTTTGTAGCCACAAAATTTGGACGCAAACCATATGTAAAGAACATATAGAACAAATTGTAAAGGAGAAGTATCATACTTAGTGCCTTATTACAATAGCGAACCATAGTTCATTACATAAATAAAAACATCTCAAAGTAATCATCATAGTCATTGCCATCTGTACCCATCCACGATTTTTATCCAATAATGAAAAATAAACAAGCATAAGTACATCTCGTACTTAACAAGATAATATGAGGTTCATGAGGCTCAGAAGGTTGACACTGGTTGTAC
Organism: Saccharum hybrid cultivar R570; assembly: GCA_038087645.1. Lineage (NCBI taxonomy): Eukaryota > Viridiplantae > Streptophyta > Magnoliopsida > Poales > Poaceae > Saccharum > Saccharum hybrid cultivar. The sequence continues at coordinate 9,215,691 of JAQSUU010000704.1, read as the reverse complement.
TGTAGTTAGCTTTTAAATATGTAACATCCTAATATTAATTAAGTTATGGTTATGCTTAAGCCCCAGGTAACCACAGTAGTATCATGAATAAGTAACACATCATTATTAGTCATTATTATTATCATCATCTGCAAAGATTCAGTTATTCCATTAGTTTTCCGGGCCACCCGTAACTCTGGGCACGGCTGTTATAACAGTTTGTTAAACTCTGCGCAGAGGTGTACACTTTCACTGTGAGTCATGATTCCCATATGCCCGGGGTCCATCGACCCCCTAACACTTCCAAGGTGAGTGGGCAGGGTACACTATGGAGCCTTTCAAAAGTTCGTCTAACATGTTAGGGCCGCTAGGTTTCGGTGGCAAGCAGATATAGGTCCCCCTTTCCCAAATGGCACAATGACACGCAACCTATACACATAGGGACAGGAGCCAAACTATACCCGAGTCGGCAGACCCCTTTTGTGCCCTTTTGGGTAACCTCTAACATGCTAGAAAAGGTCTTCATACTTGACTAAAGCCAGAGCCATATGGCTCTCACAGTTGTACTGTAGGTCCCAGCTTTTGCCAATGAATGAGTCCTTATGGAGGGCCAAGAGCATCGTGATACACAAGCTCTCTCACCCTAAGTCCATGTTTCTCAAAATCAAGTTTTAACAAGTATTGCATATAATCATTAGTCATTATCCATATTCATAGTATTTAAGTGGAGCGCTAGCAACTACCCATATGCAAGTGTAACACATCGGTAACAAGGTACAAGATAATCAAAGACTAGGATATCCTTAGGTTGAGCAAATTGACACATGCAAATGACTAATTAGATAATGAATAGGACAACAAGGAATATCCCATATTATACTTTCCTTGCTCGTAGAACTCCTGATGGTCTGAATTATCACAGTAGAAGATCTCGTCACCCGTGTAGCAATTACGGTCTACTCGAACCACAATCAACAACACACATTCCAAGAACATCCATGCAAGGAAAACAAGACAAGAATAGAATAGTACATCAATAGAGAGAAATCAATCTAAAAGGTTTATAACACTATTCTACACATTGCTACGATCACACATATATAAAGATCACGAAAAACGGAGTTGAAACGTGAAAGTTATGAATTTACTAAGATTTCCTATAGATAAATAATTACTATAATACAAATCCAAAATTTAAATATTACAAATCTACTATACAATAGTACTAACATGTAGAGCTCGCGAATACGAACCTAACGGAATTTGAACGGGTCAAAACGGAGTTAAAATGAGTATTTTATGGCTAAAACAAAATCAGTGGCAAACTTGTAAATAAAGGAAAACGTATTCTTGAATTTACCGAGATCAACTATGTTTTTAAAAGAAGAAAACGTATTTGGGATTTACGCTTTGGAGTGTGGGTTTGATTCAAGAAAAACCCGAGGGCTCTTTAGCAAAATTACCCCCAAAGGGGTATCCAGCGATCTGGACCGTCGGATCGGATCCGAACGGTCCCGATTTAAAAGGGGGAGGACGGGGGAGATTGCCGGCCGAAGAAGAAGGCCACGCGGTGGCGCCATGGCCGAAAATGGCAAAGCCCGCCGACGTTTTCTAAACTCGCGATTCCAGCCACCATTTGGCACACCGCGGGTACAAAACGGAGGAGAAACTCGACGCGAACTCACCCACGTAGAAGAGGGAGGCGGGGAAGGAGCGAGAGCAGCGTGGAGCTTCGGGTTGGCGGCGGTTAGGGTGGCATTGCACGAGCAGCCGCTTCGGGCGAAGGCTGAGGCGGAGAGGGAGCACAAGGGAGCGGAGGAGCCCGAGACTCGGCTTAAATAGCCTCGGAGGCGCTCAATGAAAGGAAGGAGCGGGTGCAATCACGTGAATCACGGCGGCGGCATGAGAAAGGAAGGTCTCCTTCCTTCATGGCGAGAGGTAGGAGATGGCGGGTAGCGGGCCCATGTGTTAGCGACGGAGGATGGTGGCCTCCGCACGTCAGCGGCCAAGGAGAGCGGCAGTGCGTGCTGCGGCTTGGTCCATGGGCCAGCCCAAGAAGAGGGATGTGCGGGCCATTTGGCCGGGCCGAAGGAGAAGGAGGTCAGTGGCCTCATGGGCCTACGGGAGAAAGGGGGGGCGGCTGGTTGGGCCAACGGGCCAAATCCAAGGAATGAGAAAAGAATAAATGCTTTCCTTTTTCTTTTATGAACAATTTTGTAAATTCATTTTCAAGAGATTTTGAACTCCTTTTTGAATTCTGTAAAAACCACTCAACTCATAAATAAATATGCAGCAGCATGAGTGCAACAACATGTAGCTAGCCTTATATTTGATTTTAATTTCATAAAATTTAATATCTCCCTAAGTTAAATGCTCACACAAATACATAATTAAATCCATTTCTTCTATTTTAAAAGATGCAAAAATTTTGGGTGTTACAATTCTACCCCCCTTAAAGATAATCTTGTCCTCGAGATTGGATGGTGCTTACTCGAACAACTGTGGATATGCCTTTCTCAGATCCTCTTCTCTTTCCCTAGTGGCCTCTTCCTCACTGTGCCTATTCCACTGTACCTTACATATCTTGATTGTCCAACTCCTTGTAACCCTTTCTGCTGTTTCCAAGATTTTTGCGGGATACTCATTATATGTCAGGTCTTCCTTAACAACTATTTCCTCTAGTGGTATTTGTTCTTCTGGTACACGCAGACACTTCTTTAACTGTGACACATGGAACACATCATGCACACCAGATAGATTTTTAGGCAATTCTAGTTGGTAAGCCACTTCTCCACGTCTCTCGAGAATCTTAAAAGGACCAATGTACCTTGGTGATAACTTTCCTTTCATATTGAACCTTTTCACACCTTTCATTGGAGACACTTTCAAATACACATAATCCCCTACTTCGAAGGTCAGTTCCCTTCTTCTAGTGTCAGCATAGCTCTTCTGTCGAGACTGTGCCACTCTCAAGTTTTCTCTGATCTTTCTCACCTGCTTCTCAGCATTTCTAAGAACATCAGGTCCAAACACCTGGGTCTCCCCTGTCTGATTCCAAAACAGTGGAGTCCTGCATTTCCATCCATACAGGGCCTCGAATGGTGCCATCTTGAGACTCTTGTGGTAACTATTGTTGTATGAGAACTCAGCATATGGCAAACTCTTATCCCAACTATCACCATACTGCAATGCACAAGCTCTCAGCATATCTTCTAGAATCTAGTTGATCCTTTCAGTTTGCCCATCAGTCTGAGGGTGATAGGCCGAGCTAAAATTCAACTTAGTTCCCAATGAATCATGTACCTTTTGCTAGAATTGTGATGTAAACTGCGTACCTCTGTCAGACACGATCTTCTTTGGGACTCCATGCAGACTTACTATTCTTTCCATATACAGCTCTGCCAACCTTGCACCCTTGTAGGTGGTCTTAACCGGTAGGAAATGAGCAACTTTTGTAAGCCTATCCATGATTACCCATATTGAATCATAACCTCTCTGAGTGCGAGGTAATCCAACAATGAAATCCATACCGACTTCTTCCCACTTCCATTCGGGTATCTTCATTGGTTGTAATAACCCTGCGGGTCTTTGATGCTCTACTTTAACCCTCTGACAGGTGTCACACAATGCCACATATTCTGCCACATCTCTCTTTAATCCATACCACCAATATCTCTCTTTAAGGTCCAAGTACATCTTGGTACTTTCAGGGTGTACAGAGTAAGCTGACTCATGTGCCTCTCACAGAATTGTTTCTCGGATAGCCTTTACTTCTAGCACACATATCTTTTTTCCAAACCATAGAGTGCCATTTTCATCTATCCTGAATCCTGGTGCTTTCCCAAGTGATACTTTTGCAATAATCTCCCTAAGTTTCTCATCTTCCTATTGACCTTTACGGATCTCCTGTTCCAAGGTAGGTGTCACCTCTATTCCCATTGCATTGGTGACAATGCCTAGGTTCAACAATTTAAACTCTGCACACAACTCTTCAGATTCTGGCATTACCTGAACCTTGTTAGCATAACTCTTTCTGCTAAGAGCATCAGCTACTACATTATCCTTACTAGGATGGTGGTGCACTTCCAAGTCATAATCCTTAATCAGTTCTAACCACCGTCGTGGCCTCAGATTCAGATCAGATTGGGTGAAGATATACTTCAAACTCTTGTGATCCATGTAGATGTCACTCTTGTGGCCAATTAGATAGTGTCTCCAAATCTTCAAGGCATGGACAACTGCTGCTAATTCCAAGTCATGAGTAGGATAGTTCAACTCATGTTTCTTCAATTGCCTAGAAGCATAGGCCACAACTCGCCCTTCTTGCATAAGAACACATCCGAGTCCTTGACGAGATGTGTCACAATAGATGGAGAAACTCTTACTCAAGTTGGGCAAAATCAGTACAGGTGCCGTAGTCAACTTCTTCTTTAATTTCTCAAAGTTAGTCTAGCACTTCTCAGACCATATGAACTTAGCATTCTTCTCCAATAGGGCAGTCATGGGCTTGGCAAGCTTGGAAAACCCTTCTATGAACCTTCTATAATACCTAGCCAATCCCAAGAAACTACGGATCTCAAACACAGTGGTTGGTGGCTTCTAGTTTAGCACATCCTTTACCTTGCTGGGGTCCACTGCTATTCCCCCATTGGAGACAACATGACCCAAAAACGATACTTCCCTCAACCAAAACTCACACTTGCTCCGCTTGGCATATAACTTATGTTCTCTAAGCTTTTGTAGAACCAATCTCAGATGTTCGGCATGTTCCTCTTCATTCTTAGAGAATACAAGTATGTCGTCAATGAACACCACTACGAACTTGTCAAGATACTCCATGAACACTTTATTCATCAAATACATGAAATAGGCAGGTGCATTGGTCAACCCAAATGACATGACTGTGTACTCATACAACCCATACCTCGTGGTGAAAGCTGTCTTTGGTATGTCCGAACGTCTGATTTTCAACTGATGATATCCCGAACGAAGATCAATCTTTGAGAACACACAACCACCTCTTAGCTGATCAAACAGGTCATCAATCCTAGGTAAAGGGTATTTATTTTTGATGGTAACCTCATTAAGAGACCTATAGTCCATACACATCTGTTGAGTACCATCCTTCTTGCCAACAAAAATCACAGGTGCACCCCAAGGAGATGAACTAGGGCATATGAAGCCTTTGTCCTGCAACTCCTTTAACTGCTTCTTAAGTTCTTCTAACTCATCAACTCCCATTCTATATGGCCGCTTAGCTATGGGTGTAGTTCCAGGTAATAAATCAATAATAAACTCAATGTCGCGATCGGGTGGCATACCTGGCAAGTCATCAGGGAATACATCCGGAAAATCATCCACAACACGTTCTGGCTGATTGGCTTCATTGTTTAGTTGGTTAATGGTTGCCGTTGGTGGTGCTTGCACTGCCACTTCGACACTCATCCTGTCCCCTTTAGGGGTGGTCAGCACAACTACCTTCTCTTGACATTGAATTACTGCACTGTGTTGTTTCATCCAATCCATTCCCAAAATCACATCAATGCCAGTTGTCCTTAGCACAACAGGTTAAGCAGGGAAATCTACCCCCCTTAAAGCCATGTTAGTAGAGGGACAACAGTATGAAGCTGGTATAGTACCACCCGGTGATTTCACTATCATGGTATGCTTCATAGCAACTAAGGGTATGCTATGATTCCTAACAAAAGCTTGGGAAATAAATGAATGCGAGGCTCCAGAATCAAAGAGAATGGTAGTGGGGATAGAGTTGACACTGAACGTACCCAACATAACTTCTGGCGCCTCTTGCGCAGTTTCTGCATTGACGTGGTTCACTCTAGAACCATTAGGTGCCATCTTCTGATTGCCATTTCTGAAAGCATTCGGCTGGTTGGGAAATTCTGGGCAATTATAAGACATGTGGCCTTCCTTGCCGTAGCAGAAACACTTTTTCACATCATTTGATCCTCCATTCTTCATAGGAGCATTGTTTGGTGGATACTGGCGTGGTACTTGGTAACCCTTCTATTGCTGTGGTCGCTGACCAACATTCTGTTGCTGAGGATAATGAGGACGTTGGCCACCACTCTGCTGGGGGTACTGAGAACGTTGCTGGTTTTGACCTTTGTTCCACTGGTTAGGAGGCCCCTGGCTTCTCTGTGGGAAGCCTGACTGTAGGTTAGGACGGAGACGGGTGTTACTCCTAGAGGCTTGTCCTTGGAACCTTCTCTTTTTGGCCTCTATTTCTCTACACTCATTGTCTATCACAATGGCACGATTCACCAGCATCTGATAGTCAGGGTATGTAGTAATCTTCAGCTGCAACCTAAGATCATCATTCAGACCTTTGAGAAAGTGACGCTGCTTATCTGCATCATTAGCCACCTCACTAGGAGCATAGCGTGATAGTTGAGTGAACCTATCACGATACTCACTCACAGTCATAGACCGCCTTAGGGATCTGAATTCTTCCCGCTTAATCTCCATCAATCCATCAGGGATGTGATAGGTCCTGAAACTCTGAGTAAACTCTACCCAAGTAATAGGAGCGGCATTTGCAGGGCGTCCAAATTTGAAGGAATCCCACCAATCTTGAGCTGCCCCCTGCAGTTGCCCCGATGCATACAACACCTTTTCCATGTCATTGCATTGAGCTATGTCCAGTTGGTTTTTCACCGTGCGCAACCAGTCGTCAGCATCCAATGGATCAGTAGAGTGTGTAAACACCGGTGGATGTCCTTTCATAAATTCACCATGCTTGTCCCTAACATGGACAAGTGGTGGTCCTCCAACAGACTCATTGTCCATCCGCTGCATCATTGCCTGCATGAGTTGAGCTTGCATTCCCATCAGCTGTTCCATTGTCACTACAGGCGGGTTGGGCGGATCCATGGCGACATTCCTGCCATGGCCTCTGCCCCTTCCACGTCCTCTAGCTGCCATCTGTTTTCCAAAACAAACGCTCAAATTTAGGGTTTATCCAATTATAAATCACTTATAAATGATAAAAGATACAAATCTGAAATTTTCTGGGCGAAATCCAGTGACAACAGATCCGTAAAACGAACATAACTCTAACTCCAGATATCCTATTAAGGTGTGCTATACGTGGTTGGAAAGCTTAAGAAGTTCTCTGCAACTTTGGTATTTAATACGTTTTCAGATTCTATCATTATGTCAGCCGAAAACAGAGTACAACCCAGACTGTTCCAGACTCTCAGTCAGCGCAGCAACCTCAACTTAAAACTGTTATAGTTCCCAGACCAGAACAGACATAAGAGTGATCTCAGATGCGTTGGAAAGGTGTCGAAGTATAGTTACTGCTGTAAAATTTTCACGATTTTTGGACTTACCAAAACTGAGATATTAAATAAAGAGCACAGGCTGTCCCAACAAACAACAACAGTGGAGATAGATAGAGTGAACCCAAACTTTATTAAGCATCAACTAAACCTTAAAACTTAACTTAAGAGAATCACAGACAAGCCCATGAATTCTCAGAATTCAAAGGAAAAGTTCAACTCAAGCATGATCACAAGAACAAACCATCAAACACATCAAAGTTCATGACCCAAGCAAACGACTCGACTTGAACGGCGCGACTAACGATCTTTATTACAACAGGGCATCACAAATCTAAGAGTCATCCTGATGCACGTCATAGTCCTCATCTAGCTTCTTGTAGAGTGGAGGCTGTCCCAGCCGAGCCCTCAGCTTGTCGATCTCTTTCTGATAACGCCTCGCGGCCTTGTGCACTCCACGCAGTTCCTTCTGGAGATCTTCGTTCCCCACCTTTAGTGCAAGAGCATACCGCACTGTAGTGTCCAAGGCAGGAGAACTGTGCTAAGGGTCTGTCACCACCCAATCCTTCTTCTACGCATCATAGCGAGGCAAGTACCTGAAACGATCTGCCTCCATAGCCTCATACCGTAAGCCATGGTAGTACTCATATGCCTCCCGAGCGGCGTCCTCCATACTGTCGAAAGCTTCAGCACGCTTGGACGTGTGCCCATGGATAGTGTTCACCACCCTGCCATTCTTGTCATCCTTCCAGACGGTGACAGTTAGCTCCAACTTCCAGTAAGTCGCCTCAGTGGGGTGAGTGTACTTAGCACAATAGTACTGGATGCCGGTGTTCAGGTCGGCGTAGTAGTCCTAGAGCATGTCGTTGAGCAGCTTGTGATGGTAGGCCATGTGAGGAGCGTGCTTGTAGATGTAGGTACGAGTCCACCCAAGCTCCTCTTCAGGTTCTTCCTCATCAGCAGGCGCCATCTCCTGCTCTCCCTCCACAGCAAACGTGGCAGGAGCTAGTGTTGGTGAAGCCGGTGCAGATGCAGTTGGTGCTGGAGCAGGCGAAGCAGAGAGTGGTGGAGTCGGTGCAGCTGGTGCAGGTTCTTCATCATCCTCCCCATGCCAGGTGATGTTTCACTAAGAGCACGGTGTCCTCCTCCATGGGTTCCTCTTCCATCATCATAGGCTCCTCTTCATCATCAGAGATGATGACAATCTCTGGGGCTGGCGCCTCTTCAGGGAACAGGACACGGGGTGGAAGGCCAGCTCCAACGCTCTTGCAGGTGGTCTCCCTGGTGTGGGCCATCTACAAAATTTATTTTTTTAGAAGAGATTAGAGTCAATAATTTCATAATAGAATAAAGCAGAAGGAGCATAAAGGTTTTAACAAATAACAAGAATAAGGTAGTAAGCAAGAACAAGAAAAATAATAAGTAATAAACGACCATTTCTAACTAGGCTTGCGTCCTACAATCGACACGAGCTCCGAAATCAATTTGTCATGCCCATATTTTGTAACCATATGTAAAGGAGAAGTATCATACTTAGTGCCTTATTACAATAGCGAACCATAGTTCATTACATAAATAAAAAAATCTCAAAGTAATCGTCATAGTCATTGCCATCTGTACCCATCCGGGATTTTTATCCAATAATGAAAAATAAACAAGCATAACTACATCTCGTACTTAACAAGATAATATGGGGTTCATGAGGCTCAGAAGGTTGACACTGGTTGTACTGCAGTTAGCTTTTAAATATGTAACATCCTAATATTAATTAAGTTATGGTTATGCTTAAGCCCCAGGTACCATAGTAGTATCATGAATAAGTAACACGTCATTATTAGTCATTATTATTATCATCATCAGCAAAGATTCAGTTATTCCATCAGTTTTTCGGGCCACCCGTAACCATGGGCACGGCTGTTATAATAGTTTGTTAAACTCTGCGCAGAGGTGTACACTTTCACTGTGAGTCATGATTCCCATATGCCCGGGGTCTGTTGACCCCCTAACACTTCCAAGGTGAGTGGGCAGGGTACACTATGGAGCCTTTCAAAAGTTCGTCTAACATGTTAGGGCCGCTAGGTTTTGGTGGCAAGCAGATATAGGTCCCCCCTTCCTAAATGGCATAATGACACGCAGCCTATACACATAGGGACAGGAGCCAAACTATACCTGAGTCGGTAGACCCCTTTTGCGCCCTTTTGGGTAACCTCTAACATGCTAGAAAAGGTCTTCATACTTGACTAAAGCCAGAGCCATATGGCTCTTACAGTTGTACTGTAGGTCCTAGCTTTTGCCAATGAATGAGTCCTTATGGAGGGCCAAGAGCATCGTGATACACAAGCTCTCTCACCCTAAGTCCATGTTTCTCAAAATCAAGTTTTAACAAGTATTGCATATAATCATTAGTCATTGTCTATATTCATAGTATTTAAGTGGAGCGCTAGCAACTACCCATATGCAAGTGTAACACATCGGTAACAAGGTACAAGATAATCAAAGACTAGGATATCCTTAGGTTAAGCAAATTGACACATGCAAATGACTAATTAGATAATGAATAGGACAACAAGGAATATCCCATATTATACTTGCCTTGCTCGTAGAACTCCTGCAGGTCTGAATTATCACAGTAGAAGATCTCGTCACCCGTGTAGCAATTACGGTCTACTCGAACCACAATCAACAACATGCATTCCAAGAACATCCATGCAAGGAAAACAAGACTAGATTAGAACCATACATCAACAGAGAGAAATCAATCTAAAAGGTTTATAACACTATTCTACATGTTGCTACGATCACACAGATATAAAGATCACGAAAAACGGAGTTGAAACGCGAAAGTTATGAATTTACTAAGATTTCCTATTGATAAATAATTACTATAATACAAATCCAAAATTTAAATATTAGAAATCTACTGTACAACAGAACTAACATGTAGAGCTCGCGAATACGAACCTAACAGAATTTGAACGGGTCAAAACAGAGTTAAAATGAGTATTTTATGGCTAAAACAAAATCAGTGGCAAACTTATAAATAAAGGAAAACGTATTCTTGAATTTACCGAGATCAACTACGTTTTAAAAAGAAGAAAACGTATTCGGGATTTATGCTTTGGAGTGCGGATTTTATTCAAGAAAAACCCAGGGGCTCTTTAGCAAAATTACCCCCGAAGGGGTATCCAGCGATTTGGACCGTCGGATCGGATCCGAACAGTCCCGATTTAAAAGGGGGAGGACAGGGGCGATTGCCGGCCGGAGAAGAAAGCCGCGCGGTGGCGCCATGGCCGGAAATGGCAAAGCTCACCGGCGTTTTCTAAACTCGCGATTCTGGCCACCATTTGACACACCGCGGGTACAAAATGGAGGAGAAACTCGAGGCGAACTCACCCGCGTAGAAGAGGGAGGCGGGGAAGGAGCGAGAGCAGCGTGGAGCTTCGGGTTGGTGGCGGTTAGGGCGGCGTTGCGCGAGCAGCCGCTTTGGGCGAAGGCTGAGGCGGAGAGGTTGCACAAGGGAGCGGAGGAGCCCAGGACTCGGCTTAAATAGCCTCGGAGGCGCTCAACGAAAGGAAGGAGCGGGTGCAATCGCGTGAATCACGGCGGCGGGCCCACGCATTAGCGACGGAGGATGGTGGGCTCCGCACGTCAGCGGCCAAGGAGAGCGGCAGCGCGCGCTGTGGCTTGGTCCGTGGGCCGGCCCAAGAAGAGGGATGCGCGGGCCATTTGGCCGGGGCCGAAGGAGAAGGAGGGCAGCAGCCTCATGGGCCTGCGGGAGAAAGGGGGGGGCGGCTGGTTGGGCCAGTGGGCCAAATCCAAGGAATGAGAAAAGAATAAATAATTTTCTTTTTCTTTTATGAACAATTTTGTAAATTCATTTTCAAGAGATTTTGAACTCCTTTTTGAATTCTGTAAAAACCACTCAACTCATAAATAAATATGCAGCAGCATGAGTGCAACAACATGTGGCTAGCCTTATATTTGATTTTAATTTCATAAAATTTATTATCTCCCTAAGTTAAATGCTCACACAAATACATAATTAAATCCATTTCTTTTATTTTAAAAGATGCAAAAATTTTGGGTGTTACAAGAGGAGGGGGGCCCTTGGAAATGTGCTTTATCCCCATATGGAAGGAGCAAACCGCCTTTTGGGTACGTTGAATCTTCCCAATACTTGTGAAGCTAACGTAGCAACGGCGGTATCTGTCAACCGACCAAGACCTAGGCCAAACAGAGCAGCACCCTGGCTGAGCCCAAATCGGCCCATCTTTGTTGGGCTGCCTCTTATGATCATATGGACTTGGCCCATGGTGGTATTCTGCACAGTTGAGATGTTTGGACTTGGGTTTGGCCTTATTTTCCACCTCTTTTGGGCCCTGTTTTTCCTAGTTATGGGCCTTTCTCCATTGGGCTTGTGTAGAATGGTATTTGTGCTTAGTTCTTTTGCACATTTTTAGCCCTTTTATGTGTATTTCCACAAATGCCCTCTTGCAAATGGTAAATCACTAAAACTCATGGAATGTTAGTTGTAAGCTCTAATTCTAAGTTTGGTGACCAGTTGTGCAGATTTTATGTGAGAATTGGTGGTTAGAATTAGGAGTTAAGGACCGCCAACAAGCCTCCACACTTAGCTCTTTGCTTGTCCTCGAGCAAAGCTTGGAGATAAAAGTAATCATGAGCATAACATCCAAAGATATATAGCTATACACGAAAGTTATTCTAATACATTCTTTTACGCAAGTGGGTTATGTGGCGCTGGCTAACATGTTTCCTTAGGTTGTTGAAAAAGTGGAACAGTTCTCGAAACAAAGTCATCTTCCCAATTCACATCTTAGCAACTTGGAGCTTTTGGAGGTTTTTCTCAAGAAAAAGTATAGTTCACTTTATACTCCTCAAATGGCACTCTTAAATCACTCAGTGGTGTATATTTCCTCACCAAGGCATAGCGAAGTTCTGCCTTCTTTTGTTTTCTCCTACTTCTAAAAGGTCTATGTGGAGCTTTAGGTAGGGATAAAAAATAGCATACTTGCATTGCATATATTGTAAAGTCAAATCGAGGATCCAAGGAGAGAAGTGCCATACTCTTGGATTAAGATTTGCAAGTGTGTGGAAAATAATAAACTAAAACTATACTCCTTTTGTAGATATGATCTCTCTCTAACTTTATTTTGAGACATGGCTATCATCATTTTATATATATATGAGCCTTCATGTGCTCATTTTTTTCAATATCTTAGGACCTTCATGTGTCCCTATTTTTTTCTTTTCTTCTTGGACCTTCATGTGTCCAAATATTTTTTTTGTACCTTTTGCATAGCCCATGCCTCTTAAACCCCATATTTAGAGAGATCATTATCTGTTTAGAACATGGAGTATTTGCCTAACAATCATTTTTCTACTCCTAGTGTAGGAGCAGAATTTTTTAGTGGATGGAAGCACGTTTTTGTGTACTCCTAGTGTAGGAACAGCATGTATATGTGGGTGTGCGTGATCTTGATCTTAGGAGCATGATAAATCTCTCAACAAGGGTCAACAAGACTTGACCAAACTCAATACAATAACAAGCAGCATGTGTGGAAGGCTTGAAACTTGCTAGATGTTATATTTGACCTTAGTAGGAATTGCTCACCAAGTGAGGAGTATGTGATACTATGGTTTTGTAACATTTTCATCAAAACAAATTTTCCAAGCACTTTGAATAGAAATGGTAGGATTTCTAAGTCAGAACTATATGACACCTCATAACAACTTAGTTAACATGATTGTCCTATTAGAATATTTTTCCACAAGCAAAACTATATGTATATGGAACAAAACTTCATGCAAACTTCTATCTTAAAAGAAGTTATGAACATGTCACTTTTGGAATTTTTGAACAAAGTGTGGTTTGTAAATTTGCATGGAGGTGGAGCGACATTTGTTTTGCATTTTTTATTTGCTCAAGGTTTTAAATTTCAAACTTTTGGGAGAGTTGAGGGTATTGTTGCACAAACCATCATTGTACAGGAAGGAGTTAAAGGATTCAGATGCAGTTTGGTTAAACCAAAAGTTTAGCCAATCCTCTCTAGAGCTTTTTGTCATGTCCTTCTGCATGTTGAATCGTCTGATGTTTGTGCAACATGTAGATGGAGATCTCAAATGTGTGGTTGTTATGCTTGAGAGATCTCCCCCACACTTATTCTTGTACCTGCTTTTATTTTTAACAAAGAAACAAAGAAATAGAAATAAGCAAGGGCTCTACCAGCTTGAACACCGAGGAGCCTAAATCTTATCATTATTATTATTATCTTCTTTAATTATATTATTATATTATTAATAATATTATAATATAATATTAATATAATAATTTATTATGTTTTATTATTATTATTATATTTTTTATTTGTTCTCCAGACTTTGCATACTCAAACAAGGCTAAGGTAAATTTGCAGAGTAAAACAGGCCTGGTATATCTCCATAGTAGATTACTTCTTTTGCTTATTAAAGTAATACTCAAGTTCATTAATCAAATTTCAACACCATGTCAAATTTTGATTAAAGAAGGCTATTTTAACCTAAGCACCATGCTTAATTTAAAAAGACTATGGATGTACAGAATTCAAATACACCCAAACTAGAGCATACATCATAAACAAAAGAAGTATGAATTTGTAAGATCAAGTAATTTTCATATGGAGATAAAGCGTCAGTAGATGAGTCGGTGAACTTTTTATTTACCTTTGCATACCTAAGTATTCTTACCACCCGCATATGTGGATAAAAGCTTGAAGCTACTGCAGCAGTGTATATAGTCCATCTCAGGTCATCACTAAGGCTAAGCCATACACAACTAGTGTGTATGGACCATGGGCTATAGTGATAGCAGCAAAGGTCTAGAGGAGGAGAATGATCCTTTCCTCTTTCTTTTTTTTTATCATATATATATATATATATATTCTTTTCTTTTCTTCTCTTTTTTCTTTTTTTTGTCTCTCTCTTTTTTATTCTTTTAGCTTTCTCCTTTATTTTTTCATCATTCATTTTTTTAATAATCTTTTTAATAGCAAGGTAGAGCTGTCAATTCTTTTTAACCCAAGATGACCTTTGGTGTGGATGATTTTGACCACTCTCCCCCACACTTGGACTTTTGTATAAAATTCAAGTGTGCAATATCGAGGGTCTCCCCTTGAGTGTGTTTCATCACCAAAGAACATTGACATGTACGGTTGATGCAGCTCTTCATGTTCTCAAGCATTGTACATCCCCTTTTCTTCTTGATCTCTTCCTGAAAAGGTTAGTAACCAAGAATACCCAAAGGTGCATACTAACTTGACAACATGTTCTTACTTTTATTGAAGAATAAATTAGTCTTTTATGATAATATTTTTATGATTTTTTATGATAATCTAGGGTATCTCCTAGCAATGCCTTGTTTATGGTCACAAGCTCGACTTTGGGAACTTCATCTTGCAGCTATCGATGGTGGTATAGTTCCCAGCTTTACCACCAAGCATAAAACATCTTTGTTCAAGCTGCAAGGTTAGTACCACAGTGCTACTATGAGATCTGCAATATTTGTGATAAACAAAGACATCTACAACCATTCTATGAAAAAGTTTAGAAACGAGGAGTGATGGGTGGTTGTCTTCCTCATAGCAGCAAGCAACACTAAGCACAACGAACTCTAGAGACTCCAATCGTGAGCATGAGATGTGAGGGGTCTCGAAAAAGAAACTTTCATGCTCAATAGCAGAATTCTTCTTGGTCTCCAAAGTCGGTGCTTTGAGCATGTCTATGGCACAAAAGTTTTCTTTTTCAAAAGATCCATCATGCATGATCAACGTTGAATCTCGACCATCATCGAGAATAATGTTTGGATGGCCAGAGGGACAGGGTTCTGGCTCGAATGAGAGTGGTAATGGCCATTTAGTTTCACTAGAAAGCCTAGGTGAAACGAATGGGGAAACGAACTTTGCCTCCTCGAATGGGTCATGGTTGGGATGATGCTCTGCCATTGGGGAATCTAAATGAGTGGTGGAAGCAGTTTTCCTAAACTTTTCACTAAGCCTCCCATGGGAAGGATTTTCTTGGAAGGCTTTTCTACTAGGTAGCCTATGAGTAGATTGAACTCAAGGATGGCAAAGATGTGGAAATCTATGAAAACCTTAATTTTGTCTATTATGATTGGCACGGCCCTAGCAATCCCACAACACTCAAAAATGAGTCCTGACAGACTTTTGAAGAGCTTGTTGGTCGAGACTAATAGCATTTTGCCTAATACGGCTTCTACAAGGAATTCTGACATGATGTTGGTCTCGACCGTGGGGTTATGTAGGCTTCTACAATTGTTCCTCTTAATGAGCAAGGTATGGTTGTGGAAGGTGAAAGAATCTGAATTGCTTCAGAAGAACGTTTTACTTCCATTAACCATTCCTTTGATGGTTCCACTCTAGGGGAACTTCTTTTATGTGCTTTTCGTGTTGTGATAACTTCGAGGTATTGCTATAATCCTTGAATTCGATGGGAACTCTAAAGGATGAATTACTCATTCCTTTGGTGTTCGTGGTTTGGTTGGGGGCTGATGAGTCGAGTCTAGGGATGGTATGTGCTTGGTTTCGACTGATGAGGACTCCTCCACACTCAACATGACTTTTGGCTGAAGGGGTTTAGTTCTTATGATGGAAGAAGCGTGTATGGCTATGAAATGCTCAAGAAATTCTACTTGTTAGTCATAGTTTTGTGCATGAACCATCCTCCGGCAGTCATGTCTAGGCATAGGTCAGCATCTATGTCAAGACCCGTACAAAAGAGACGCAAAATCACGTCATCGGGTAATGACAAGTCTGGGCTGACATGTATTAACATTGAAAACCGGGCCTAGGCTACACCTATAGATTCCTTCTCATTCTACTTTAAGTCAAGGACTGCCCTTGGTAGAGAGCCGATATAGGACATGGGAAAAAATGCAAGACAAAACTTGTCTTTAAGTTCATCCCAATCCCTATTCGTACTTCCTACGGCATGTGTGTACCATTGTTTCGCCTTCTCTATGAGGGAAAAGGGAAACAGTGCCCACCTTAGTGTTTCTTGTGTCATGCCTGAGATAGTCAGGCATGAACACATTTCCTCAAACTCTCGCAGGTGATAGCAAGGGTTTTCATCATTATGCCCTGAGAAGGGTAGTGCCTAAACCATAGCTTTTAAACTAGGGTGGAGTTCACAGTGAGATGAATGGTTTTGTTTTGAAATAGGTGATGGCTCAAGGAACACCCCATTTGAAGCAGAAGGGTTTGCAACTGATGTTGGCTTCATGATAGAAAAGTTAAAAGATACAGATACGAGGACGAACTAGGTTCGAAGAAAATAGGAACCATTCCCCGACAACGGCTTGTTGGTATTTATTAACGTCTACAAAATGAATCTGCAAGCGTACGAAATTACTATTGTAGCTTTCATCCAGAAGTATTTAGGGTATCATATTTCCACAAGGAACAGAGGTATTTCTTCTAGCTAATTCATCCAAGGACAACACAAGGGTAGCTAATAAGGGTAGAGATGGATTCCTATGGATTAGGGTCTAAGGATAGATAAACTCTATTTCTACTTGTTTACTTCAGGCACTGGATTGCAACTAGTATGCCAGTCGATGCCAACCTATAGCTCTACGCCATATCGAACGTGAGGGATTACAAAGTACGGACAGGGCTGTCACCACTTGCCGCCTACCCCTCAACCAGAGGATAAGAGGCAAATGAAGATAGCCTCTTGCCTAGACACCATGTCTACGCTATCGACTACTACTCTAGTGTTGATTAGGGTTATTCTGTCTTTATCATGAGCCCTCTACTAGAGTATCCACCACATGGACGGACGATGAACCCGCAAACAAGTAAAAGTATAGCTTAGCTATGCAAAAGACTTTTATAACCAAAGGAACCACGAATACTTACTAAGGTACCCATTGAGCTACAAAGACTGTATCCATCGAGGTACAAGCGGCGAAAGATTACCAACAAGCCCGTCACTTCTTCCCCAAACTCTCCCTCACATCTCTCTCTAATACTTTGCTAGAGCTAGCTAGGGCCTAAGTCCATGGAGTGGAGAAGCTGTTGCTCTTGCTTTGTGATGCTCTTGTGCTCTTGTGTTGTGATGCCCTTGTGGAGAGGAGGGGCCTCCTTTTATAGGTGGAGAGGAGGGGGTTCCTTGGAAATGTGCTTGATCCCCATATGGAAGGAGCAAACCGCCTTTTAGGTACGTTGAATCTGCCCAATACCTATGAAACTGACGTAGCAACGGCGGTATCTGTCAACCGACCAAGACCTTAGCCAAACTGAGCCGGTGGTGGTGCGGCCGCACCCTGGCTAAGCCCAAATCAGTCCATCTTGTTGGGCTGCCTCCTATGATCATCTGGACTTAGCCTATGGTGGTATTCTGTGCAGTTGAGATGTTTGGACTTGGGTTTGACCTTGTTCTCCACCTCTTTTGGGCCCTGTTTTGCCTGGTTATGGGCCTCTCTCCATTGGGCTTGTGTAGAATGGTATTTATGCTTAGTTCTTTTGCACATTTTTAGCCCTTTTATGTGTATTTCAAAAAATGCCCTCCTGCAAATGGTAAATCACCAAAACTCACGGAAATTGTTAGTTGTAAGCCCTAATTCTAAGTTTGGTGACTAGTGCAGATTTTATGTGATAATTGGCGATTAGAATTAGGAGTTAAGGACCACCAACACATGTTTTCAGGCATCGTATGTCCCTGTTCTTCTTGATCTTAACCTAAAAGGGTTAACACAGAATAATACCCAAAGGTACATACTAACTTGACAACATGTTCTTAATTTTATTGAAAAGGAAAGTTTTTTATGATAATCCGGGGTATCTCCCGGTAGTGTTTCATTTATGGTCTTAAGCTTGACCGCGGGAATTTCATCTCGTAGCTATCTATGGTGGTACAATTCCTAGTTTTACCACAAAGCATAAAGCATTATCACTCAAGCTGCAAGGTTGGTGCCACATTGCAACTACAGGATCTGTAGTACTTGTGATAAATGAAGACATCTATAACCATCATCTTAAAAAGTTTGCAAATGAGGAGTGATGGGTAGTTGTCTTCCCTGTAGAAGTAAGTGGTACTAAGCACAATGAACCTTGGAGACTCCACAAGTGAGTGTGGAACATGAGGGGTCTCGAAAGAGAAACTTTCATGCTCAATGGTGGAATCTTCCTCCTTAGTCTCTAGAGTTCATGCTTTGGGCATGTCCATGGCACAAAACCTTTCATGCAGGATCAATGTTGAATCTCGATCACTATCAAGGACAACGTTTGGATGGCCAGAGGGACATGACTTGGGTTTGAGCGAGGGTGATGGTATATGTTCTATTTCCACAAGCAAGCTTAGGTGAAACGAACGGAGATACAAACTTCACCTCCTCGAACGGGTCATGAGTGAGATGCTGCTTTGCCATTGGACTTACTAGGCAAGAGGTATGAGCAGCAATAGCAGTTTTTCCCATATTTTTGTCAAGGCCCCCGTAGGAAGGTATTTCTTGAATAAGGTTTTCAAGAGGGTGGCCTATGATAATATCAAACTCAAGTATGGCATAGATATGGAAGTCCAAGAAACCTCGGTTTTGTTAATTTTTATTGGCACGGCCCTAGTAATCCCACAGCACTCGAAAAATAGTCCCAACGGACTTTTGAAGAGTTTATTGGTCGGGACTAGCGGCCTGTTACACAAAAGTTTTTTGCTAGAAATTTTAACATGATACTAATCCTGACTGTGGGGTTGTGTAAGGCTTCTATGTTTGTTCCTCTTAACGAACAAGGCATGGCCATGGAAGGTGAAAGAATTTGAATTGCTTCAGAAGAACATTTCACTTGCATTAACTATTCCTTTGATGGTTTTGCTCTAGGGGAAACTTCCTTTGTGTGCCTTTTGTGCCATGATAACTTCGAGATATTGCCATAATCCTCGAGTTTGATAGGGAACTCCGAAGGATGAATTACTCGTTCCTTTAGTGTTCATGGTTTGGGTGGGGGCCCATAAGTCAAACCTACGGATGGTACGAGTTTGGATTCGACTAATAAGGACTCCTCCACACTCGACATGACTTTTGCCTAGAGGGGTTTCGTTCTTACGATGGAAGAAGTGTGTTTGGCTATGAAGTGCTCAAGGAATTCTACTTGTTCTGTCATAGTTTTGTGTGTAAACCACCCTTCGCTAGTCACATCTAGGCATAGGTCAGCATCTATGTCAAGACCCGAACAAAAGAGATGTAAAATCACGCCATTGGGTAACGACAAATCTAGGCTGGCATGTATTAACATTGAATAACAGGACTAGGCTGCACCTATAGACTCCTTCTCGCACTGCTCAAAATCGAGGATCGCCCTTGGTAGAGTGCCGATACAGGATATAGGGAAGAATGCAAGACAAAACTTGTCTTTAAGTTCATCCCAGTCCCCATTCGTACTTCCTATAGCAAATGTGTACCATTGTTTCACTTTCCCTATGAGAGAGAAAGGAAACAATTTCCACCTTAGAGTTTCTTTTGTCATGCCCGAGATGCTCAGGCACAAACATATTTCCTCGAATTCTAGTAGGTGATGGCAAGGGTGTTCGTTATTATGCCCTAAGAAGGGTTGTGCCCAAACTGTAACACCTCAGGTGTTTAGCTCCTTAATTGCATTGCATTTGCATAAGCATAAGCAAGCATCATTCATTTCATGCATAAGCTTATAATATGTGAAACATGCTTTGGAAACATTGTCACATATGTTTATATTTCATGTGAAGTAAGAAGTGAGTAGTGTGCAACACACAAGTACCTTATGTGCAATTTCCTTTGTGAGACATGTCAACCACTTTAGTGTAACATAATTAGCAAGTGTTATGCAACACACTCATGCAACATGTGCAACATGAGCTTGCAACATTTGGGTGAAAGTATTGAATTACTTGTTCCAAAGTATGTGACACTAGGAATTTGGTGTAACTAAAGGGTAGAGTAGCCAATTATATCTCACAACACCTTAGTTATACTTAGGGTCACTCATGGAGCAAGGTTCATGTTGACCAAAATCACCAAAATGCCCTCCAAGGTGTAGTTGACCACCATTTAGCCCTAGGATGCTCTAGTTTGACCAATTAAAAAGTCCAGCTTATAGACCTTGCATGGAGGAGCACCCTTAAGCAAAGTTGTAGAGAATTTCATAAGGAACAAAAGTCCTAATATGGCCATCTCATGAAAATGATCAGAACATGCTCAAAAATGGCCCACAAGTCAGTATTAGAGGCTGTTTTGGGACTTAGCAATTTTGGCTAAGTGTGAAGCTGAAAACCGTTTCACTGTACCTCACTTTGGCAACTTGTAACTCACAAACTAGGCCGAACCAGTCTTTGAGCCAATTGACAAAGTTGTTGTCCACGCATAGCTCTACAACATTGTCAATATCACCATCACCTAGTTCTAAATGGTTTAGGAGATATGGTGCCTGGAAAAACAAGTTTCAGTCGGTTAGCTAACTGAAACTCGGTTTCAGTTTCTGGGTACCTCACTTCAGGGCCCTGTATGTCACTAACTAAACCGAACCAGCTCATGAGGTCTTTTACAAACTTGTAGTGCTCACATAGGTCTACAACTTTGCTAATTGGAGGTGTCACTAATTCGAGCTCGTTTACGAGTTAATCAACGTCAAACATTCGCTGTCAGGCCACCACGCCGGGCTTCATTCAGTCGACCGTCACCAACAGCTTCGCGTCGTGGCGCTCGGACAGAGCTCGGTGGCCGCGTGGCGCTCATGCCCTGCCGTCGCCTCCACATCGCACGCATGCGCGTGGGCGTGAAGTTGGGGCCGCCACCTCAACCCCCACCACTCGCGCTCACCATTCCCTCCTCTACTTCCTCCTCCGCGCGCGGGCGGTGACCAGAGAAGCGGAACGGCGACCGCGTTCGAGCCTTTCTCCCAAACCGCAGCTCCATTCGCCAAACCGTCTAGACCACCGCACCACCGTGAACCCCTCCACCTCCTCGCCCTCACCGAACCCTCGCTATCGCTTCAGGTGAGCTACACTGCGAAGGCGGCTCCACCGGGCCGCCATGTCCGCCGCCGTCGAGCTCGCACATGGCCATGCCATTTGGGACCCCCCTATCCTATCTCCTCCATGTTGTAGGTATAGTTAGGTATGCTGAAGCTCATAGGGTAGGCAAATTGAGCCGGGATGTCGGCGACTCGTCGGAGTTTGTCGAGCCGCGGCCGCACGCCGCCATGACCGCTGCCATCCTCTCTGGCCGCCAAAATCCTAGCAATTGAGGGTACCCCTAGGTGCACGAGGTTGAGGTAAACGCACTGGTACCGTAGCTTCGCCGGAGGCGCCATCGTCGGCGAGCTAGAGCTCGCCGGAGTCGCGGCTGTCTCCTCCCCTCCGTCTCTCTCTCTGACCGGTGGGGCCACCTGGTCAGTCACGTACGCGCGCGGGCGAGAGCCGTAGCAAGCCGCGCGTGAGAGCGGGCCGCGCGCGCGAGTCGTGGGCCGCGTCTTTCCCGGGCTGGCCCAGTAACAAATAAGATTTGTTTGATTTTTATTTATTCTATCACAGTTTTGGTTAAGTTTTGGAAAATGTAGATCTAGGGTTTTACTTGCTCAAAAATCATGAGATAAATTTTGTTAGGATCTACATGATGTGTAGTATTTTAGAAAAATATGAGTTTGCTATGTGATGTTTAGTTTTTGGGATATTTAAATAGGTCTTTGAAATGTGTTTTAAAGCACATGCAAACTTGTTTAAATTATATCTTGAGTTTCAGTGTTCCCAAAATTATGAAATTTGGTGGGTAGACTAATTTATACTTGCTCTAGCTCTGGTAAAAATTTGGGCAGTAGTGCTTAAGTACTTTTCAAGTTATAATGCTATCTTGTTATTTTAGGAAATACTTAAATGAATTTTTGTAATTTTTCTACTTGTGCAATGTTCATATAAATTTTTGGAGAATGTCTTGGTACCCTAGAGTGTCTAAGAAAATTAGGAAATCTGTTGTTTAACACTTTTTACTATGCTTTGTTATTTATACAAAAATCAGCCTTTTTGGCTTGGGAATTTTGTGTAGGAAGTTGCTTTGAATAAATTTAGTTCAAATTTTTACAGTAGCCTCTTTTTGGGTCAGAGAGTCTCCTGTAATTTTTGTAGAATTTTAGGAGCAGTTTACATATATGTTTGAAATTCCACTTAATTACTTAAGTAAATTAAGAAATGAGTTTAAATAAATATTCTAGGTTGGCACACCTTACTTTCTGGTGTTTTTGTGACCTTTGTGAACTTGTAGTAGTATTAGTTTGGTCTTAGAGAATGTTTGCCACATCAATAAATATTTAACCTTTATAATTTTAGGTTTTCTGGACAGCTGATAGTATTTCTAGGTTTGACCTTGGATAAAGGTGGTTGCTGGAAAACTTGTAAATACCAAAGTTGTAGTAAAATTTGTAAATGAGCTTGTGTCAAAATTTGGGAGCATGTGGCATAGTAGTTTGGGAGTTATTGCTGTTTAAAGTGACAGTCCAGAATTGACTGCTCTCTGTTTAGAGAGAACAGATTCTGGAACTTTGGAATTTTGACTAGGTAAACTTTGGAATTAAGTGTTGTAGTCTGAAAACATTTTGTGGTACATTTCTTAAGCTTTCCAGATTGTCTTAGATCATATCTTTTGGATTTGGGAATCTCCAGTTATGTTAGAAACAAGTAGCTGCTGTCTAGAATGTCTTACCGTGATATTTTGGGTTGGATGTGGTAACCTAAATAATGTCACTCTTGTGTTTGTTAGGTGTTAGGGCCTTAACCGAAGATGAACAACTATATCTTAGGTTGGGTAGATTAGGTAAGTACTTCTCCACCGGAGAAGAGATTTGCACGTACTGATAAAGTAACTTGATTAGATTTTTATATTTTATTTCTGAAATGCATTTCATTCCGAGCATGTTGCACCATTATGCACCCATGATAATTATTGTGCACTCATGC
Organism: Saccharum hybrid cultivar R570; assembly: GCA_038087645.1. Lineage (NCBI taxonomy): Eukaryota > Viridiplantae > Streptophyta > Magnoliopsida > Poales > Poaceae > Saccharum > Saccharum hybrid cultivar. The sequence goes on along the minus strand of JAQSUU010000704.1, from coordinate 9,192,418 downwards.
AATAGGTGTTCCGGAGGGGGTAACTCTCCTCGAATTCGAGCCGGTGATTCCGGAGGAAATCCAGGACCAGCCGGAGCAGCTAGAGGAACCAACCGGCGGAGAAGTTCCCGCAGAAGACCTGCCTGAGTGTCCTGACCACCGGCCTTCGACCTTTCTGAAAGGCAAGCCCCGATGCATGCTGAACCTACTGATTTATAAATTAATCTTGAGTACTTTTAATTGTTTACTGCATTAAGTTGTAGGAGTTATATGAAAACACTCGTTGCATTATACCTGTCCTTGTCCAGATATCGTACTTAATCCTATATTAGGTTTAGGCACGTGTCAATGCTTAGCCCTGCTTAGTACGGTAGAAGTCGGGTGATTTCCGGTCATCCGCGAGATGTAGGAAGGAGTCACGAGTGGCTTTATGGCTATCGTGGATGGAACCATGCTTAAAAATGAAATTGAGACCGGGCGGGAGTTCGATAGTACAGCCGCAAGACACTTCACGTCTTGGGTGTGGAGCTATGTCCGTCTGAGTCGTTTAAGGACTGATTCGCTGTACGTCCTTGAGTCATGTTGAATGCAGTCTAACACTTAGTTGGCCGGATAAGTCGTTCCGACCGCGAAGCCGAGTAATTTGATTCAGGCCGGGAATCGAATGGTAGGTTGCTTCTTGGAGGAGAGAAAGGATGTGCTTGGGGACATTGGCGTGAGACCAAGGGGGGTTAGAGTCCCTATCACCTGGCAGAGTGTCGCCCTTGGGGTCGCGATATCATTCGGATCCGCGATTCCTGAATCATATGAAAAGGTGGCTTGTGCGACCCTGGCAGGGGCCTGCGCGGTGAGTGTTAGAAATACCCCTCCAGCTAGATAGGAATTCGATTCGAATCGCCGTCGCTCCCGGTTAGTGAGCACTTGACTTGAGCAGCGGCAACGTAGATCTCATTAAATGAACCGGTGGTTAAGGGAATGATACAATGTTGCCACAATTCATACCTGCTCTGGATATAATGATGATAATTGTTTGATTATAATCAAGTGCATGTTTAGTACAGGTGCTAAGATAGATGACAGGTAAATGCTAAAAATAACTGCTAGTACAGGCTATAAGAGTTTCAATTACTTATGCCTTTATGCAAAATGTTATGTCAGCTAGCCTCTTGTGTAAGCCTTGCATAATCCTTGGTGTCATCTTATTTCTGGTTTTCGACGGGTAAGTCTAGCTGAGTACATTCCAGTACTCAGGGTTTATTCCCTCCTGTTGCAGATGATATGCTCTACCAAGGCTTCTGCAAAAATTGTCTCCACCCTGCGGGTGACGAAGACTAGATCACTTGGGCGTGATCATCTTTTATGTACTTTCCTGATGCTTTTGTGGGATGTTGATCAACAAGACTGGTAGTAGTTAAACAACTGGCGTGTGTTTGCTTCCGCTACTTTTATAAACTTGGTTTGTAATAATTGCGACTCCGTATGTGTAAACTTATTTCAGAACTACTTGTGGAATGTAACGTATGATGTTGTATGTTGAATGATGCGATCTTGGTTGTAAGCAAGTTGGTTTGAAATCCTTCGTGGTTTCGATTGACTACCGGGATTATATGGGCTCAAGTTCGAAAATTTGAGCACTCCGGTGCTTGTTTTTGTACTTGTGCTCTTATAATTTGGTCGGTTCTGTTACACAAACCATGGCTATCAAGTCAGGGGGGAGTTCATAGCTAGATGAACAGTTTGGTTTTGGAGGTGGTGGCTCAGAAAACTCCCCTTAGAAGCGGAAGGGTTTTGAATTTATGTTGGCTTCATAGTGGAAATGGTAAAAGAAAATATTTTTGTTTTTATAAAAATAAAGGATACAGATACGAGGACGAACTAGGTTCAAAAAAAATAGCAACAATTCCCTAGCAACGGCGTCAGAAAGCTTGTTGGTATTTCTTTAACACATACAAAAAGATTCTGCAAGCGTACATGTGTAACAGCCCCAAAATGGGCCAAGTGGGCCCAATTCGCAGAATGGGGCGATGGTACTATAGGTGGGGCAGTGGGCAGAACTATAGCTGTGGGTTACTGTACATCCAGACTCCGGGTACTGTAGCAATCCGACACTTCAGCGATGAATTGGGCCAGGCTGAATTTAGCTTACTGTAGCTTCACGAAAACACACTATGCACCCAATGTCTAGTACCATGCCGTGAACCCTGTGTTCGCTAGACCAGCTTAAATACCAGGGTCAGGGACGCGTAGTAACCTTCGGTTAACTGTTTTGAGCGAAGCGAGGATGAAAGCTCAAGCGGGTTGCTACGCAGGTGGGACCACTCCTCGGCAGAGTGTTCCTGGGCCGTGTATGCCGGGACTAGATGTTACAACATGTGACAGAACCATCCAATTTATACAAGTTCAAGTACGACTGTCTCCGTTTAACACGTTAACACACACATACTTGCACTCATATAAATCCGGTAGTCCGCTGAGTGTCACGAAGGACCTGGGTAAATCAACTTCACAACCAAGATCGCATGATTAAGCAAATACACACACTACAAAAATTTGGGCTTTGTATGACAAAGGCAAATTGTCACGGTAAGTACATAATTTGTCATAAAAAGCATCTTATGACGAAAAGGCAGCGTCACGCCGATCGTCATATAACGACCATCACATAATGTACCTCGTGACAATACCATGGAGAACCGTCACAAAATGTGGTTACCTTTTATGACGGTGTGTTTCTAGCGTCACATATTAGTTATCTTTTATGACGGCTGTGCTCGTCACATATTGGATAGTCAACGCGTCACTTTATGTACGCGCCGTCACAAATGATTCGGTGGAAGACATGTTTGGATGGGGTTTTGCGACGCCATAATAGCGTCATATATACAATTTTATATTTTGTGACAACTATATTTCATCTTGTTTTGGATGGTAGTTTGATGCATTTTGAGACGACTGTATGGTGTCACAAGTTGTCTTCATTCATGACGAGCGTGGCATGCATATTCAGTGACGACACAGATCTTTCATCACATCTCACAAAAGCATAATACACATATATCATCCAATCCATCATCCACAGAATGCACTGAAGCCATCATCCACATGATTGACATCACAGGTCATAAATCATACACACTTGTTCCAGCCACACATTGTTATCATCCACAAACATGCATACATATAAGTTTCTGGTTGCAGGTTATCACACATTGTTCCAGCACACTTGTTCCACCACATAGTTTTAGGTCACCAACATAACAGATAAATAGATAGCACATTGGACTGACAAAGTTCCAACCACACAGAGTAAGTTCTAGCTAGGTAGCAATAACATAGGCAAAAGCCTCATCCTGCGAAACTGCATTCATACCTACCTCAATCTTTCTAAAGTTTGAGGACAACTCGCAGTAGTGCATTAGTCTCTTCAAACTTGGTATTCATCCCCTTCACTTCCTCTTGAGTCTGGCGCAGCAAACTTTGGTTTTCTTGGAGTGCGACCTGCTGAGCTTGAAGCTGTGCTTGCAATTCTTCCTGCTTCCTAGCAGCTTCATCTCTTTCAGCTTGAAGTCTTGCCTCAAACTCAGCTTGAAGGTGTGCTTGTGCTGCTGTCGATGAGGCTTGGGCAGTCTTCGACAGTCTAGGGACACCAATGTTCGGAAGAAAGGTGGATGAATGGCTGATGTGGCTGAGACTTTCAGCAACAATAGTGGAGGGAGACTTTTGTGCTTCTCCTTCTTCTAGCTCTCTTTCCTTCTCTGCCACCATTTGTTCCTACATAAAATGAATGCAGTTAATAACAAGACCATAGTATAGTACAGAAGCAGGCATTTACTTGAGTACAGTAGATGTATCCAATCATTTAGGAACTAACATATATTTCATCTGCAAGAGGAGTACGACCACTTTGGCGACTAGTCATGCACTCCCCAAAGAAATCAACAACATCTGGTTCCATGTTGTTGTACTTAGGCCTCTGCAGCATGTTAAAAGCAGAAGATATAAGAGTAGCCATGAATTATATGTACATGCCAAACACCAAGATGCCAAAATATGTATGCACTAGACATCATACTAGTTTTTGCCTAAGTATTTGCCTCTAGATTTTTTATGCCAACAACAAATACAATCACTAACAGTTAACTAATTTCTGATAGTTGGAGAAAAACAACTCAGGATTATGCATCAATCCAACCTGGATAGATCAAGAAGAATAACTTGGCCTAATCAACACCTACTACTACTGTTGATGAGCATCTCTGATGACATAACAATTTGTATTGTAGATTTCAGTTTGAAATGGTCAACTTAAGAGATTAGGAGCATAAACACCTACTAATTATAGCTCACTCAGCACAGCACAAATATTATGAACATGGGAGCTCATCTCAGAAATCATAGGGCCAAAGCCACAATCAACTACAAAATCAGAGCTCATCTCAGAAATCAAAGGGCCAAAGCCACAATCAAATACAAAATTAGAGCTCATCTTAGAAATAAGTGGAGCAAGTGCTAACTTGATAGTCCACAAGCACATGGTAATTACTAAGCTACAAATGTCCCATCTTTCAAGCTAATTATACAAAAGACATAGTATTTGTACCAGGCTGTATCGATGGGCAATATATGACCTAGCTCCAGTCTTTTGGTGCAGCTGCACTTGGCCTCGGTTAACTTTATTCTTAGCAGATTTTTCCTGCACCACAAATGCAATAAAGAGTTGTCATTCACATGCACAGGTTGCATTGCATAATAACAAAAGGAGATAATTCAGGCATGGACCTTATTCTTTGGGTCACACTAGTACTCTACCAGCTTTACCCACTCCTCTTTCTTCATCTTTGGTGGAGGCTGTTTGGCCAAGAGCTGTTCCATTGTGAGTGTAGGGTCGAAGTACTTTGTTTTCAGGTGATACCTCTGCTGCCTTACTCCCTTCTTGATGATATCAGTGCATGCAGCTTTGCTTGGTCCCTCGTTCTTAATATCCACATCCAACCTTGACTGCAGTCACACATATGAGATATTAGACACAATTTTTGACATGGTAGTGGAGTAATGAAAGGAAGTATTTGGAGTGAAATATCTATCTTACCGCCACTTTCTCAAGCACTTTTGTTATTTGTGCCGGTCCCGCATCTTTTTGATATAGCTTCCAAGATGTTAAGATAGGCAGGTTGTCTCTCAGGGCAACACTAGTTTCTGATGCCAGCTTCGCTGCCTGAAGTGGTACATCAGGTCTTTTCTTCCCTTCAGCCACCTGGATAGCCAACTTCTTTCCTCTATTTATCATCTTCTCTAAGCCACGACCCATGGTTTTCTTGCAGACATTCTTTTGGCGCGCTGCATTAGCAAATATTGATCAAAATGTGTTATTAAAGTAGTAACAATTATAGATAATGATTGGAGAAACAAATGCTTGGTAGTATGTATTGTTTACCTGGAACTAAGTCATCACTTGGTTCTCCTTCACATGTATTACCCTCTGAATTAGCTGCATCAAATTGCTCAGCTGACTCATTGATGTCATTGCTTTGCCTAGAGCTCTGGCCACCTGGCGAGGTGTCTGTAGGGATTGGCTGGTTAATACTAGTTGCGGGAGTCATTTGCCTCGACTAAGACATGGTAATAGTAGGTCTAGGAGTATGCTTAGGGTTAGCACCAGGCGAAGACATGGCTGCACTTTGCCTGGTGAATCTAGGAGGACTAGGCATTGGCTTTGCAGCAGGCATAGACATGGCTGGACTGGTCCTAGTATGCTCAGGGTTAGCACCAGGTGAAGACATGGCTAGACTGTTTGTGGTCTTAGTTGGATTACTAGGCACTGTGCTAGTAGTCTCTGTGGTGTTGCTGGTGTTTGGTGTGAGGTGGCCTTGCAGTTGGCTGGCACTAGATATGGCAATAGGTTTAGGGTTGGCTTTGGAAGTGTTCTTAGGAGGCAAGGGATTTCTTATCCTAGGTGGTGGACGGCCTCTAGGCGAAGGCATGGCTGCACTTTGCCTAGTGAGTTTTATTGGTGTCCGCAGTTCTTGCTGGTTGGCAGCCACCATTGTTGCTGCCTTTTGCTTCTTCTGAGGGCGAGTTCCTGGAACCATCGCTCCTACCTGCCAAGAGAAACATGCATCTTAGTAATGAACAAAGAAGTGTCAAGTAGCATAATTAAGTACAATGAACTATATGTTTGAAATAGATATACCATAAACTTGTTAGTTGGCCTAGTAATGCATCTCACCTCGGTATTGACCTCATTATTGAGGTCATCGTCATAGCCATCGTCAGTGTCAGATTGTTTATCAAAATCATTGGAGGGGTCATATTCAATGTCAGATTCTGGATTGTCAGATTCTGAATTCCCCCTGCCCTTTTCCTTTTTTGATATAACTTCTCTAATAGACTGAGCTAAGATTGGAACACCGAAAGACTTAAAAACTTCCTGAACATGCTTTACATTCTCATCCCTCTTCTGCTCATAACTTGTTTTTGTCATTTCCTCTATTACTTAGTACGATGAAATGTAGAAAGAGCAGAAACTAGATTCAGTTTCTGTAAAAGGAGTTGAAGAAATAACTAACACATCAGTACTCTGTTAAATAGTAAAAAGAAGGCAAAGTATCAAGGATGCTACAAGCGCGCTCACCAAGTGTCAGCGTGTAGCCGGCGAGGCAGACGACGTGGCGCGGAGACGCAGCAGTAAGCACACGCCCTGTGGTGGACGGGTGCCCTATGAGCCGTGGATGTCAGGGCAGCGTGAGCTATGGATTTGGCCTCCAGCGTCGGGGTGGTTCCAGCCTCTGGCGTCGGTGCTGACGGAGTCCGGGAATGGATCCAGCGTCGGCGCTGACGGCGTCGGGGTGGCGGTGGGGTGCTGTTAGGTTTCGGGGAGGGAGGAGGAGGCCATGGTATGCGCGAGGAGGAGTAGATCCTGGCCAGGGATGGAGGGGATGGGCGGCGGTGCGGTGGCTTGGTAGGTGGCTGTGCGGCGGTGTGGCGGTGCGGGGATGGAGGGGAGTGGACTGTGGTGCCCAAGAGGATAAGGCAGGAGGGGAAATTTTGGTCTGTCACGGGAGTGGACTGTGGTCACAGCCAACGCGACACCATACCCCACGTGGTCCTCGTTAGGGCTCGATGAGCGCGCGCTAGGGGGCGACCGCATGAAGCTACTCCTCCTCTCAGGTCCCAGCGCGCTGACCTCGACTGCTCCCTCGCCTAGATGCCTGCTCCTCCTCTCAGGTCCCAGCGCGCTGATTTTTCAACATATATGAAGCATAAACATAATTTGTCCACATCATGATTTTTAAATTCTTAGCACTTACATTGTCCAGATGGATAGGAGCTGGGTTTATAACAGTGCACCATTTACTCCCACCTATATGGATGGTGTTGAACAGTTCATGGCACATGTCAGAGCTAGATATAGGCCTCATGAGGAAATCAAGTGCCCATGCCGCAAATGCCTGAACCAAAGAGATAAAAGTCAAGCTGAGGTACAAGAGCATATAGAAATCAATGGTATTTCTAAAATGTACACAAGTTGGATTCACCATGGAGAGGGAGATAATGATGTTGTACAAGATGGAGAACTCCCTATTGTACCTAAAGATATGTCATGGGATGGAAATGACTAGGCTCCACTAGATGATGAAGGACAAGCTGAAGATGTCATATTAGATGATAGTGAACGGGGAGTTCAGGGTTTGATTCAAGATCTGTACACCGCAGCAAGCCATGGCGTCGGTGCCAACTTATATAAGCAAATCATGGAAGAGGCAAAGCGTGAACTTTATCCAGGTTGCACCGAGGAGTCTAGGCTAAGTTTCATTATTAAAATGCTGCATATAAAAGTGTACAATCGGATAACAAATTCTGGGTTTGATGCAATGCTTGAGTTGCTTTCAACATCATTAAAAAATGTGATCGGCCTCCCTAAGTCCTATAATGAAATGAAAGCTCTACTTTGGAAGCTTGGTTTTGGTTATGTTTCTATTCATGTGTGCAAGTATGATTGTGCCTTATTTTGGAAAGACCATGAAGAGGATGATCATTGCCCAGTTTGTGGATTCACAAGATGGAAAGTGAACAAGGAGGGCAAAAAGAAAGTTCCTCACAAGGTCCTCCGTTACTTTCCAATAATTCCATGCCTCCAAAGGCTTTTTATCTCAAAGCAGCGGGCACAATATGCAAGATGGCACAAGGAAAAGAGGGTAGCAATTGAGAATGAAATGAGACATCCTGCTGATGGAGAAGCTTGGAAAGAATTTGATGATACTTTCAAGTCTTTTGCGATGATCCTCGTAGTTTGAGGCTTGCCATTGCTACTGATGGATTTAACCCATTTGGTCAGATGGCCAATTCATATAGCATCTGGCCAGTGATAGTGGTTCCATACAATTTTCCACCATGGATGTGTATGGACCAATCCAATTACATGCTTGCTTTACTAATTCCTGGCAAAAAATCACCGGGCAAAGATTTCCATGTGTTCATGCAGCCTTTGATAGCAGACATGCTAACTCTTTGGAATGGTGTCCCTACTTATGATGCATATGAAGGCAAAGACTTCAGTCTACGTGCAGCGATTCTGTGGGGAATCCATGACTACCCTGCATTAGGTACCATGTCAGGCAGAAGCACTAAGGGTTACTTCGCATGTGTGCACTGTGATGAGAATCCATGCTCCGAATGTCTGACCAACAAAATTGGATTCATAGGCCATAGACGTTTCCTCCCAAACAACCATCTATGGAGGAAAAATAGATCTTTCAATGGCCACCATGAAAATAGGGAGCAGCCAAGGAAATTTAGTGCAGATGAGGTTATGGCAAGGTTGGATGAAGTTTGCTATGTTCCTGGCAAGAATCCAGATAAGCCGAAATCAAGAAAACGACGTCGTGGTGGAGAACCAGTATGGCATCTGAAGGTTAGCTTGCATGATTTGCCATACTAGTCAAAATTGAAGCTACAGTACAACCTTGATGTTATGCACATAGAGAAAAACATATGTGAAAACATTTTGTCAACTCTACTTAATATTCCGAACAAGACAAAGGACACAATTGCTGCTAGAGTAGATTTGGAAGAAAGAGGTATAAGAAAAGAGCTTCATTTGTTAGATGACAATGGTGCTGCATCCTCAAAGCCAAGAGCTTGTTACATTCTAACACCAGAAGCAAAGAAGAAGTTCTTGCAATTTGTGAGCAATGTTAATTTTCTAGATGGCTATGCCTCCAATATATCAAGATGTGTCAATATGGAGGGAGGAGGATCAATGCATGGGCTGAAAACACATGACTGTCATATACTACTGCAGCGTATTTTACCAGCTAGCCTTCATGGTTTGGTGCGAAAAGACGTATATGAAGTAATTGCTGAGTTGGGTAGGTTTTTTAGACAACTTTGCTCAAAAACTCTAAATGTTGATGCACTAAAACAAATGAAGGAAGATATTGTGCTTATCCTTTACAAGCTAGAGAAAATTTATCCTCCTGCATTCTTCGATGTTATGGTTCACCTAGCAGTTCACTTACCTGATGAGGCACTCCTTAGGGGACCGGTGCAGTATGGATGGATGTACCCCATTGAGAGAAGATTGGGCACCTTTAAGCGTTTCGTCCACAATAAAGCAAGACCTGAAGGTTCTATTGCAGAGGCATACACTGCCTATGAGTGTATGACCCAGTGCTCAACATATTTCAGTGACATTATTAATAGGTTCACTAGGCCTGAAAGATACTTGGATGGAGAAAAGAACATCTCACCCAATGGCTACTCTATTTTTGGTCATGGTGTTAACCTGTTGGGTGCTTCAAAACTTCATTATGAAGACAAAGACTATGACTCCATGGTTTGGTTTGTTCTAAATAACTGCGAAGAGGTTGATGAATACAAAGAGTGAGTAATTGTTGTAATTTCATTTGAGCCATCTTTATTCAAAACAAGTGTCACAAAAAGACTAACTATCTTCTTCCTTTGTAGCATGTATAGGGCAGAATTAGAACAACAAGAGGTCAACGATGTTGAAAAAATGATGTCAACACAATTCGCTGCATGGTTTGAGAATCATGTGTGAGCAGCTTCTACAACATGACTTAATAATTTATGATACAATACACTCTGAAACTCAATAATTTTGTATGTTTACAACCTATAGATTACGAAATTGAAATATGAAGGCACAACACATGTTGATGAAGACCTGTACTCACTAGCATGTCGGCCGGATCCGCGAGTGCGTTCATACATAGCCTGCATAATCAATGGGGTACGGTACCACACTATGGCTCGTGACGAACACAAGAAGACACAGAACTCCACCATCAAAACTGCAGGTACTCACGGTGGTGACACAATTGACTTCTATGGGACAATCACAGACATTATTGAGTTGAGTTACAGTAAGAACAACAAAGGGCATAGAACTATTATCTTATTACGGTGTGAATGGTACAATCTAGAGGGAAAGACATACCAGCTGAAAGATGATGGTTACTTCAAGAGCATAAATAGCCAAGGCCGATGGTATAAGAATGATCCTTTCATTATAGCCACTGATGCTTCATAAGTATTTTTCTTGGAAGATACAAAGTTAGGTCCATGTTGGCGAGTGGTACAAGAATTTGGCCACCGACATATATTTGATGTTGAAGAGACCGACACAAACCAACCAATCCATGAACAAGTACAGATGAGATGTTAGGAGGCATACCAAGAGGAGCATACTTCATCAAGAGATGGTGCAGTGGGAGACATTCATCCTGATATGGATTTGTTGCGCATGGATAATGAACCAGGCAGCCCTGTTAGTAGAGACCTCGTCGAGAGCATCCGTCGACAAAAACATACAACTCAAGGTGATGAAACATATGGCGATGATGAAGATGAAGATGAAACCTACCTTGAGTACCATAGTCCTGAAGAAGGCAATACTTCAGGAGAAGACAGTGATGATGACTGACCTTTGCATTTCTAGAGATTTGTGAACCATGAACTTTTCTATTATTGATATTTGTATTTGAATTATGCTACTACATTTATATCTGAATTATGAAATTGTAAGACCTTATATGCAATGACTCTATTTTCAGTGGATGGAAGTTACAGTGCCCAAATTCCATTCAGATGATGCAAGTTATATATAGTGCCCAGACTTCATTCACATGATGCAAGTTATATATAGTGCCCAGATTGTTGTGTTTTCATGACACATGATAATGTCATGTAATGCCCAGAATCTATCATGGAATGTACAGAATCTGTCACAAAATGTATAGCCTAGAAGTTACAGACATGCTGCCAAAAAATCATTCCACACAAGTAAATCATCATAAGCAAAAGGGATCTTTATTTCCAACATACATCAGAAATGTACAGGTTACACAAGAGAAGTCCAAGAGCACGAAGGCCCATATTTTCATACCAACTACAAATACATCCTGGACAGCAGGTTCACTACATGTCCTAGCTAGCCTACTTCATCATCATAGCCAAAAGCATATCAAATGTGGCAAACATATCCAACCCACTTCACAGCATGTCCTGCTACATCATCATTGCCTACTTCAACATTACAATTACAACCAAAAGAATGGCCAGCACCAGGAATGTTACATTTAGACAACCACAGACAAGACAAATGCAGCTTCCCATGCCTTCCCTATTCTTGCCAACCATTTCCTTCACCTTGTTCAGACTCTGCTCTAAGCTATCAATTTTTCCAACAAGCTCAGGAACTTTAGTTGTCGAAGCTGGTGCAATGGTAGAAGCAGCTGATTGTAGATAACCATTATCAAGAAGGAACACCACATATTATTCCTCAAACCAATACCTAGCACATGTCCCCTGCATCCAAATTTAAACAATAGGGAAATTAAAATCAATACACTACATCAACTGAATGCTAAAAACACTACCATTCTCAAGCATGCTCATTCAAACAAGATTGAAATGATTATAACACTAACATTTTGATAGTTCTTCCTAGGGCACTTGAAATATCTCTTTCCAAAGTTCAACCCAGACTACGTGGTATTGGCAGCAAAGACCCTGACATCCTTGCAATCTGGGCACATAATCAACGGCAACCCGCTCACATCATCAATCAGCGTCTCTAGATCGATGGCCGTGGGCAGAGGAGCTGCAGCAACAACAACAAGGGGTGTGGGTTGCAGGGCAACCCTAGCTACGCTAGACCGCCTAGTGCAAGTGGTAGACGACGACGCCTGAGACATGAGCCCTGATTGATACACAAGAAATTGATTAGGAATTGCACATTGGATTGACAGTAGAGCAATGAGCAGAAGAAAGAGGAACGGGGAGGGGGATGAGGGTGCCACAGCCGAGCAAATGGAGGCGAACGGGGAGGGGATTGATGGCGACACTGCCCACCATGCGCCACCACCTACCAACCTAAGGCAGTGGCGATGTTCACTGGTGATCTGCGCTCGCCGGCTATCCTGGTGGCGGATCTCGCGCTGCCTCAGCCCACTGCCTCGTCGTTACCTGGGGAGAGGGTGAGCCGGCTTCGCCTAGAGCCTGCTCGACCATGGCCATGCTCCGCACAGACGCCAACCACCGCTCGCCGCCCTCCGCTCGCCGCCTGCCGCACCGCTAAAGGCTCGCCGTCCTCCGCTCGCCTCCTTCTTCAGTTCGGTCAGGGGAGATGGAAAAAATGAAATTGGTCAACAGCAAGGAGGTAGGGTCCACCTTCAGGGGGTATATTGACGTTGGGGCCGGTCATTTTTTGAAAGATGATAAAGTGACATCGATAAACTGTCACATAAAACTAGCATATGGCGTCACAAAAAACAAGTCGTCAACCGTCTCCTTGCGCCTAACATTTAGTGACGAAATTTGTTACTTTTTTGTGACACTATATACGATGTCATCACAAATGCTACTGGGGCTCATAAAATTATGATGACCAATATTTTTCCGTCACATTATATTACATTACATGACAAAAATAGGACCCGTCATAAGGGAATTTGTCATAAAAAGAAGGATTTTTTGTAGTGACATCACATACATGGAGTTGTAGCAAAAATAATATTTATAAAAGAGTTCACAAATGATAGTACACGTTTGGACATCAAAACCAATTAGAGAAAACAACATAGCTTTCAAATGATTACAACAATGTAAGTTCCAAATACATTGCTAGCATAAGTGATATCCTCTAACAAAAGCATATAGATGAGAACACTATATAGAGTCGCTGAGCCCACCGGCGGTTAGCCACCATCTTCACAGGCTGAGAACTGCACCTACAACATGGTGGGATAAACCCTAAGTACAAGGGGTACTCAGCTAGACTTACCCGTTAAAAACTAGAAATAAAGTGACACCAAGGAGTATGCAAGGCGGATATATAAGTGGAGCTCGCTTGACAATATTTTGCAGGAAAGCTTATGTAACAGAGAAGTAACCTTTCTTAGCAGCAAGTTATTAATATTAACCTATCATCTAAATTAGCTCTTGTACTAGAGCAATCACTTGATTAAGATACAAACATTAATAACCATATAAGGTGTAGTAAAGCCATCATCATCAGCATCATCTTAACCATCAAGTTCATTTAGTGTTACTACAATGGAGAAGCTCTGTCAAGTTTCTCACTATCCAGGAGAGATAGCAACTCGAATCGATTCCTACCCAGTTAGGGAATTATTCCTAATACAAACCCAGGAAACCAGATCAACGGCCCCTTAGGTCACCTTTGGTACAACTCAGGAACCAACTTCATGGGCCCGATCAGTGCCGCACTCTCAGGGTGACACTCTGCCAGGAAGTTTGGAACTCTAACCCGCCCTTGGACTCATGCCAATGTCCCCCTGCACATTCTTACTACCTCTAGAGTGCGCACTTCCACTTATTGACTTTCGACCTGAGTTGAGCTACTCGGTTTTGCGGTCGAAACGACTTATCCAGCCAGCTAAATGTTAGGCATGCATTCAAAATGACAAGATGGCCTCCATGCCTCAGTCCTTAATCGACACAGATGGGGATAGACCCACACACAAGACCTCCTTGCCTTGTTACTTCACTATCAACATCCCTCCCGGTCTTCATTCATTATTAACACATGATTATTTCCATGATAGCAAATATAGCCAACTATGACCAGATATTCACCTATATCTCACAGGTGACAGGAAATCACCCGATTTCTACCGACTAAGCATGGCTAAGTATATATATTTGATCCTAGACCTACATAGTGTTCAATATATATATATATATATATATATATATATATATATATATATATATATATATATATATATATATATATATATATATATATATATATATATATATATATATATATATATATATATATATATATATATATATATATATATATAAAAGCAACTCCTATAACTTAATGTATCAAACATAATTAACTCAATTTGACATTTATAAAAACATAGGAAGCTTAGAATGCTCCAGGGCTTGCCTAGAATTCGACACAAGTTAGTTTAGTTAGCTTGCACCGTCTTGGTGACATCTCTGGTCCTAGAACTTAGTCCTCCCATCTTCGGGATAGATCCATCATACACCATCTTTGGGTTCGGCTCCAACATCACGTCCTCATGTGGTTCATCTAGCGTACCTAAATGAGATGCAAGATGCAAGTGCATGAATATGAATAATAGCAATATGAGATGCATCACATAAGAGCATTCAAAACTGTGACACCCTAATTTGTGTATTATTTAAAAATAGATAAATTTGATTTAAATATGAATTTGTTTATGCATTCAAATTTAGGGAGTAATAAATTTTGGGAAATTAAAATCAATCATAAGGTTAGCAACTCTTTGGTGCACTCATGCTGCTGCATTTTATTGTGATGAGTGGTTTTTGTTAAATAGCTGTAAGGATTTGAAAATTATTTGGAAATGTGATTTGAAAAATCAACTCTGAAAAAGAAAAAAACAAATTCTTTTTCCCGCCTTCACTTCCCTCCATTTCGGCCTGCTAGCCCAATTCTCGGCCGGCCCACCATTTCCTCCCCGTGCCCCTTCTCTTGGGCCATGGCCCAGCCCAGCCGGCAGCCATTGCCACGCCTGCCCTCTCTCCATTGTGCGGCTGACATGGCGGGCCCACCTGTCGGCGCTCCCATCTCCAACCTCCAGCTGTTCCCCCGACTCCCTCGGTCAAGGCAACCGCCATGACTCACCCCGCGCCCACCTTCCGCGTCGTGGGAGCGTCCTTTTCCCCCCGCGCTCGGCTTTCAAAAGGGAGCCGCAACCCTTCACCGCCTCCCCCCTGTTGTTTCCCGCTCGACAGTCCCTTCCCATCCCCAACCGTCTTCCCCGCTCACTCGCCGGTCAAGCCGCACCCCCGAGCCGCCCGCGCCCACGTCTCTGCTTCGTGGGAGCGTCTCCGCGCCCCGCGCTTGCCCTTTAAATGGAAGCGCAACCCCGCCTCCGTCCTTTTCCCCCATTCCAACTTCCTCTCCCTCGAGTTCACATGGTCACAACCAAAGCAAAAGTCGCCAGAGTCGCCGTCCGCTCCTCCGCGTCGCCGTCACCTCTGAGCCTCCCCCATCTTCATTTTGCCGCTTGGTGAGCTTCCCCGTGCTCCCCTCTCTCTCCCTACACCTCCATTTCCTTGATTGGTGGCCTCTAGGGCCGTGTTCGCGAGCTCCGATGGGCTTCTCGCCGCCATCCATGGCGGGTGCCATGCGGGACTTTCCCCGCCCACGCAAAGTGCTGGAATGAGTTCGCCTTTGCCCCCTTTTCATTCCGGTGTCCTTGGATTTGGTAACCGAGCACCATAGCGCCCTATTGGGCAATGCCGGCGAGCTCCTCGCCGTCGGACATGGTGGCGCCACCGCAAACACCCTCCCCTCCGGCGGCCCGCGCTCTCCTTGCTCTCCTCTATCTAATCCTCGCCGTTCATCTCGGATCGGACGGCCAGGACACGCCGATACCCCTTCGCGGGTCCAATTTCTAAAAGAGCCCCTCAGTTTCTGGAAGGCTTAACCCGCCGTCCTTGGCGTACTCCCGGAGTACGCATTCTCTTTCGAAAAACGTAGTTTCTTCGGTTTATATGAAAAATACGTTTTCAAATTAATTACAGAATTGCCACTGTAGTAAAACGTTTATAAAATCATCGTTCTAGCTCCGATTTGACCCGTTCAACTTGCGATAGTTTCATAATTTCATAACCTACGTATTAGTGCTACTGATAGACCTGTTAGAAGCTTTTAAGTTTCTCGATTAAGTCTAGTTTAATAGCTAGTTTTGGGACCTTGTTTAGCGCGTAACTTTTGCGTTGTAGCTCCGTTTTTCGTGCAATTCGCGTCAATGTGATCATAACGAGACGTAGATGATTTTGGTAAACATTTTATTCAGATTTATTTATTGTTGGTGTACTGCTCTAATAGTAGCTATGTTTTGCTTGTATGTCTGCTCCGAATTGCGTGTTGTACTTCGTGTCGTTCGAGTTCAGACGGTGAGGAGTACGTCGGGAATCCGGACGCGTACGAGGAGCAGCAGGACCAGCAACAGTTCGTGAACCAAGGCAAGTATAGCATGGGCCTACCTTGATTCCTATTCATTATATAATCTACTCATTATGCATGTGTCTAATATTGCTCGACTATAAGGACATCCTAGCCATTGATGACTTATACCTTGATGCCTATGGTTTTTATTGCATATGGGTAGAATGCTAGTGCTCTATTCAAACATGATCAATACTATGATTAATGGAACAAACGGATAAACATGATGATAATAATTGAAATATAGAGTGATGGTGCAAATGATGTCGATCATGTTGCCCTAAACTCTCCGTAAGGACTTATGTGTAGGGCAAAAGCTGGGACATACAGTGCAACCGTGAGAGTTATATGGCTCTGACTTTAGCTCAGTAATATGATCTTTTCTAGCTTGTTAGAGGTTACCCGAAAGGGCGCAAGAGGGGCTTGCCACTTTGGGTATAGAACTGCCTCTGTTCTTGTGTGTATAGCCTGCGGGAATTGTGCCACAGAAAGGGGGGTTCTCTATATCTGCCTACCGAGGAAACCTCGCGGCCCTAACTTGTTAGATGAGACCTATGGAAGGCTTCATAGTGTACCCTACCCGCTCACCTTGGAAGTGTTATGGGAGTAATTAACCCGGGCATATGGGCAACACGACTCACGGGTAAAGATGCACAACCTCTGCAGAGTGTTAAAACTGTTATAACAGCCGTGCTCACGGTCACGAGCGGCTCGGAAAACTCACAGAATAAATGGTCACTTGTGAAGATGTTGTTCGTGGTGAACTATGATGGTATTATGATGATGATGACGATGATGATGATATAATGTTGATCAATGACTCTATTTAATTCTAGTATATGATCATGTGGGTTAATTTGGGAGCTTAAGCATAATGTGATATTGATCAATAACAAAATGTGACTTACTAAAATGCTAAATGCAGTAAACCGTGTCTGCCTTTTGAGCCTCATGAATCCCCATGTTATGCTTGTGGAGTACGAAATGTACTCACGCTTGTTTATTTTCAATATTTTGGAAAAATCCCGGATGGGTACTAGATTTCCAAAAATTGGAGCAGACAGGCTTGTGATCAACCAGTCAGTTGTCCCTGTGGAGTGGAGTCTTCACCTGAAGACCGGAGTTGTCTTTCCGCTGTTTGATATCTAAGGTTATATCTTTTATAATAAGTACGTTATATATTAAGCATTGTCATTTGATATTACCTTTATTTGTAGCTATATGTGAGATTTGACTTCCTGGGCTCATATATGGTGTGTATTTGGTTTTGTTCTTAAAACCGGGTGTTACAAAGTGGTATCAGAGCAATGCTGACTGTAGGACACAAGCCTAGTTAGCAATTGGTCGTCTTAAGGTTTAGGAATTGCTATAAGACCCTTGTTCTATAAACCTTGATATTTCTCCTCTATTATTTCTGTACCCTTGATATTCATCTCCTTCTTGATACTTGTTTAAGCCTTTGCTCTCATCTTCACTCCTTGCTTTGATATGCTCTTAGAATGTTGTCTCTTACCATCTTCCTGTGACATCGGAAGCGGAGCTTTAGGATATTTGCCCTTAATATGAATAGAACGATAGCATCGCAAGCTGAGTCAATGATTGAAGTATGCACCTTAATTGCTTGTTGAATTTTCATTATGCATGTGCTTGTTTTGGATCTTTGTAATGATTGTAATGATCTTGTGGGGATTTTCCACAATTTCATTTGGTCTATAGGCCTAAGGCATAAGGATTAATGAAGTAAATATGCGGGTTTTGGTTTTCTCCTGTTTTATCCATCCTGTTTTCTAGAGCAGTCTGTGTTCATCATGATATATCTCCAGATCTGGGCATCCAAAAGTTATGAAACTTTTATAGATAAAAGAAGACTCTTGTATGTTTCATCTGCCGCTGGAATCAATTCCATAGCTATTTTGGTTTGGGAGTTATGGAAATCACAAGATGATATAGTTGTGCTATCTGAAACCTGGAGTAGTTTTGTGGTGCACAGTTTTCGACCAAATTATGTTTGGAATCAGAAAAAGTGTTCTATACAAAAGTTGTAGAGGATTTCAACAGCTTTCCAACAGTATAAACTACAACTTCATTGGATTAACAGAATAGGAGTTACAGCTGTTTTCATGCGCTGCTGTTTTTCTACTCATAAGGAATTTTAGACTTCTTGTTCTTACTTATACACTTGAGTTTCCGTGGGATATCAGAAGGTCATTATGATGGTTAACTCACTTGGAAGAAGATGCAAGCTACCCTTTGTTGTCCCCTAGTTGATCTCTCTTAAGGGGGGTAGCCGAGTAAAGAAGTAACAAGATGAAGGTTTCTTATATTCAAGTACTCCACCTGAAAGAATTAGTTATCCCTAGGGTTGAGAAGTCACCATCAAGCACAGTTGGGTGTTTGAACTTCACCATACCCAAGACAAGTGAACAATGACAAGGCAAGGAGATATGGTTCATCTACAGTTGGTTCTATAGAGACTCGGAAGATTCGTTGTGACATCAATTATGGCAATAAATTTTTGATTCAAGGAAGATCTCTACTTGGATAAGTTATCTCAAATGGTGGAATTATGGGAAACTTAAGAAAGCTAATGATGTGTTGAGTTGGAACCCACCAAAGGATGCGAGATGTGAGTGAGATTTAAAGTTTTCCTAGGAATAGAAGATATCGTCAGAGGTTCATTGGAGGCATTATAATCTTGGATATAAGGGTGACATCCACAAGGATCATAAGAATCTAAAGGATATCTTCGCTAAGTTGGTTTTGATCTTATGAAATCATCGATGAATTAGAGCGATCAAGGATTATGACATGGAAGTGTGTTATCGTCTGGAGAAGCAAAAGTTGTTGCTGATGCTCCTAGCATAAAGAGTGAGCTAGGGAGGTTCGGTCGACACCAAGGTTGAGTTGTGTGAGAAACTTGAGTGGTGTCACCTACACTACAAAGTTGGTAATTAATAGTGATCACCTTGGAACAAAAGGAATTGCAAAGGTCAATTGGAGGAATGGCATAAAGGGCTAAGGGATTGTGCTTAAGAGTTGATCAAGCAATTAGGAGCAAGGTTGTAACAACGTGCAAGCTACAACGTGATCGTTATGAGAAAATGAAGAAGATCCAAAGACAGAGCATGTACATCTCTTTGATCACCGTCTTCCGAATCTCGAGGATGAGATTCTCTTAAGGGGGGGTAGAATTGTGACACCCTAATTTGTGTATTATTTAAAAATAGATAAATTTGATTTAAATATGAATTTGTTTATGCATTCAAATTTAGGGAGTAATAAATTTTGGGAAATTAAAATCAATCATAAGGTTAGCAACTCTTTGGTGCACTCATGCTGCTGCATTTTATTGTGATGAGTGGTTTTTGTTAAATAGCTGTAAGGATTTGAAAATCATTTGGAAATGTGATTTGAAAAATCAACTCTGAAAAAGAAAAAAACAAATTCTTTTTCCCGCCTTCACTTCCCTCCATTTCGGCCTGCTAGCCCAATTCTCGGCCGGCCCACCATTTCCTCCCCGCGCCCCTTCTCTTGGGCCGTGGCCCAGCCCAGCCGGCAGCCGTTGCCGCGCCTGCCCTCTCTCCATTGTGCGGCTGACATGGCGGGCCCACCTGTCGGCGCTCCCATCTCCAACCTCCAGCTGTTCCCCCGACTCCCTCGGTCAAGGCAACCGCCATGACTCACCCCGCGCCCACCTTCCGCGTCGTGGGAGCATCCTTTTTCCCCCACGCTCGGCTTTCAAAAGGGAGCCGCAACCCTTCACCGCCTCCCCCCCTGTTGTTTCCCGCTCGTCAGTCCCTTCCCATCCCCAACCGTCTTCCCCGCTCACTCACCGGTCAAGCCGCACCCCCGAGCCGCCCGCGCCCACGTCTCTGCTTCGTGGGAGCGTCTCCGCGCCCCGCGCTTGCCCTTTAAATGGAAGCGCAACCCCGCCTCCGTCCTTTTCCCCCATTCCAACTTCCTCTCCCTCGAGTTCACGTGGTCACAACCGAAGCAAAAGTCGCCAGAGTCGCCGTCCGCTCCTCCGCGTCGCCGTCACCTCTGAGCCTCCCCCATCTTCATTTTGCCGCTTGGTGAGCTTCCCCGTGCTCCCCTCTCTCTCCCTACACCTCCATTTCCTTGATTGGTGGCCTCTAGGGCCATGTTCGCGAGCTCCGATGGGCTTCTCGCCGCCATCCATGGCGGGTGCCATGCGGGACTTTCCCCGCCCACGCAAAGTGCTGGAATGAGTTCGCCTTTGCCCCCTTTTCATTCCGGTGTCCTTGGATTTGGTAACCGAGCACCATAGCACCCTATTGGGCAATGCCGGCGAGCTCCTCGCCGTCGGACATGGCGACGCCACCGCAAACACCCTCCCCTCCGGCGGCCCGCGCTCTCCTTGCTCTCCTCTATCTAATCCTCGCCGTTCATCTCGGATCGGACGGCCAGGACACGCCGATACCCCTTCGCGGGTCCAATTTCTAAAAGAGCCCCTCAGTTTCTGGAAGGCTTAACCCGCCGTCCTTGGCGTACTCCCGGAGTACGCATTCTCTTTCGAAAAACGTAGTTTCTTCGGTTTATATGAAAAATACGTTTTCAAATTAATTACAGAATTGCCACTGTAGTAAAACGTTTATAAAATCGTCGTTCTAGCTCCGATTTGACCCGTTCAACTTGCGATAGTTTCATAATTTCATAACCTACGTATTAGTGCTACTGATAGACCTGTTAGAAGCTTTTAAGTTTCTCGATTAAGTCTAGTTTAATAGCTAGTTTTGGGACCTTGTTTAGCGCGTAACTTTTGCGTTGTAGCTCCGTTTTTCGTGCAATTCGTGTCAATGTGATCATAACGAGACGTAGATGATTTTGGTAAACATTTTATTCAGATTTATTTATTGTTGGTGTACTGCTCTAATAGTAGCTATGTTTTGCTTGTATGTCTGCTCCGAATTGCGTGTTGTACTTCGTGTCGTTCGAGTTCAGACGGTGAGGAGTACGTCGGGAATCCGGACACGTACGAGGAGCAACAGGACCAGCAACAGTTCGTGAACCAAGGCAAGTATAGCATGGGCCTACCTTGATTCCTATTCATTATATAATCTACTCATTATGCATGTGTCTAATATTGCTCGACTATAAGGACATCCTAGCCATTGATGACTTATACCTTGATGCCTATGGGTTTTATTGCATATGGGTAGAATGCTAGTGCTCTATTCAAACATGATCAATACTATGATTAATGGAACAAACGGATAAACATGATGATAATAATTGAAATATAGAGTGATGGTGCAAATGATGTCGATCATGTTGCCCTAAACTCTCCGTAAGGACTTATCTGTAGGGCAAAAGCTGGGACATACAGTGCAACCGTGAGAGTTATATGGCTCTGACTTTAGCTCAGTAATATGATCTTTTCTAGCTTGTTAGAGGTTACCCGAAAGGGCGCAAGAGGGGCTTGCCACTTTGGGTATAGAACTGCCTCTGTTCTTGTGTGTATAGCCTGTGGGAATTGTGCCACAGAAAGGGGGGTTCTCTATATCTGCCTGCCGAGGAAACCTCACGGCCCTAACTTGTTAGATGAGACCTATGGAAGGCTTCATAGTGTACCCTGCCCGCTCACCTTGGAAGTGTTATGGGAGTAATTAACCCGGGCATATGGGCAACACGACTCACGGGTAAAGATGCACAACCTCTACAGAGTGTTAAAACTGTTATAACAGCCGTGCTCACGGTCACGTTCGGCCTGGAAAACTCACAGAATAAATGGTCACTTGTGAAGATGTTGTTCGTGGTGAACTATGATGGTATTATGATGATGATGACGATGATGATGATATAATGTTGATCAATGACTCTATTTAATTCTAGTATATGATCATGTGGGTTAATTTGGGAGCTTAAGCATAATTTGATATTGATCAATAACAAAATGTGACTTACTAAAATGCTAAATGCAGTAAACCGTGTCTGCCTTTTGAGCCTCATGAATCCCCATGTTATGCTTGTGGAGTACGAAATGTACTCACGCTTGTTTATTTTCAATATTTTGGAAAAATCCCGGATGGGTACCAGATTTCCAAAAATTGGAGCAGACAGGCTTGTGATCAACCAGTCAGTTGTCCCTGTGGTGTGGAGTCTTCACCTGAAGACCGGAGTTGTCTTTCCGCTGTTTGATATCTAAGGTTATATCTTTTATAATAAGTACGTTATATATTAAGCATTGTCATTTGATATTACCTTTATTTGTAGCTATATGTGAGATTTGACTTCCTGGGCTCACATATGGTGTGTATCTGGTTTTGTTCTTAAAACCGGGTGTTACAAAAACAAGCACAAGATTATGCAAGACATAGCCACTTATAGTTATTTAACTAAACATCACACAACTTATTATAAATAGATAGCAAGTATATTAGGCATGGCACACACGTTTCACAAGGTCTCAGTTGTATTAACTCAATCACCATTCAAGGCATGAGCCACACTTAGCAACACACAAAGCAAACAACTATAACTAGAATCTGTCATTTTCTGGGCTGCAAACAGCAGCTACATGTTTTGGTCATAAATAGAGTTATAAACATCCAACAACACATGAAACAAGACTTTCTGGAAAGCTTATGAAATTATCTATAACTTTCTTATAAACATCTCAAGCTAATTCAATAGTTATCAAAGTCAAACACAATAATTCCTCAGATCTGTTCTGGAATTCCAAAGAGCAAGCACTTCTGACTACAAACTTTAAACAGCCATAACTCACAAACCATTTGACCTATTACCATGAAAATTGAACACAAGCAAGATAAGGAAGTTATCTACAACTTTGTTATAAACAAGATTCACAGCAAACATAATCTTCATGGTGTAATTAGCATGGCAACAAAAACTGTACCCAAAAGTCATTCCCCGAAAATAGAGAGCAAAATACATTTCACTAATGTTGCAAACTTGAACCTGGGCACAACCAAGGTTACCAACAGTTTATATATCATGAGAACACTAGAAAACATAGTGGCCAACCCTAAATAAATTCTTTTCATGCCTTTATTAATTCATTTAGATAATTAGGTGGAATAATAAACATATATCAAAAGTGCACAGTAAATTCTAAGAAAATTACAGTAGCTCACATATCCTCTCAATAGTCTACTGTACAAAGTTCATGCCATTTGAATAAGCATAGGAACTTCTATGAAAAAGACAAATTGCTATTGCAAGAAATCATGTGAGAGCAAGATAAATCTAAAGATCCATATTTTCTGTAAACACATGGCCATATTAAGTGTCCTTAGGTCACAACATCATTATGTAAAGGCGTAGGAACCACATTTCACATTTTTGCATATATAATTATTTATAAACCAATTAAATCCATTTATCAAGAATTAAACAAGTTAAATCAAAAACTCAGTCATAAGGTATCTAATAAAAATGAAATTTTTACCGGAGCACACATATAGTATCAGTAGGCTACCATAAAAATTTTACAGTAATTGGAGCACCACAACATTAGATATGAAAATAACAAGCAACACAAGCTAAAATTGCCTATTTAACAAGATTAAATCAAAAATTATAAAAATGGTACGCAACTAACATGTTTAATATTTTTCTTAGCTAAAGCATGTCATAACAAGATTAACACAACTAGAATAACCATTTTTGGACTTCTATAACTCAAGATATGCATCTGACAAACTTATAAGGATTTCTAGAAGCACTTTACAAGAATAAATAAAAATAGCAGAAACTTTCTATTAACACATATCATATTACGTAGATCTACTCACAAGGATTCCCAAAAGTCCTCATTTGCTATTTTATGATTTTTGTACGAATTACTATGAATTTCCAAACCTTTAGCCACAATTATGCATAAAAGAAACAGAAAAGGATAACTAATTTGCACTGGGACCCCTGTAGGAAACATAAATCAAACGTCAGCAAATAGGTCCTTCTCGGAACTATTCCCCTGAGTCACAGGTGTTCACTTAACCCCCTGCCTTTTCTCCTATTTGAACCCGAGGTCCTTCCTTTCATTAATAAACAGAGCAGAGCAGGAGAGGCCGGGCTCCGGCCTTGGGGTAGCTCGCCGGTGGCGGAGGCGATGCGCAAGGGTAGCAGGGGTTCCTGCCGCATCGGTGGATGGCCAAGGATGGTCGTGAGGCGGGATGTGGCGCCCTAGCCACTGAAAGCTCTATGTTTGGTGTTGTAATTACTAACAATGCCCAAGTGCTAATCTTGTGCTTAAGATTGTATATAGCAAAGGATGATTAGCAAATAGCATGGTGAAGCATGAGGATCAAGTGTGGATGATGAAGTGCTTACCATGGTGATGAAGGAGGAACAAGGTGCAACCCTCTGATGATCAAGGCAAAGGTATATGCTAGGGGTTGTACTTTGGTAACCAAGACACCTAGTGGGTGTGGTTATATTATAGGTTAGATAGCCATACTATAAAGAGGGGAATTGTCATATCAATTCTAGTCCTACATGTGCCTCTAGGTGACATTTCATTGAGCATATGCATTTGGATAGAGCTAATAATGCCTCGAAAAATGATTGTGAAAATGCTAACACACTTGCACATGCGATGATCACTTGGTGGTGTTAGCACCTTTGCGATGGCGATGGTGTTTGAGCGGTAGAGAGGGTTTGGGGTCCTCTTTCCCTCCCACCGAGCTTGCGAGGCGGGATTCAGGTGTTTTCGAGGAGTTGAAATGCCTATTTTCCTTTACGCCGATGTCGAGATTTGGAGGCGTAGTCACGTGGTGTTTCTCGAGCTAAAACATGTGCTAAAGTGATGCACATACTTAGAGTAGCTCATATGTGAAAGGGTGAAACAAGTGGAGCAAGCAAAACTTGAGAAACACATGAAATATAGGCGACAGACGCTGGCTCACAGGGCGACAAACGCCGGGCCGTGCGTCAATATCTTGTACTATCTGTGTGATTGTCCATGATGGAGTGGACTTGATAGCACAGGGTTTGGAGGAGAAAACAACACCTACATTGTTGACCGGCCTTGCTATTTCTTTGCTTAACATCCTTCCGGGAGACATAGCATCCATAGCTACCAAAGAGTCATTACCTAGCTGGAGATTAACCTTCCTATCGGTAACTAATCAGTTGTCTCTCAACACTAACAAGCTCCAAATCTTCACTCTTGACAACATCAATTGTGGTTGATGCATGACAAATAGTCGCCATCGAAGTCTGCAGACAAGGGATCACACCAAAGATAGTTGATCTTGACTATGAGATCTGTATGCACATAATGATCAAGACTTGGATAGCCAAGCCATAAACACAATGCGACGATCGATTCTTATCCACTAATAACTTGTCCCACATTAAATGTTATGTGCCTTTTGATCAATAGTGGTGATATAAGTTGCTTACTAGATGACCGATGTCATTACAGGGACAACTAGGTGGAGTTACTGGTCTACCACCTCTTGCAGTCTGTTAATGTTTTTGTCGGTGACCTGTTCTTCAAAGGTTATCCTCTTTGCAACTTCAAAAGGAAGCTCTACTACTTTTGGTCCAATATATAGATCTTCTAATAAGCTGTGGAAAGATAACCAAGGAAGAGCTCACGTGAAAATAACACATCGGTGTAGTTCTGCAATGGATCATGACTAGAAACCTCGAAACCAGCGCATACCGAGTAGCATAGCCTTTTGTCGGCCACCCACAGGAGGCTCTCGGTTTCGTCGTAGAACCGTTAGTTGCTACTCATAACATCATTACCGATCACACAACCAAAGTGAAATTTCAAGTGGCACAAATTGGGTTGTAAGAACAAGCACTATGCAAAGGAGGGGTAGCAAGCAAAGATAGTCACAAGGTTTGGAGTCAACAAGGGGACGATCCAAAGATCAAAACACAGCACAAGAGATCATAGCTTAATTACCGAAGGCAACTGAGCAGTGGACTCTTGCTTTATTTCCACGCACGCCTTGCATCCACCAAGGGAACTACTAGATAAAAGATTAACATAAGATTTAGTCTTGTTGATCAGCAACATGAGATCAAAGCTGATAAACATTTAGAGACTTGGGGAGGTCGGAAAGGAATTAAGTGAACTTCAAGGGTAATTCGATATACCGCTCAGAGATTAAATTGATAAGGTAGCAAAAGATTTTGAGATCCAGGTAGCGAGAGATTACATTACACTAGCTCACCTTTGGGAGAGGCAACCAGGAGGTCCAACCTGAATTTGGTTATGGTCTCCACAACTGGTAAAGAATAACCATAGTCAAGGCAGGCGTTGGGGAGGGCTTAACTTAGTTGGTAGATCAAACAAGGGTATTCACCAAAAGGTGCAGAACATCCACATCATAGGCAAACATTTAAGGGGAACTAAGCTTGGGCTTATGCATCGAGCAAAGGCATGGATGCACAATGTTCAAGGGCTAATAACCACGTCTACAGGCTCAAGCTCCTAAGCAAAGGGAATCTACTTGGAGACGATCATGAGATTACATAACTTGAGCGTTGTTCTAGGATAGCATTCTTCAGCACTTGTATGCTCACTGAGGACCAAAAGGGGTGACAACTATGGCACTACCTAGATTACAAGCATCCACACATTCATTATAGTTTTAAGCATGCATTTGAGAAATTCAATCAAATTAGCTTAAGCAACTAATACTAAGCACAAAGCTCACACACCACAAGCATTTATCTGCAGCAACACAACACGTCGGTTCTAAGTACAAGGGGCATGATGCGGGATGTGCTATTAAGCATGTGGATATGGTCAATTCTTTAGAGACAAGATGATTTTTAAGATATGTAGCAAAGGGGTTCAAAGGGTTTTGGGCATGGCCTCATCAATAGTCACATGGACATACTATAGGCAAGAGTTAGCAATCGAGAGAACTCAGCAGTGTTAGGTTAGCAAACATACTCGTAGGCTCATGTCTTTTACGTAAGGAGGTCTACTTAAAGCCAACTACAAGATGAGCACAACGATAAGGCTTGATAACAACTCATGCACTCACCGAGGGTAAGAGGTTACACAATTTATGGTAATACCTAGAGAGCAACAACCACATGTCTAAAGAACTAATGGGATGATAGTCTTGAAAGGAAAAACCTAACATTATATTAAGAGAAAACATGTGTAGGCTTCTAACAAGGTATCACTACAAGTTTTTAGTTTCCCAAGGTTGAAGTTTCTACTAGCTACTAACTTGTCATTTAATTCCTTTGGAAGCAAACATATAAGGCAATACTAATCACACACTATATTCAAGCACAATTATTCAAGCAGCATGGAACAAGGCATTTTTGTCTAGCTTCACACAGAGAAGATAGTAACATCACATCGATCACAAGTTACTTATTATTAGAACAAAGGAGAGGAAAGCATAGTTATACATAATGCAACAATCATAATGATGCATGCTTCGTCCTATTAGTCCTCACAACATTGCCAGCCTAAGGTGGCAATCGCGTTCTATGTCGGTGGCATAACACGTACTCTCTCGATATATAGCTATTCGTTAGCTACATTCAATCTATGCATTCGTAGTTAGTGTACCTACAGAAGAATTCATTTCAGCCCAACCCACATGATATATATATATATATATAGCACCAAAGCTACCCGAACATCATATCACCCACAATTAAATACGCACCATACACACATACAAGCATGCACATACAGTCATATCAAAGCTAGCTCTCCCCTGATCGCACGTTCACACTTGCAGTCATGCCACTCATCAACTTACCTTCTTACCCGGGCGTAGGTGTGACGTTGTAAGAATTAAATTACATAAGTAAAAACCTCCAAGTCAGTCTTACTTTAAAGCCACCTGGTAGTCCTTAATTGGGCTTAACGGGAGGTTGTCGCTAGCATAGTTTTGCAAACTAGTTTTGACAGATTTGCCTATAGCTAAAGTTTTAGTCAAAATAGGCTTTTCAAAACTAAAACTTTGTTTTTAAAACTATATACATGACAGTATTATGCTTAATCTTGCTCAAATACTAGTTGTGTCAGAACTGTCCAATTTTTACAAGTTCAAGTACGACTGTCCCCATTTAACACGTTGACACGCACATACTTGCACTTATATAAACCCGGTAGTCCGCCAAGTGTCACAAAGGACCTCGGTAAATCAACTTCACAACCAAGATCACATGATTAAGCAAATACACATCACATACACGGAGTTGCAGTGGAAATAATATTACAAAAGAGTTCATAATTGATAGTACACGTTGGTTGATTTGTTGTGAGAGAAAAGCATTGTACCATGGCTGATAAGTTCAAGCGAACAGGGTAGTTAACACCTGTCCACCAGAAGGACATATGCGCATAGGCTGCATCAAAAGAGGAAATCTATGAAAGACAAGAAGCAAGCAATGATATGGAGCCTCATGGAGGGCAGGCTGGCCAGCCATGCACCGTGTGGGTAGCTAACCTCTTATCTCGTGTTTGTTTATTTGTCTTGTCTTTCTTTGTTTATCAGGTACATATATATGTGTGGTGAAGCCCGATACGTGAGCTAGCTGGAGCCAGCGCCCATGTTGTGTTGTCCAGTGCATCGTTGAGCTGGGTTACCTTGTGATCGCGGTAGTTACCGTGGCCAGAGGCAACCAACCGTGATGAAAGTCATGCTTGGTCATCGACTTCGAGCGATCCATGTAAGTCTATATGGTCAGCGCATGACGGCCACCATCTACATCAGCTATCCTACGAGGGCGAGCCTGACAAGCTAACAAGGCAAACATGCATGGATGAGGGGGCGTCGGGAGCCTCCGTCTATTAATGGAGTCGTCGTCGGGCCATGTCGGGATGACTCCGAGCGCCATCAGCAGCGGCTCCTACACCAACAATGCTGCTGCGTATATATACCTGTGCAATCCACAATAAGTTCAAGAACTCGATATTTTATAATTCTACAAATAAATAAATACTTTAAAAACAAAAGTTATGATAGATCTATGAGTAAATAGTTTTGTGGCTTATAAGGGAAGAAATTTTTTTAGCAAGATAGTATTTTAATTCGATACATATTTAATGGAGTAGGACATTGTCATATATTATTGCCAATGCAAACTTACACTACTACACAAATGACTTTGGAAGACGCTACCCTTTTATTAACCGAGGCGGTCACAAAATTCAACCGCCTCGGTTAATGCCTACGATTGAGGCAGGCGTTTTTTTTATTTACTGAGACGGTCACTTTTGCCCGCCTCCAAAAATTGATTTACAGAGGCGGACAACTTAAGACGACCACCTCCGAGGCAGTCGTTTTAAGTTGCCCGTCTCCATAAATCGATTAACAGGGGCGGGCGTATTATAAAACCTGCCTCCTAAAATACCGAGGCCCAAATAAGCCTAGAAAGCCCATTACTAGGGTTCCATATATAGAGAGAGTTAGGGTTTGGGGCATCTTGTCTCATTCACTCTCCCTCTCGTCTCTCCCGCAACCGCAACAGCCCCTCTCTCATTCCCACTCTCCCTCTCCGAGCCCGCATCGCTCTCACTCCTAGCTCTCTCGCAGCGCCCCTCTCTCTCTCTCTCTCCTAGCTCTCTCACTGTCTCTTGCAGCGGCGATTGATGGGGGACCGGCCGGCCGTGGCGGGCGGCGGCGAGGGCTCACTCGTGTGGATCTGGCAGCCAGTGGCGGCCATCCTTGTCGGATCTAGCGGCCTGGTTGCGGTGGCGGTCGATCCGGCAACGATCCCTCCCTCACCTCCCCGAGCGGCTATGGCGCCCCTCCCCCACCTCCTCGAGTGACAACGGCGCAGCCTTGGAGTGGCGGCTCGGGATCTGGGGCCGTCCTCGTCGGATCTCGTGGGCAGCTCTGCGGTGGTGGCGGAGCTCGTGGATCTAGTGCCACAGACCACAGATCCGGCGTCCCTCTCCCTCCGACAGTGCAGCGGGCCTACGGTGGTCGATCCGGCGTCGAACCCTCCCTCACCTCCCCAAGTGGCTATGTCGCCCCTCCCCACCTCCTCAAGTGGCAACGGCGCAGCCTTGGAGTAGCAGATCTGGCGGCGCACCACTCCCCGAGCGGCGGATCTGGATCTAGAGTGGGCTCGACGGCGGGCTCGGAAACGGGCTCGCTAGCGGGCTTTGGGCTTTTTTTTATTTTTTTTTAATCCATTAACGGAGGCGGGCACATGCCAACCGCCTCTATTATTCACAGATTGACCGTGACCTTTGAATTGAGGCGGTTGCACTTGCCCGCCTCTAAAAATCAAATCTGACCGCCTCCGTTAAAATTTGTGTACTGGTGTTAATTATTATGGATGCATGGACATAATAAAATATAGTTTTTTAAATTTATAAAATAGTAAAATACAAATAGATATGTAATATTCCTGTTATTATTTTTATGAATATTTGATTATTTTCTTCTCCCGTTGCAACGCACGGGCATATTTGCTAGTTAATATTAAATAATGCAAATTTCTTCCTCCATATTTTAGTCCATCACACACTCTCTGCCTATTCGTGTGTCCCTCCACTTTCCGTAGCATAAGAGTTCTAGCCGGGTTTATTAAGAGTAGTAGTATGTGATAAATTAAAAATTAGAGACCTAATTATGTTAGTGTACCGTATCTGGTGGACGCGTCTCCTTTTTTGCTTTCCGGCGTAGTGAGCTATACTTATGCAATTTAGATACCACTTGTCCCAACCACGATACAAGTCTGATTTCAAAATATATTAGAATTGATAACACAGGATATAAATTCTGTTGCAACGCACGGGCATGTTTATTAGTTGCAGATGATATGTCACCCTCTGTTGGCTTCGATGAGTCAACAGATGAAAACGCATATACTCGTGTAGTAGGCACGTGTCGCCGCCGGAGTCTGAAATTGGAAACTCTTGTGTGTCGCCTTGGCACAACTACGCGATCTGGAGGGCCGCTAACTCCGTGCAGCTTTCACGATCAGCTCGAGTGGCTTCCGTGATTGGATGTTGCGCCGATGGGAGCATCGCGTACGTCGTGGCCAACTCGGGGTTCGCAATGATGAAGGGAAAGCCCGTCGCAGGATGCCGAATAGTGCAGCATGATGACGATCTCGGCCGGATTCCTACTGAGGGTTATGACGAAGACAAATAGAAAATATCCAGAGATATATTTAATCGACACAAAAGAACATGACTTAGCTGTCTTTGTGTTCTAGCGGGGCGTCGCACTTGGAGGAACCTCCGATCACCATTGGAACAAGGTCAAAATAGCAGCAAGGGAGATTATCCCTGTGTGTATGATCAACGTATACCTGCACTTGCATGTACGGGGCGGAGCACGGTGATTTATTTTAATTTACCATCATGGTCATGTAGATCGCTTCGTGGCCTCCTTTGTTTATTGGCCGGTTGACCTTGGACATCTGGAACATGCCTCCATCAGGCGTAGCGCCGCCGCCGCATGAGCTGATTGCAGATCGCGAGGGACTCCGCTACGTGGGGTCGGCCTGCGGCGTCGAGTGCAGCGCGTAACGCTGATGATTACTCCGCCTCGTGACGCCTCGCTTGATGATGTTGGTGAACAAAATTCGCATTTGAAACATATTAGATCTGAACGTGAAAGACCACTACCTAGCGCGCCAACTATCAGATTGTTTTGTTCTGACAATATCCAGCAACGTGATCGCGTCATATGATAGCACACGATATACAAAGATTTATATTAGTTTTATATTGGTTCAGGGCTTGGTGCATGTTAATCCCTATTCTAGTGGTACGGCTGCTCTTATATTCGTATGTTCAATTACAGGGGTTGTTGTTCGCTACGGATTAGAATGGTGATGGTTGGATCCTGAACCGGGGTCCCTACCCTCCTTTATATAAGGAGGGGTAGGCTTACAGAGAGGGCTATCGGGCTAACAAATTATGTTCTTAGTTTGTTATAATAGATTGATCCTAACTATCGTTTAGATACGTCTGTCTTAGTTTGCCTTAATATTCATGTTAGTCGACAGCGTCAGCCCTTGTGGGCTTTTCCCTCGACGACTGCTGGGCTGATAACTCGGTGGTAATCAGTTATATGGGTGGCGCAGGTACCCTGACCCATATCTCTGACACAATCACTCGCCATGTATGAGAGAAGGGCCGAGAAGGAAGGAGAAGAAGGCTAGAGAGCCCAGCTGCAGAACTGCTACTGTAGTGGAGCCACCGCCGAAGACGAGGACGACTTCCCGATTGTCTTCATTGCCATAGTGGTTCGGCACGGCACTACTTTGCCTCCCCACTTCACTGACTTGCCACTGCACCACCATCCTACTTCCCAAGCCTCACGGTGAGCCTTGCCAGCCCCCTCTGCTCACCATCTCACTGCCATGCGCTCGCCATGGTCACCGGTGTGGTCTTCCAACATAGGAGGCCCAATGGCTCCACCTGCACGTACCAGAGCAAGCCGCGGCCTTGCCGAACCTCTGATGCTTGGAAACTGTCACACCTGGTTTTGCAAAGAACAAAACTAGGCTCGTCATATGTGTGCCCAGGAAGTCCACACATACAACAACAAAATAAAAATATCAAAATAATGTTTATATAAAGCGGGAAACATAATATATTAACACTTACAACTATCAGAGTGTCGCGGAATGGTCACTAATCTTTTCTTCAGGCTCCAACGTCACAGGGACGGCTTACTGGAGCTCCGTATGCCAAGCACTTCTTATAGACTTCTGGAAACTCCACTACACCTTTATTCTTCTTCTAAGCAGCACCTTACTACACACTAGAGTGTAGGGAAATAGCAAGAGTGAGTCCATGTCGAACTCAACAAATATAACACGGGGTTCATGAAGCTCAAAAGGTTTGACACGAGTTTACTGCAATAGCTTTTAGTGAGTCATCTTTTTAGCATTTTGAGTAGCAACAAGTTACGTAAGCCCAAATAACCTCATGATCATGTAAACAAGAATAATGTATAGCAAGAAACAATAATCATCAGTGAGCTTTAATATCATCAGTATTATCATTACCATCAGTGTTCATTATTTATTATGTAAGGGTCCAAGGCCACTCATGATCGTGAGCACGGCTGATATACCAGTTTTACACTCTGCAGAGGTTGTACACTTTCACTGTGAGTCGTGATTTACACTTTCGCCCGAGGTGATCAGCCTCTTGACCCACTACCAAGGAAGGTCGGCAGGGTTCACTATGAAGTCTTTCAAAGGTTCGTCTAACAAGTTAGGGCCATTAGATTCACTCGGCAAATAGATGTAGAGCCCCCCTTCCAAATGGCACAATGACACACAGCCTATACACATAAGGATAGAGGCCACACTATACCCGATTCATCAAGCCATTCTTACGCCATGAAGGTTACCACTAACAAGCTAGAAAAGGTCCTCATACT
This sequence comes from Saccharum hybrid cultivar R570, assembly GCA_038087645.1. Taxonomy (NCBI): domain Eukaryota; kingdom Viridiplantae; phylum Streptophyta; class Magnoliopsida; order Poales; family Poaceae; genus Saccharum; species Saccharum hybrid cultivar. The sequence goes on along the minus strand of JAQSUU010000704.1, from coordinate 9,158,596 downwards.
TGACTAAAGCCAGAGCCATATAGCCCTCATAGTTGTACTGTAAGTCCCGGATGTTTGCTTACAGATAAGTCCTTAAGGAGAGAAACTAGAGCATCATAAAAACAGCCCAATGCTCTAGCCCTCTTGAGCCATGTTTCCATAAAGCATCTTTTAAACGTTTATTGCATATACCATTAGTCAAGTTACAGATCAGGGTTATTTATCTTGAGCACTAGCATAAATACTACCCAATGCAATGTTCCATCGGTGTCAAGGTACAAGATACAAAAGCTAGGATATCCTTAGGGGTAACAAGATAGACACATGCACATGAATTATGTGTATTAAAGGTGAATAGAAAATAAGGATGATCTCATGCTATACTTGCCTTTTTTTTCCAAAGTTAGCTACTCAGAATCTCCAGTTGCTATCTTCTAGTTTTAAGTCCTTTTGCTTCAACTGTCGGTCCTCAGCTCCTAGTCTTCATTGCTAACGAACCATGCTTCCTCTACTCGTAGCAACCAAGAAGAACAGACAACAAACACAACTAAGAACAACACACCAAACAAAAGAGACACTTTAAAAGAGCGCACTAGACTATACGACATGATGCTATGATCGTGAAAACGTAAGACCGACGGATAACAGAGCTACCATCAAAGAGGACACGCGACTATCGTGGAGTTTACAACAAATTAGAGAAGACAAACTATACGTTTGATTTATTTTAGTTAATGAATTAAGGTGATAGACTTCTAGAGAATTATCCTAAAGTTGAATTAACCAATTTACATTGAATTATAAAAGATGAAGTTAACCTTATTCATATTTTATTTATAAATATTTATTTAGTGTTTAAGTCATTTAAACATTTATAAATTAGAAAGCATAAAGAAGGTGATAGCAGCTAATCGAATCATTATATATTTCTTGCATAAACTAAACAAGTTATATTTAAATATTAAAATATTTATTTTAGTTAGTGTTTTCTATGCACAACCTAAAATCAGAAATTTTGGGATGTGACAATTCTACCCCACTTAACAGGAATCTCGTCCCGAGATTCGAAGAGTCTTGGGAGAGAGATAAAGAAGACCAATAAGATTGTTTTGAAACTTTTGACAAGTTCTGATATAAGCGTCAAGGATTATCAATGGTTGACAAGAGAATATTGGATTGATTATTAAGATTGATTCGAGCTAATGATAGAAGGTCAAAGGATTGAAGGTCAGCATAGGTGGAAAGGAAGATCAAAGGAGGTTGAAAAGATAGATCAAGGTTGATCATCGAGTCTTCACTTTATAAGGTGTAAAAACAAGGGTGGAGATTAGCAAGAGATAACATAAGAGATAAAGAGATATCTTAATGTGCTCAAAACTCCTGGATTCAAGATTTATGAGACATCACGAAAAAATGACAGACTAGCATTGGTTGAAGAAAGGTAAAGACTAGTCTTCCGTTTTACCATTCAGGGAGACCAATGAGAAGGATAAATTGATCTTCAAGTCTTTGTAGGTCCTCGAATCAGGATTTATAAGATGTAAGGACAAGGGTCAAAAGTTGTCAAATGTTGATAAGAAAAAGTAAAGATTGATGGCAAGAAGGTGAGACTGGTTAAGAGGCAAGGACTAGCAAAAGATGATATTATGATAGCGATTGGTCTTTGGATCTTCTTATCTCATGACTTGAGATTGATGATGGTGGCGGACGCTACCCCACTTAACAAAGATCTTGTTCCACCTGGCGAAGTCATTGAAGACAACACTTTCTTTAAGGCTTACTACTATTGATGAGTCCTTCATGTGTTGATCCTCCATTAAGATGAGATAAAGAAGGCAACATGACAACCAAGGGTAGGCAAGGACAGTGTAAGAGAAAAATGGCAAGATTTAGGATCGATTGAAAGATAAGTAGGATAGAAGATGACACTACCCCACTTAACTTGGATCGAGCTACTCCTCAAGACTTATACCTTCTGAGCCACCTTTCAAACATGAGAACAAGGATAACACACAAGCAACACATCAAGCACAACAAGCACACATCACATCATCGGTACTACACGTGCTTCTTCAACAATGGTGGTCATCCTAAAGGAAAAGTATGGATGATGAAAGGTCATCGAACTTTTGAAAAAGGTGAGATCAGAAAACTTTTAGTAAAAACAACATAAAACAAAAACCAAGGGAGTAAGAAATAATAGCCCAAAGGAAGCAATCAAAGAAGGGATACAAAAGGACAAGGAACAAGAAATAGTCAAAATCAATGAGTCAAGGGATGACAAAATAGTTTTATCGTAAAATAAGTTTTAGAATACGTCCAGTGCTACTTGGCATACATCCTACAGTCAACATCGCTCTGATACCACTCTGTCACACCTGGTTTTGCAAAGAACAAAACTAGGCTCGTCATATGTGTGCCCAGAAAGTCCACACATGCAACAACAAAATAAAAATATCAAAACAATGTTTATATAAAGTGAAAAACATAATATATTAACACTTACAACTATCAGAGTGTCGCGGAACGGTCACTAATCTTTTCTTTAGGCTCCAACGTCACAGGGACAGCTGACTGGGGCTCCGTATGCCAAGCACTTCTTATAGACTTCTGGAAACTCCACTACACCTTTATTCTTCTTCTAAGCAGCACCTTACTACACACTAGAGTGTAGGAAAATAGCAAGAGTGAGTCCATGTCGAACTCAACAAATATAACACGGGGTTCATGAAGCTCAAAAGGTTTGACACGAGTTTACTGCAATAGCTTTTAGTGAGTCATCTTTTTAGCATTTTGAGTAGCAACAAGTTACGTAAGCCCAAATAACCTCATGATCATGTAAACAAGAATAATGTATAGCAAGAAACAATAATCATCAGTGAGCTTTAATATCATCAGTATTATCATTACCATCAGTGTTCATCATTTATTATGTAAGGGTCCAAGGCCACTCGTGACCGTGAGCACGGCTGATATACCAGTTTTACACTCTGCAGAGGTTGTACACTTTCACTGTGAGTCGTGATTTACCCTTTCGTCCGAGGTGATCAGCCTCTTGACCCACTACCAAGGAAGGTCGGCAGGGTTCACTACGAAGTCTTTCAAAGGTTCGTCTAACAAGTTAGGGCCATTAGATTCACTCGGCAAACAGATGTAGAGCCCCCCCTTCCAAATGGCACAATGACGCGCAGCCTATACACATAAGGACAGAGGCCGCACTATACCTGATTCGTCAAGCCATTCTTACGCCATGAAGGTTACCACTAACAAGCTAGAAAAGGTCCTCATACTTGACTAAAGCCAGAGCCATATAGCCCTCACAGTTGTACTGTAAGTCCCGGATGTTCGCTTACAGATAAGTACTTAAGGAGAGAAACTAGAGCACCATAAAAACAGCCCAATGCTCTATCCCTCTTGAGCCATGTTTCTATAAAGCATCTTTTAAACGTTTATTGCATATACCATTAGTCAAGTTATAGATCATGGTTATTTATCTTAAGCACTAGCATAAATACTACCAAATGCAATGTTCCACCGGTGTCAAGGTACAAGATACAAAAGGTAGGATATCCTTAGGGGTAACAAGGTAGACACATGCACATAAATTTAGTGTATTAAAGGTGAATAGAAAACAAGGATGATCCCATGCTATACTTGCCTTTTTCCCAAAGTTAGCTACTCAGAATCTCTAGTTGCTATCTTCTGGTTTCAAGTCCTTTTGCTTCAACTGTCGGTCCTCAGCTCCTAGTCTTCATTGCTATCGAACCATGCTTCCTCTACATGTAGCAACCAAGCAGAACAGACAACAAACACAACTAAGAATAACACACCAAACAAAAGAGACACTTTAAAAGAGCGCACTAGGCTATACGACATGATGCTATGATCGCGAAAACGTAAGACCGATGGATAACAGAGCTACCATCAAAGAGGACACGCGACTATCGAGGAGTTTACAACAAATCAGAGAAGACAAACTATACGTTTGATTTATTTTAGTTAATGAATTAAGGTGATAGACTTCTAGAGAATTATCCTAAAGTTGAATTAACCAATTTACATTGAATTATAAAAGATGAAGTTAACCTTATTCATATTTTATTTATAAATATTTATTTAGTGTTTAAGTCATTTAAACATTTATAAATTAGAAAGCATAAAGAAGGTGATAGCAGCTAATCGAATCATTATATATTTCTTGCATAAACTAAACAAGTTCTATTTAAATATTAAAATATTTATTTTAGTTAGTGTTTTCTATGCACAACCCAAAATCAGAAATTTTGGGACGTGACAGAAACACTGGTGCTTTGCGCAAGCACTCGAGTGCGGTTGCTAGGGCCAGAGCACGGCAATGGCGAGGTCGTTCCACCCGCACAAAGCCAATAGAGATATGGAGCCTACCCCAGCGAGCTTTCCTCGCCGAGAAACATAGCCCATGATAGCTGTTGAAGGAGGAAAGAAGCCAGGAGCCACTGGTCGTGTCTGCCTTGCCGGAGCCACCACTTCCCCTTGCCACTGTCGTGCCAAAGGTTTCCAACTAATATTGGCCACCTCGATGGTCGAGGAAAGGCTGATGGTGTCCACCGTAGCACCACGCACCTATCCACGTAGTTGGTTTGCCCGATAGCCAACCCTAGCCCCTAGATCACTAGAGCCGAGACCTCGCTGGAGTGCCGCTGTGGCCTCGGCTACGGTGCGGACTCCACCATGACAAATAGTCACCGTCATAGCCCTCCATACCTCACCTATGACCTCGTTTGCACGTAAAAGGGCCACCTTGAGATCCGACCACATGAGCCACCACGTCGCCTTGTCCGTCGCGCCTCCATCACCATGACCGACGCCGGTAGACCCCCATAGCGCTACCTTTACCCCTTAGCCGTGTTCACCGGAGTGCCTTGAAGCTTCAGGAGACCATGAATGCCTTGTCTAGCGCCAGTCGCGCACTCTTGAGGCCGCCGTGCTCGTCGGACCCGTCGTATTCCACCATGGTCGGTTGCGCTGACCACCAAGTTGCCACTTTTGGCCATGTCATGTCTGCCGGAGCATCATAGAGCCCTAGGAGGCAATAGAAGCCCTCGCTGGCCACTGCCTAGCCATGTCGAGCTCTTATCGCCGACGAAGTCCAGTTGGGGACTTGCGTCAGAGCACTGGCACAGAGCCGATCATCCTGTTCATCCTCATGTGCGCCAGGTCCACCATGCACCCCCGCGCAAGCCCCCACGTAGACTTGGTCCACCTTAAACCGAGCAATGGGACCACGATGAAATGGAGCCCTGGTCCACTGTGCACCAACCCCTTAGATGTGGCCCACTTCAAACCTAGATCGCCACGTGACTTCGTGAGAAGCCGACACGTGTCCAAGCTAGCCCGGCCCAGACCGTCCCATGATCCGGCCCGCTAAGCCCAGTGAGGGCCCAGTCAACGTTGATTGTTGACCAGTCAACACTGACCCTTGACCCAATCCCACACGTTAGTCTATGTTGACCCCTAGAGCCCACTTGTAAGTGACTCAAACACAGCCGCCCAATGACCGCCTGACATGTGTCACCCCCTAGTTTACCGTACCCTGCCTTTTCTTTTTTAGAAAATGAATTAAACATAGGAAATTCGTAGTCAATTCATCTAACCTCAGAAAGATATGAGACCAGTGCCCAAATTTTTTTCTAAAATTGAGCTCTAACATCATAGGATTGTGTTTTGTGTATTTGGATCTTTTGGATTTCTATTGCTTCTTTCTGATCATCTATGAGATAGCCCTGGAGGAGCAACTTGAGGAGGACCATGACTACACGGAGGAGCCTGGAGATGTCCAGCCAGCAGGTGCTACGTCCCACACAACCTCGTAGAATCCTATTAGACATGCAACCGGGACTAAAATCATCCTGCAAAAGCCAGCAGCGCTGGCTGTTGGGCTCGGGATTTTAGTCCCGGTTAGTGGCTCAAACCAGGATTAATGATCCCTTCTTCCCGGGCCCAATTCTAGCGAGGACTAAAGGTAAATACAGAAGATCTATTCTCTACCAGTGAATTAGTTATTAGAGACATGCAATCGTGGCCTGTCTCTGATGTAGTGTCTTCTTAACAAGTTTCTAGCACATGTCACCCCCTGGTTTACCGTACCCCTATCTTTTCTTTTTCAGAAAATGAATTAAACTTAGGAAATTCGTAGTCAATTCATCTAACCTCAGAAAGATATGAGACTAGTGCCCATTTTTTTCTAAAATTGAGCTCTAACATCCTAGGATTGTGTTTTGTGTATTTGGATCATTTGGATTTCTATTGCTTCTTTGTGATCATCTATCCCTGAAGGAGCAGCTTGAGGAGGACCATGACTACACGGAGGAGCCTGGAGATGTCTAGCCAGCAGGTGCTACGTCCCACACAACCTCGTATGATCCTATTAGACATGCAACCGGGACTAAAATCATCATGCAAAAGCCTGCAGCGCTGGCCGTTGGGCTTGGGATTTTAGTCTCGGTTAGTGACTCAAAACGGGATTAATGATCCCTAGTCGGGTGACTCCACTCATGAGTTGATAACTCACTGCACGAGTCACTTTCCACGCCTCACAGATGGAAGAGCTAATGCCCGAGATGCTCAGGCACGAACATATTTCCTCGAATTCTAGTAGGTGATGGCAAGGGTTCTCGTTATTATGCCCTGAGAAGGGTTGTGCCCAAACCATGGCTATCAAGTCAGGGGGAGTTCATAGCCAGATGAATAGTTTGGTTTTGGAGGTGGTGGCTCAAAAAACTCCCCTTAGAAGCGGAAGGGTTTTGAATTTGTGTTGGCTTCATAGTGGAAATGGTAAAAGAAAATATTTTTGTTTTTATAAAAATAAAGGATACAGATACGAGGACGAACTGGGTTTGAAGAAAATAGCAACCATTCCCTAGCAACAGTGCCAAAAAGCTTGTTGGTATTTCTTTAACACATACAAAAAGATTCTGCAAGCGTACATGTGACAGAACCGCCCAATTTATACAAGTTTAAGTACGACTGTCTCCGTTTAACACGTTGACACGCACATACTTGCATTCATATAAACCCGGTAGTCCACCGAGTGTCACGAAGGATCTGGGTAAATCAACTTCACAACCAAGATCGCATGATTAAGCAAATACAAATCACATACACGGAGTTGTAGCAGAAATAATATTACAAAAGAGTTCACAAACAATAGTACATGTTTGGACATCCAAACCAATTAGAGAAAACAACATAGCTTTCAAATGATTACAACAATGTAAGATCCAAATACATTGCTAGCATAAGTGACATCCTCTAACAAAAGCATATAAATGAGAACACTATATAGAGTCGCTGAGCCCACCGGTGGTTAGCCACCATTTTCACAGGCCAATAACTACACCTACAACTTGGTGGGATAAACCCTAAGTACAAGGGGTACTCAGCTAGACTTACCCGTTAAAAACTAAAAATAAAGTGACACCAAGGAGTATACAAGGCTGATATATAAGTGGAGCTCGCTTGACAATATTTTGCAGGAAATCACTTGATTAAGATACAAACATTAATAGCTCCTGTATACAAGGCTGTAATAGAGAAGTAACCTTTCTTAGCAGCAAGTTATTAATATTAACCTATCATCTAAATTAGCTCCTGTACTAGAGCAATCACTTGATTAAGATACAAACATTAATAACCATATTAGGTGTAGTAAAGCCATCATCATCAGCATCATCTTAACCATCAAGTTCATTTAGTGTTACTACAATGGAGAAGCTCCGTCAAGTTTCTCACTATCCAGGAGAGACGGCGACTCGAATCGATTCCTACAAAGCATCATCTAGTCGCCGATGAAGTCTAGTTGGGGACTCACAACAAAGCACCGGCATGGAGCCAAGCACCCTGTTCATCCTCACGTGCGCCATGTCCACCATGCACCCCCCGCGCAAGCCCCCACGTAGACTTGGTCCACCTTAAACCGAGAGATGGGACCACAGTGAAACGGAGCCCTAGTGCACCATGCGCTAGCCCCTTAGACGTGGCCTACTTCAAACCTAGATCGCCACATGGCTTCATGAGAAGCCAACACGCGTCCGAGCTGGCCTGCCCAAACTGTCCCATGATCCGTGCCGCTAGGCCCAGTGAGGGCCCGGTCAACGTTGATTGTTGATCGGTCAACACTGACCCTTGACCCAATCCCACACGTCAGTCTTTGTTGACCCCTAGAGCCCACTTATCAGTGACTCAGACACAGCCGCCCAATCACCGCCTGACACGTGTCACCCCTGGTTTACCGTACCCCTACCTTTTCTTTTTTAGAAAATGAATTAAACTTAGGAAATTCGTAGTCAATTCATCTAACCTCAAAAAGATATGAGACCAGTGCCCAAATTTTTCTAAAATTGAGCTCTAACATCATAGGATTGTGTTTTGTGTATTTGGATCTTTTGGATTTCTATTGCTTCTTTGTGATCATCTATAAGACAGTCCTGGAGGAGCAGCTTGAGGAGGACCATGACTACACGGAGGAGCCTGGAGACGTCTAGCCAGCAGGTGCTACGTGCCACACAACCTCGTATGATCCTATTAGACATGCAACCGGGACTAAAATCATCCTGCAAAAGCCTACGGCGCTGGCCGTTGGGCTCGGGATTTTAGTCTTGATTAGTGGCTCAAACCAGGATTAATGATCCCTTGTTCCCGGCCCAATTCTAGCTAGGACTAAAGGTAAATACGGAAGATCTATTCTCTACCAGTGAATTAGTTATTAGAGACATGCAATCGTGGCTTGTCTCTGATGTGGTGTCTTCTTAACAAGTTTCTAGCACAGAACAGAAGTTATATGTTCTCTAGTCGGGTGACTCCACTCATGAGCTGATAACTCATTGCACGAGTCACTTTCCACGCCTCAAGGATGGAAGAGCTAATGCAGTGTAAAATCGTGGTACTTATCGCTTTATTATGATTTTTTTATGGAAACCATAGTTTGCACACATGCATGGGCCGTCGCCTTCTTTTATTCATTCATTCATTCGTCAATCGTAGAAGTTGAAACCCATGCGTTGGCTCGTCATTCATTCATTCATATTCAAGGAAGAGCTAATGAGTCCGACTCATTTATTCATTCATTCATTTATTCATACATATCCGTAGTCAGGCTGCTCAAGTTGAAACACGTAGAGAACGAATTAAGAAGCAGCCACAGACAGAGTCCGGCCGTACGACCGTATACGTAGCTAGGATATTAACCATCGAGGACGCTGCTGCAATCGCACAAATCACACGTGGCCTCAGGGCAGCAATAGCAGATGAAATCGGAGGTGTCTACCGCCAGAACTGCAAATTAAAGCCAGCGTGAAAAAAAGAAAAGAAAAGAAAAGAAAGCGATTAATTAATTATTCTTTCCAATGAAAGGTTGAAACCATACGTATTAATTAATAATATAAAGAGAAAGAGACATATATACATCTATTTATCAAATTGTTTTGCCAACAACAATTCTCAGTTGAACAGGTTCTCTTAATTAATACACATAATTTTTTATATATTTGTTGAGGCCTTATTTTAAAGTATATTTCTGATATTTTCAAGATATCTTTCTATATCGATAATTTCTTCCAAACTTTCGATATCGTCACATACTTTCTTTAATCCATCCATAAAACTTAGTGGTCTTATATCTCTATGTACTAGTTGAAGTGACTTGTCTCTTCTACAGAGGCTCTCATACTTCCATTTTCTGAGTTTAATGATCTAGTATACTCAACTATTCCAGATGATGCTAACCCAATATCTTTATTGCTATGTTCAGCAATATTATAATTAGTATTATGAAGTTTCTTTGATACCCAGGTCAGGTTTAATTTGGTACAGCTATAACACGCTAAGGAAACACGCGGTCCGAAAGACGTTTCATTCAAATAACTTTTGAAATTTGAGTTACTATTCATGGCACTATTCAAAATATATACTAACTCCCAGCGTACGTCTACAAAAACACTAGGGATCGGATAGGATCAGATATGGTGCACACAGCCGTAGCAGATACATATACGCGCACAGAGTGGATTCACGTACCGTGAGGCATGAAAATAGGCAGCAGGGCCACGACCCAGATGAAGAGCGCAAGGATCACCCTCTTGCCGGCCATGTCGATGTCGTCGTGGTCTTGACCGCTCGGAATGGCGTGCGCCTGAGCTTTCGATCGATATGATCTGCGGCTGATATATCCACCTGAAAGGTGTGTGCCTTTTTACATATATATAGGTAGCCAATACGGCGCCATACATAAGGTTATATACGTTTGCTTGGTAGAACCAATGCGAGCCATGGCTTGCTTATTGATAGCTCCAATCCAATGCCAGGCAGAGCTTCCTTGAAACATCCCCAAACGCACTGTACCCCAATGCTTGCCGAGTTGGTGACAGTCTTCATTGCTTTGGCTGCCATCCTCAATTCTAGATTCTAGTGGTTGCCGGACAGATTAGCTTGTTTCTGTTGGCAAAGTACCGGATGTATCATTCTAGTGGTTGCCGGACAGTGTTTTTTGGTTTCTTTCTGTTGGGTTTGCTAATCACTATACAGGTCTATTACCGGCCCAGCCACCAGATACAACAGATCAGCATCGCACATCACCAGGAGAAGTTTTAAATTCTGGTTGTGGTATATATACTACATATATTTAGTATTTTCTATATAATTTAGGTATAGCGGTCGCCAACACTAGCCAGATAGCTGGCTCTACCCATGATTATCTTGATGAGCCAACTTTGGCTGCCATCCTCAATTCAACATATACAGGCAAATCCCGCTTAATATTGCATATCCTGTTACTATTCATCCATTCATCACCCATTATGTTCCATGAAACATGCCCAAACGCACTATACTCCCGAATGCACGGCGAGTTGGCGACAGCCGTGGTCGATCGCTTTTGCATTGGCTTTACTGTCCCGGCCGAACACGTCATTCTAGTGGTTGCTGGACAGATTAGCTAGCCAGCTTCATCTATTTTTTTAGAGGAGATTAGCTTCTCTGTTTGGTTTGCTAATCGCTATATAGGTCCAACACCAGCCCGGCCACCAGATACAACAGATCAGCATGTATTTTTGACGTATATCATATATACACACACTACATATTTAGTATTTTCAACATACTTTAGGTGCAGCGGTCGTCAAAGTTAGCCAGATAGCTAGCTCCGCTCATGATTATCATGGTGAGCCAACTTTGGCTGCCATCCTCAATTCTACATTAAAGTTTCTTTTTTAGAGAGTAACTCTACATAAATTAAAGTTTCAAGAGTGCCTCATAGTCCTTCACATAAACAACATAACATATTGTGGAGAAAGGAGATGGGGGGAATGTATTCTTTGCCCTTGTCTTCAACCTCCGGCTGTTCACTGATTTTTGCTGGACCAGACCGTCGCCGCCTTCTCATTGTCGTCCTCAACACTGTCCTCATCGCTGCCACCGTGCATGATGCTGTCGTGGCCGTAGTGGCAGGTGCCGGATCCGCCACGTCTCAGCAGCTGGTAGGGCATCATCAGACGTCGGTCGGTGAGGGCAGAAAATGCCACCGGCCGGCTGTCTGGGCGAGCGGGCACCTCCAGCCAGGGTTTTTTTTATCGGCCGAAAGTCGCTGATATTTCCGAAATTTCCTTTCTATCCCCGGGGTCCGATAAAATTTGAAATCAGCCAAATTTTTCCCTTCTTTCCTATTTCTACACAGACAATCCAAAATCAGTCGCGTGACGGTCCGACACTTATAATGATTTATTCTTGTTTTGATTTGTGAACAAGTGATGTTTAATATCTTAGGAATAATTTTAAGTCAAATTCTACAATTTTTTTAAAAAAAAAATAAATTTTTTTGAATTTGGTCCGATATTTCCGATATATCTTGCTTATCCTCTTTATCCATGACGTCCGATAAATTTTAATTTCCGATAATGAAAACCTTGCCTCCAGCACCCTAGCTCTTCCGGACGCACCACAGCTGGCCTGGGGCGTGGGCCCGCTGCTGGGAGCATAGAGTCAAACCCTGCTGGTTTTGGAATTTCAAACATCACCACTAGGCGGACAAGGCACCATCGCCACCCTTGCCTGGCATATCAGATCTAAGCACATCCTGGGCGAATGGGTCCACTACTGGCACTTGCCTCTGCCGTGGGCTGCAGCCGCGGCCTAGTGTCATTGGCGCTTAGTCCCGCCGCGCCTTTGCCGGCTGGCCAGCCGAGTCTCCTAGTCCCCGTCCTGGCCCTTGGTTGTGCAGTCTGCTGCATGGTGCCGCTGCCGGCTGGTCTAGCCTGTTCGCCTAGGCCCGAGCCCCTGTTGTTTTCACGCGTAGAAGAGCAAGTGTGCCACGGTCGGCACTGCAGCGTGCTTCCACCCTGGACGCCAGCCAAGGTCGAGCGGAGTAGTCGTCGCTTGCCCGCTATAACAACCCGGAAAATCCTATACCCAAAAATACCAACATTCAAAAACTTTTTCCAGAAACCCTTGTGTGACAAGTGATGCATGCTCGGAAGCCACCCTAGTTGCACAACTGGCACCTACATCTAGATGAGTGAGCATTTGCATTAACACAACTCTTGAGTTGCTTCTCTTGATCTTATGTGATGATAATTAAAACTTGATCTACGTTTAAGATAAATGCTTGTGTGTGTGGGCCCCAGCCCTCGCTAGACCCAAAAGACCCCTAAGGTGACCTAGGTGGACCCCACTGAGGAGGTACACATGTATGGAATACATGCATACAAGTATAAGTGTTAAGGAATAGGAATAAGAATAGAGGAGGAAATAGAAAAGGAGATATAGAAATACAAAAGAAAAGGGAAAGAGGCCCGAGCCCCAAGCTAGCCCAGCTTACCTGCGTTGCCCCTGCTCCTGCCTTCCGGCCCAACTGGCCAGCCAGCCCATCCCTGCCCACGCGCCCACCTCGTTGAAGGCGCCCACGCCGAACATGCCACCACCGCGCCCTGTTCCCCTCCCTTTGTTGGTCGTTGACATGTCGCCCCATGGGACCCACTTGTCATCCTCTCTATTTTCCCTTTACCTCTACTTTTCTTCGCCCCTCTGCTTTTCCCACCGGCGAGCACCGAGGCCTAGGGCCACACCCCCGCTGGATGAATGCCATGGTCACGATCCGCGGCACCTTCCTCACCCGTAGCTACCGCCATGATGTCCACGCCCGTGGCCCCGTCGTGCGACATCGGCATCACCTCTCCAACCACCCTTTACCGCCGCCTTTCAAAATTTGGAGCGCCAGTGCCCGTGTGAGCTTCTCGCTCACACCAAAACCCTAGCCTAAATCCCTGGATCACCCTACATGTGGCCCTTGCCCCTTCCTCGCCTTCGACCGCCCACCGTGGCGGGCCAACATGAAATGATCCTGATTCTCTCAAAGGGAAATCCACAGATTCGAAGTAAATATGATAGTCACAGGCGATCATTCCATCACATTATCCAATAATAGTCGATATCACAGTCATACATCGAATACCTATCTTCAAAGGAGTAAAAAAACAAGGTTTACTCATTATTACATCACCACTTGGTGGAATCACTCAGAGCATGCAGCAACAAGAACAACATTAGGTAGAACAGTAGCGGGCGTCGACTCCATCTTCACGAACCAAACTTGAGTGCAGGAACATGACCTCTAATCCTCCCAACCATCTCCCTAGAAGTCATACTCAGGCTCGGAACCTATCAAACAATTATTAGTACGATTTGTACGAGCCACTAGCTCCCACCCTATGCATTGCGCTTTCTTTGTGGTAGTGGAATGCAAGGGTAGAGCAAAAGACCTATTTTTGGCTATAGTTTTCCTATGCGAGTATGTCATGTTTTAATAATAATTCATCAAGTTTTAACCCATCTCATCCACACGTTCTCCCATCCCATCACACATATCTCACCACTCTCACACTCTCTACGTGACAAGAACGACTCCCTCTCGTGCCTTGCCTCATCGGCCAAAGCCAGAATCCAACACAAAAAACCCAGGGGGAGAAAAGAAATGACTCCACTCACTAACAAAGGAAGCGTAGGTCATAGGAATGTCCATATCCGAGTACGCGGCTAAATGTATAGATCGATCAACTCTGTAGAGCATGTACACCTAGAAGTACAAGATCACCATCATGGGCGCATGCACCGCTTAGGCTGATACTGGGCTACATTCCAACCGGTGTGATGCCACCCTACCACTCAGCCCTGGGCCACCCCAGAGTCCACCAAAACGCTGAGACTGTGAGACGTAGTATCAGGCCCTAGAGGTCACTACGCTGTCTTAGGAGGGTGTGGGCCACATGCCCGTACCTCTCTACACTATCCACTCCCAACCTAGTAGTAGTGGCACCGTCCAAGCTGGTCAGCATCCCCCCCCGCCCATTCAGGAACGAGTGGCGTGTATGTAGGGTCCTATGATCCGGTTCTCTTGACATACCAATCCTTAGGTGGACCAGACATGATATCTTCTCAAGGGGATAACCAACACCCCATGCCTGGATGGCACTCCATCCTAGGGCTTCATCCCACAAAGACACTCTACCCTAGGATCTCCTCATCTCACATGCACTTGCCACAGGTACCTCTACATTATAGCATGTCTAGTAGGATTCTACGAGGTTGGGTGGGATGTGGCACCTGGCAGGTCATCTCCAAGCTCCTCTATGTAGTCGGGGTCGTACTCCTCAGTCGGCAGCTCCTCCGGGTTTGTCAAACAAGACATATAGCGGTGATAAGCGACTCCTATAGATGATCACAAAGAAGCAAAGGAAATTCAAAATATCCAAATGCACTCAAACAAGAGCTAATTTTTGGAAAAAATTGGACTCTTGTTTCATATTTTTTCTGAAGTCGTATGAATTTTCTACAAATTTCTAAGTTTAAATCACATTTTGAAAAAGAAAAAGAAATGGAAAAAACCAGGGCTTGACATGTGGCAGCACGAGATTGGTCAAAGCGCTACAGTCACTGACAGGTGGGGTCGGTCAACGGTTAGCGTTGACTGGTCAATGGTCAACGTTAGCCGGGCTCGGACTAGGCCTGGCGAGCCGGATATTGGGCCAGGTTGGGCCGTTCTGGGTTGTGCTGGGCCTGGACACGTGTCGTCTCCTCGGTCAGCCATGTGGCGCATTCGGGCCTCTACTGGGCTCGGTCCACGGGTCGGCTCACGGTGGGCGCGGGGCTGGTGCACCATGGACCACAGGTTGGTCCACGGTGGACTGTGTTTCGCCCTTAGCTCACGATGCACCGAGTGCACCGAGAGGCTTAGGCATGATGGCTCCCCCTTCTCTCTGTCTCGTGGCGGCGCTCATCGCCAATGGAGAACTCGTGCGTTCTCGTGCTATGGTGGCTCAGCAAGGCTGCTAGGGGCTCTATGGCTTCTCGGGCTCACAGCGAACTCGCCATAGGGCTAAAGGCGGCGGCTTGGGGTTCTAGGCGACCGGCAATGGTGGCCTAGCGGCTCGCAGTGGTGCCAGGATGGTAGTGAAGGTGTTGCTCCAGTGGGGGGTCCTTCCACCTCCTGGTGCTCTAGTGAGCATGGCTAGGGCACTAGGTGAACCTCTACGGGCTCTGGTGAGGATGGCCGTGGTGATAGTGGCTCGGCGGTGGTTGCAAGGTGGCTATGGCCATGATTGGAGCCAAAGGTAGCTCCTTTCCAACATTTGGGGTTGTAGGCAAGCTGATCGGCCCATCTGCGGTGACCAAAAGGTGTAGCGAAGACTGTACCACGACGAGGTGCGTGGTGGCGCTCTGACGAGGTTGCGGCTATGGTGAAACAAGGCAAGACAAGGGCTTTCCGTTCAACTAGCTACATGGTGACGTGCGCAGGGTCACGACAAAGCTCGACGACCATCTCTCGTTATGTCAGGTGACCGGAGTTGGCCGAATCATCCCTGGCACGGCGGTGGCATGGGCGTGCGGCGGTTCGACAAGGCAGACACAACCAGTGGCCCCTAGGGCTCCTCTTCTCTTCCCCTCTAGCGCATGATGTGTCCCTTGGCGAGGTGAAGCTTGCCGAGGAGCTCATTCTGTCTCTACTGGCTCGAGGTGGTCGGAACGGAGTGGCAGCGCGACGGATGCCGGCCATGGCGACCATGACGGGTACGGCGTGTAGGCGCTGGCGTTCCTGAGCACTAGTGGCTCGAAAAGTCCAGTCCTTGGCTTGTGTGCATGTGTGCGTGTGTGTAGTGCATCACAACGGTGAAAAGGCCAGCCTTTGGCCCTCCCAAGGTGAAGGACACGGCAGTGTGGCCATGGTGTGTCCACGGCGACGAGTACGGGGGAGTAGTGTCGGGGCTTACGTGGTGGCGGGTTAGGTAGGATGGTGGTGCAGTAGTGGGTCGAGGCTACTGCGAGAGGTAGCAGCGTAGTGCCGAACCGCTACAGCGAGGAAGACGAGCGAGGCACCATCTTCTTCTTTGGCAAGCTCGGGCAATTCCGACGGGCTCAGCTCCTTCCCTCCTAGGTGGTGGTGGGGAAAGGGTGAGGCGCTAGGGCACCAGAGCTACCCTCTTAGAGGGAGGCTGCGGTCATGGTGGAGTGGCAGACGGTGGGGAGAGGGGTTAGGCCACGTGTAGGGCGATCAAGCCCTAGGGCTAGGGGTTGGAGCTAGGCACAGGACCACGGGTGGTTGGGTGCTCCCAATTTTATATCCTTGGCGCTCAAGACGAGGACGGGTAGTGTTAGGGAGGCGCAGGCCCACGGCGATGTCATGCACGTCGTGACACCGGCTAGGAAGACGAGGCGCGCTGGGGCTGTGGACGTTGCATGCATCCACTCGTTGGAGCGCAACGGCCAGGGGCTTGGACGGCCAGGGCGTACGGGGGACCACGAGATGATGTGGGAGCGCAGGCATAGGCCACTAGCTCGGCTGGCTTAGCCACGTGTGAGTGCGGGTGAGCACGAAGCTAGGCCATGAGTTGGGCCAGCAGCAGCCATGCATGGGCACGGGCGCATGCGGGGGAGGCTGGGCCGCAGTGGGGTAGCTGGGTTGGCTGGGCTGCTTCCTCTTTCTCCTTTTCTCTCTTTTTCTAATTCCTTTTCTATTTCTATTTCTCAGGCTTCTATGTATGCATACATGTGTTGCCAACATGTACACACCCTTGTGGGGTCCACTAGGGGTCAACTAGGGTATTAAGGTCCAAGCCAAGGGTTGGCAACTCACACACAACAAGTTGATTAAAAGGTTTAGTTGATTTTATTACATCACATAAAATCAAGAAGATGCAACTCATATGTTGACTTAAAATGCAAATGCTCAACCATGCCTACTTGGGATCTACTTGTGCAACTACAAGGGTGGTTTCCTAGCATGCACACTAACCATGCATGGGTTTTGTTAGAAAAAATTTTAAGTTCAGATTTCTGGGTTATTGGAAAACCTGGGTTGTTACAGTCCTCCCCCTCATAGGAATCTCGTCCTGAGATTTAATGTGTAACGTACCTTTCAAAGAGGTATGGGTAATGCATCCGAAGCTTTGACTCCTTCTCCCAAGTAGCTTCTCATTCAGTGTGGTTACTCCACTGAACCTTACACATGGGTATGGTGGTGCTTCTAGTTTCCTTCTCGGCCCGTCAAGTATCCAAATAGGGTGCTTTCCTTATACTCTAGAGTGTCCTGTATATTGAGTGCCTTTGTAGGTACTTGCTCATCTGGTAGCTTCAAGCACTTGCATAACTAAGACACATGGAACAATGGGTGCAATCTGGTCAACTCTTCTAGTAACTCTAGCTTGTAGGCTAACTTGCCAATTCTCTGACAGATCCTGTAAGGGCCTACATACCTTGGTGCCAACTTCTCTTTCACATGAAACCTAATGGTGCCTCGAAGTTAGGAGACTTTGAGGTAAACATAGTCCCCAACTTTGAACTCGAGATCTCTATGCATGTTGTCTATGTAGCTCTTCTATCGGCTCTGTGCAATTCTCATATTCTCTCACACTGGGCGACTCCTTCTTTAGCGTCCTTTATCTTTGCGGGCCCAAAGAATGATCTTTCTCATACTTCTGACCACATCAGCGAGGTCCTACATTTCCTCCCATACAAGGCCCCAAATGGTGACATCTTGAGGCTAGCCTAGTAACTGTTGTTGTAAGAGAACTCAGCGTGTGTCAAACTCTTCTCCCAATCTGATCCATACTTTAGCACACAGGCTCTGAGCATATCCTCTAAGATTTGGTCCACTCTCTCTGTCTGCCCATCTGTCTGAGGGTGGTAGGCGGTGTTGTAATCTAGTCGAGTCCCAACTACCTTGTGTAGACTCTCTAGAATTTAGACACCCATTGCATCCCTCGATCGGATACTATGCTAACAAGAGCTCCGTGGAGTCTGAGAATATTGTCCACATACAGGTCAGCTAGCTTTTCAACTCGATAGTTAATCCTAACTGCCACAAAGTGAGCTACCTTGGTCAACCTATCAACAATCACCCAAATCAAGTCATGGCCTTTCGCGGTCCGAGGTAGACCCACTATGAAATCCATAGATATTCTTTCCCACTTCCACATCGAAACATCTAAGGGCTTCAACAGTCCTGCCGGTCTTCGGTGCTCGGCCTTGATCCTATTGCAGATGTCACATCACGTGACATGTCCCTCAATATCAGCTTTCATATTCTTCCACCAGTAAAGCTTCTTCAAGTTAGCAAACATCTTGGTACTCCCTGGGTGAATGAAATACTTGGAGTCAAGTCCTTCAGCTAGGATCTCCTCTTGCAGGGCTGTATCTAAGGGTACATAGATTCTATTCTCATACTAGTACACTCCTTGTTCATCTTCTCTAAACTTAGGACACTTGCCTTGCTCCATGAGCTCTCAGATTTCCTAGATTTTAGGGCATTCTTGCTAGGCTTTGCGGATCTGATCTTCGAGGTTGTACTACACTCGAAGCTCTTTCAGCATTCCCTTTGGTAGGATCTCAAGCTAGAGGTCCTCCATCTCCTGACTTAGCTCTGATGGTATGACCTCTATCATCAGACTATGGCAATAGCTCTTGCGGCTCAAGGCATCTATGACTATGTTAGCTTTCCTTGGGTGATAGTGTATCTTCAGGTTGTAGTCCTTAATCAGCTCTAGCCATCGGTGTTGCCTCATGTTTAGATCCTCCTAGGTGAAGATGTACTTTAGGCTCTTGTGATCTATGTAAATGTCACATTTGTTCCCAATCAAGTCGTGCCTCCAAATCTTCAAGGCATGCACCACAGCAGCAAGTTCAAGGTCATGGGTCAGGTAGCATTGCTCATGGTCCTTCAACTGTTGGGATACATAAGCTATGACTCTCCCATTCTGCATGAGAACATAGCCAAGTCCCTGTCTGGATGCATCACAATAGACCACGAAGTCTTGCTGAATGTCAGGCAATGCTAGAATAGGGGTGGTAGTAAGCTTCTGCTTCAAGGTTTGGAAGCTTTGTTCACACTCTGGCATCCACTCAAACTCATTGGTCTTCTTCAGCAGTTGGTCATTGGCTTGGCTATCTTGGAAAAGTTCTCAATGAAGTGGCGATTGTATTCTGCCAACCCAAGGAAACTCTGGATACCAGTCACATTACAGGGTTGCTCCCACTCTTTCATAGCTTCAATCTTGGCGGGATCGACAGCTACTCCCTCAACAGTGAGAATGTGACCTAGGAAGGTGACTTCTTCAAGCTAGAACTCACACTTACTGAACTTGGCATGTACTGATTCTATCCTAGATTCTCCAGCACTACTCTCAAGTGCTGCTCATGTTCTTCTGTAGTGGCTGAATAGATACGAATGTCATCGATGAATACCACTACGAACTTATCCGGCTCCTCCATGAACACCTTGTTCATCATATTCATGAAGTAGGCCAGGGCATTAGTGAGTCCAAAGGACACAATAGTGAACTTGTATTGCCCATACCTCGTGACAAAGGTTGTCTTCAAAATGTCCTTAGTCCTGATCTTCATATGATGGTACCTAGATCGGAGATGAATCTTGGAAAAGAACTTGGCATTCCTCAGCTGGTCTAGTAGATCATTTATCCTTGGCAGTGGGTACTTGTTCTTGATAGTCACGACATTCAGGTTCTAGTAGTCAATGCACATCCACATCGAACCATCCTTCTTCTTCACAAACAAGATAGGGGAACCCCATGGTGATGCACTAGGCCTAATATACCCCTTCTTAGACAAGTCCCTGAGCTGTTTCTTAAGTTCTTCCAGCTCATCAATTGACATGTGGAAGGGCCTCTTAGCAATAGGTCCCGTACCAGGCAGATGGTCAATCACAAACTCCATATCCCGATCAGGTGGCATACATGGAAGTTCTTCGGGAAAAACATCAGGATACTCGCATACTACGGGCACCTCTTCAACTAACTTGGCTTCTAAGGCACACAATGTGAAAACCGTTCTCTCGAGGTTGGGCTCGCATCAGATCATGTGCCCACAAGGATGTGTTATCTCCACATATCTTGGTGATGTTACTCCCTTGTGTTGAGTCAACCAATCCATCCCTTGTATGACATCCAATCCATCAGAGGGAAGTAAGGTAAGATCGGCCAGAAAAGGGTGACTGTTGACACCTCTAATGCCACCTAAGCTAGGTTGTCATTCCTAGCATGGCGCCAGAGGTGCTGGTATTAATAAATGCAAATGCTCCTCTAGAATAAATATGAAATCCACAAGCGCACACATAATACCGATGTAACATTTTAACCAGGAGTAATCCAGGTATCGTTATTTATATTTTTACCACTGGGAAGAGAATGCTAAGGATAATGAGCAATGAGCATCACTGCATGTGGTAATGGAGAGCATAACCATGTCTTTATCAATCTTCTCATACAGGGTAAGTGTCACAAGATAATAGTATATATAAATGATAAAGAATAACTAATAAGCACATAGCCACATAATAAATGATAAACATCTCAATAGATTACTCTAAGCTTATAGCACTAGCATAGATTAGGACGAACTACAAGGATAAATCCTAAGTTATTCTAACTATAAGGTCAAAGCATACAATGATTAGTACAATTACACTTGGCAATCATAGCAAGAAAATGTTATATCTACGCATAGTGATATTACGAAGGAAGATGAAGAACAAAGCAATCACTTCCCTGTAATAGTTGTGTTCTGCCTGCCCTATACCTGGGAGGTCGACTACGAATGACTCAACAGAACTGTCACTCCCGCGATCTAACACACGGTCCGGAATATAGGGTGCAATCACAGAAAAATACGGTATAGGCACCACGCCTACACAATATTGACCACTCACCCATGGTACCAATGAGCAAGTGTTATACGATCCTATACTTAAATATAATTCTGATCGAACTATGCCAAGCATATAATCAAAGTAGACTAAGAACAACATAATTAAGAACATAATCAAATAGAGCAAAGTCATATCCAATATGATAGAATAGATTAAAGTCATATTCATTCAAATGATGAACTAGATAAATAATACAAGAACGAATATATATAGGTAGCCAATACAGCGCCATACATAAGGTTATATACGTTTGCTTGATAGAACCAATGCGAGCCATGGCTTGCTTATTGATAGCTCCAATCCAATGCCAGGCAGAGCTTCCTTAAAATGTCCCCAAACGCACTGTACCCCAATGCTTGGCGAGTTGGTGACAGTCTTCATTGCTTTGGCTGCCATCCTCAATTCTAGATTCTAGTGGTTGCGGACAGATTAGCTTGTTTCTGTTGGCAAAGAACCGGATGTATCGTTCTAGTGGTTGCCTGACAGTGTTTTTTAGCTTCTTTCTGTTGGGTTTGCTAATCACCATACAGGCCTATTACCAGCCGGCCAGCCACCAGATACAACAGATCAGCTTTGTACTTCACTAGGAGAAATTTTAAATTCTTGTTGTGGTATATATACTACATATATTTAGTATTTTCGGCATATTTTAGGTATGGCGGTCACCAAAACTAGCCAGATAGCTGGCTCCGCCCATGATTATCTTGGTCAGCTGTAACACCCGGTTTTAAAAACAAAACCAGATACACACCATATGTGAGCCCAGGAAGTCAAATCTCACATATAGCTACAAATAAAGGTAATATCAAATGACAATGCTTAATATATAACGTACTTATTATAAAAGATATAACCTTAGATAGCAAACAGCGGAAAGACAACTCCGGTCTTCAGGTGAAGACTCCACTCCACAGGGACAACTGACTGGTTGATCACAAGCCTGTCTGCTCCAATTTTTGGAAATCTGGTACCCATCCGGGATTTTTCCAAAATATTGAAAATAAACAAGCGTGAGTACATTTCGTACTCCACAAGCATGACATGGGGATTCATGAGGCTCAAAAGGCAGACACAGTTTACTGCATTTAGCATTTTAGTAAGTCAACATTTTGTTATTGATCAATATCAAATTATGCTTAAGCTCCCAAATTAACCCACATGATCATATACTAGAATTAAATAGAGTCATTGATCAACATTATATCATCATCATCGTCATCATCATCATAATACCATCATAGTTCACCACGAACAACATCTTCACAAGTGACCATTTATTCTGTGAGTTTTCCGGGCCGCTCGTGACCGTGAGCACGGCTGTTATAACAGTTTTAACACTCTGCAGAGGTTGTGCATCTTTACCCGTGAGTCGTGTTGCCCATATGCCCGGGTTAATTACTCCCATAACACTTCCAAGGTGAGCGGGCAGGGTACACTATGAAGCCTTCCATAGGTCTCATCTAACAAGTTAGGGCCGCGAGGTTTCCTCGGCAGGCAGATATAGAGAACCCCCCTTTCTGTGGCACAATTCCCGCAGGCTATACACACAAGAACAGAGGCAGTTCTATACCCAAAGTGGCAAGCCCCTCTTGCGCCCTTTCGGGTAACCTCTAACAAGCTAGAAAAGATCCTATTACTGAGCTAAAGTCAGAGCCATATAACTCTCACGGTTGCACTGTATGTCCCAGCTTTTGCCCTACAGATAAGTCCTTACGAAGAGTTTAGGGCAACATGATCGACATCATTTGTACCATCACTCTATATTTTAATTATTATCATCATGTTTATCCGTTTGTTCCATTAATCATAGTATTGATCATGTTTGAATAGAGCACTAGCATTCTACCCATATGCAATAAAACCCATAGGCATCAAGGTATAAGTCATCAATGGCTAGGATGTCCTTATAGTCGAGCAATATTAGACACATGCATAATGAGTAGATTATATAATGAACAGGAATCAAGGTAGGCCCATGCTATACTTGCCTTGGTTCATGAACTGTTGCTGGTCCTGCTGCTCCTCGTACGCATCCGGATTCCCGACGTACTCCTCACCGTCTGAACTCGAACGACACGAAGTACAACACGCAATTCGGAGCAGACATACAAGCAAAACATAGCTACTATTAGAACAGTACACCAACAATAAATAAATCTGAATAAAATGTTTACCAAAATCATCTACGTCTCGTTATGATCACATTGACGCGAATTGCACGAAAAACGGAGCTACAACGCAAAAGTTACGCGCTAAACAAGGTTCCAAAACTAGCTATTAAACTAGACTTAATCGAGAAACTTAAAAGCTTCTAATAGGTCTATCAGTAGCACTAATACATAGATTATGAAATTATGAAACTATCGCAAGTTGAACGGGTCAAATCGGAGCTAGAACGACGATTTTATAAACGTTTTACTACAGTGGCAATTCTGTAATTAATTTGAAAACGTATTTTTCATATAAACCGAAGAAACTACGTTTTTCGAAAGAGAATGCGTACTCCGGGAGTACGCCAAGGACGGCGGGTTAAGCCTTCCAGAAACTGAGGGGCTCTTTTAGAAATTGGACCCGCGAAGGGGTATCGGCGTGTCCTGGCCGTCCGATCCGAGATGAACGGCGAGGATTAGATAGAGGAGAGCAAGGAGAGCGCGGGCCGCCGGAGGGGAGGGTGTTTGCGGTGGCGCCGCCATGTCCGACGGCGAGAAGCTCGCCGGCATTGCCCAATAGGGCGCTATGGTGCTCGGTTACCAAATCCAAGGACACCGGAATGAAGAGGGGGCAAAGGCGAACTCATTCCAGCACTTTGCGAGGGCGGGGAGAGTCCCGCATGGCACCCGCCATGGCCGGCCGCAGAGGAGCTCACCGGAGCTCACGTAAAACGGCCCTATAGGCCTTGATTCGACAAATTGGGGGCACGGGGAGGAATAGAAGATGAAGGCGATCAAACCTAGACCCTAAACGCGGCCGGGGATAAGCCCGAGCGGCTCCCGCCATGGATGGCGGCGAGAAGCCCATCGGAGCTCGCGGACACGGCCCTAGAGGCCACCAATCAAGGAAATGGAGGTGTAGGGAGAGAGAGGGGAGCACGGGGAAGCTCACCGAGCGGCAAAATGAAGATGGGGGAGGCTCAGAGGTGACGGCGACGCGGAGGAGCGGACGGCGACTCTGGCGACTTTTGCTTCGGTTGTGACCACGTGAACTCGAGGGAGAGGAAGTTGGAATGGGGGAAAAGGACGGAGGCGGGGTTGCGCTTCCATTTAAAGGGCAAGCGCGGGGCGCGGAGACGCTCCCACGAAGCAGAGACGTGGGCGCGGGCGGCTCGGGGGTGCGGCTTGACCGGCGAGTGAGCGGGGAAGACGGTTGGGGATGGGAAGGGACTGACGAGCGGGCCCCGGCTGCCAGTGACCGCGAGAGGGAGAGCGGGGCACGGCAACGGCTGCCCGGCTCGGCTGGGCCACGGCCCAAGAGAAGGGGCGCGGGGAGGAAATGGTGGTCCGGCCGAGAATTGGGCTAGCAGGCCGAAATGGAGGGAAGTGAAGGCGGGAAAAAGAATTTGTTTTTCTTTTTCAGAGTTGATTTTTCAAATCACATTTCCAAATGATTTTCAAATCCTTACAGCTATTTAACAAAAACCACTCATCACAATAAAATGCAGCAGCATGAGTGCACCAAAGAGTTGCTAACCTTATGATTGATTTTAATTTCCCAAAATTTATTACTCCCTAAATTTGAATGCATAAACAAATTCATATTTAAATCAAATTTATCTATTTTTAAATAATACACAAATTAGGGTGTCACAATTCTACCCCCCCTTAAGAGAATCTCGTCCTCGAGATTCGGAAGACGGTGATCAAAGAGATGTACATGCTCTGTCTTTGGATCTTCTTCATTTTCTCATAACGATCACGTTGTAGCTTGCACGTTGTTACAACCTTGCTCCTAATTGCTTGATCAACTCTTAAGCACAATCCCTTAGCCCTTTATGCCATTCCTCCAATTGACCTTTGCAATTCCTTTTGTTCCAAGGTGATCACTATTAATTACCAACTTTGTAGTGTAGGTGACACCACTCAAGTTTCTCACACAACTCAACCTTGGTGTCGACCGAACCTCCCTAGCTCACTCTTTATGCTAGGAGCATCAGCAACAACTTTTGCTTCTCCAGACGATAACACACTTCCATGTCATAATCCTTGATCGCTCTAATTCATCGATGATTTCATAAGATCAAAACCAACTTAGCGAAGATATCCTTTAGGTTCTTACGATCCTTGTGGATGTCACCCTTATATCCAAGATTATAATGCCTCCAATGAACCTCTGACGATATCTTCTATTCCTAGGAAAACTTTAAATCTCACTCACATCTCGCATCCTTTGGTGGGTTCCAACTCAACACATCATTAGCTTTCTTAAGTTTCCCATAATTCCACCATTTGAGATAACTTATCCAAGTAGAGATCTTCCTTGAATCAAAAATTTATTGCCATAATTGATGTCACAACGAATCTTCCGAGTCTCTATAGAACCAACTGTAGATGAACCATATCTACTTGCCTTGTCATTGTTGCTGACTTGTCTTGGGTATGGTGAAGTTCAAACACCCAACTGTGCTTGATGGTGACTTCTCAACCCTAGGGATAACTAATTCTTTCAGGTGGAGTACTTGAATGTAAGAAACCTTCATCTTGTTACTTCTTTACTCGGCTACCCCCCTTAAGAGAGATCAACTAGGGGACAACAAAGGGTAGCTTGCATCTTCTTCCAAGTGAGTTAACCATCATAATGACCTTCTGATATCCCACGGAAACTCATGTGTATAAGTAAGAACAAGAAGTCTGAAATTCCTTATGAGTAGAACAACAGCAGCGCATGAAAACAGATGTAACTCCTATTCTGTTAATCCAATGAAGTTGTAGTTTATACTGTTGGAAAGCTGTTGAAATCCTCTACAACTTTTGTATAGAACACTTTTTCTGATTCCAAACATAATTTGGTCGAAAACTGTGCACCACAAAACTACTCCAGGTTTCAGATAGCACAACTATATCATCTTGTGATTTCCATAACTCCCAAACCAAAATAGCTATGGAATTGATTCCAGCGGCAGATGAAACATACAAGAGTCTTCTTTTATCTATAAAAGTTTCATAACTTTTGGATGCCCAGATCTGGAGATATTTCATGATGAACACAGACTGCTCTAGAAAACAGGATGGATAAAACAGGAGAAAACCAAAACCCGCATATTTACTTCATTAATCCTTATGCCTTAGGCCTATAGACTAAATGAAATTGTGGAAAATCCCCACAAGATCATTACAATCATTACAAAGATCCAAAACAAGCACATGCATAATGAAAATTCAACAAGCAATTAAGGTGCATACTTCAATCATTGACTCAGCTTGCGATGCTATCGTTCTATTCATATTAAGGGCAAATATCCTAAAGCTCCACTTCCGATGTCACAGGAAGATGGTAAGAGACAAGATTCTAAGAGCATATCAAAGCAAGGAGTGAAGATGAGAGCAAAGGCTTAAACAAGTATCAAGAAGGAGATGAATATCAAGGGTACAGAAATAATAGAGGAGAAATATCAAGGTTTATAGAACAAGGGTCTTATAGCAATTCCTAAACCTTAAGACGACCAATTGCTAACTAGGCTTGCGTCCTACAGTCAGCATTGCTCTAATACCACTTTGTAACACCCGGTTTTAAAAACAAAACCAGATACACACCATATGTGAGCCCAGGAAGTCAAATCTCACATATAGCTACAAATAAAGGTAATATCAAATGACAATGCTTAATATATAACGTACTTATTATAAAAGATATAACCTTAGATAGCAAACAGCGGAAAGACAACTCCGGTCTTCTAGAAACCCTTGTGTGACAAGTGATGCATGCTTGGAAGCCACCCTAGTTGCACAACTGGCACCTACATCTAGATGAGTGAGCATTTGCATTAACACAACTCTTGAGTTGCTTCTCTTGATCTTATGTGATGATAATTAAAACTTGATTTACGTTTAAGATAAATGCTTGTGTGTGTTGGTATTTATTAACTCCTCACTTGCTTTAGTAGTCATCTATTAATTACTTGCACCTCTAGCATTACTAAACTAGGTTGTCATCTCCGGTGATGGTGCTAGAAATGTTTGTTGATACTATCTAGCATTATTACAATAATAATACTAAGTAGATGTTTATCATTTTATATGACTAGAAATAATATAAAGATATGAATGAAAAGGATTATGCAAGTGGACAAATAATTATACCGTTGTAGCACTTCACCCGAGAGTATACCATGTATCGTATTTATATTTTACCACAGGGAAGGTGTAGTTTTGGACATGTATTGATAACATATAACATTGATGGAGAAATAAACCATAACCAATCACTCTACAAATAACTGGGGTAAGACACAAGATAAGATGTATATATGATAAGCATTGATCAAGCATTATAATAAGTAAATCACTCAGAGCACTCATATCTATGGCAATAGTGGTCAAGTTAGAATATTAGAGGAATAATTCCTAAGTCATCTTTAACTACAAGTCAAGGCATACATTGATTAGTGCAATTATACCTAGTAATCACTAATAAGATCATCATTATATCCACACATAAGGGGCATTACTTAGGTAAGTTTGAGTACAGAAACCTCTCCCCTCCTTCGAAACCGGGCCTTACTTATATGACCTATATTCGAGGAGTGAACTACAAAGGACTCAACGGGAGTGTCACATCCACAATCTACCATATGACCCAGAATATAGAGTGTATTCACAGGTAAATAGCATATAAGCACCACGCTTACATGATCTCTACCACCCACCCATGGTACCTTATTAGGCTGAATGCTATACGAACTTATGCATAAACACAATGACAAACTAATTATATTAAGTATATAATCAAAGTAGACAATAAATATTGCAATCAAGAACATGAATAAGATGAATATGAATATCATACAATTATACCAAAGCATATAAAAATAATGAAGATACAAAGACGAGAGGGGTACAAGAATTATTCCGAACCAAGCAATTGATAATGTCGGGAATCCAAGCGAAGAACTGCTTGCCTCCCTCTAGACCTAGCCTAACTAGCTAATGCTCTAGAAACTAAAGGAGCTCTGAGGATCATTAGCATTTCTATCTTCTCCAAATGACTTGATCTTAGGGGGTTGGTGTCTGCTTATATAGCCCTGGGGCTTGAACGTGAGCCCTTGAATCAAATGGACTTAAGGAACGGTGTGGATGCAACCCTAGGAGGCGGTGGAGGAACATTCTGGAAGCCAAAGGCGAGGGGGCACCAGGGGGTGCCGGCCGGCATGGGTTGGGACCAGTCGGTCCCACTTGGCTGCCTCTTGGGCCCCACCTTGGCGTGGTGTCCTATAGAACCTTCCCATGTATATGCCATGAAATAATTCCTTGAATTCATTTGACGAATAAGTCCCCCTTGATGATTTTCCGGAATAATCCTGTAGAGATCATAAATTCACCAAAACTCGTAGAATTTGTTAGTTTAAACCCTAAACCTTTGTTGGTGCTCTCATATGTGCCCTTATACATGTTTTATTGACGTTTAAATATGGTTGTTAACTACCATCAACAAGCTCCGCTAAGCTTAACCTTTGCTAGTCCCTTAGCAAAACTAAACTCAGTAAACTTGGATCAGGAGTTGCTTCAATGCTTTCACGCCTCAAAGGTACACATGTGTTCAAACAAAAATTCTCCTCTGGATTAGAATAAACCAATCTGACTTTTAAACTTACCCATATTACCTTCAACTATGGGGCTTCTTAGCCTTCACTTGGATCTTTGAGCGATTGAAAGATAGAACAATCAAGCCAAGTAATGTCTTAAGTCTTTGCTCAACCATTATTCTAGAGTTTTTTTATGTTTTTAAAATAAAACTTAGAGCTTCTATTGTATGAAACTCTCAGAGCTCTCAATATATCTAGTATTTGTGGATCCTTACCAAGGCAATGATGATGTTGTGCCTTTCTCTTCCTATAGCTAAGGTTTATAGTGGAACTCATAGAAATGGAGAAAACACGAAAGAGCATACTTGCAAATACATGTGTGTGGATGTATGGGGGATATATATATATATATATATATATATATATATATATATATATATATATATATATATATATATATATAATCGAAAAAAAGAGTTAAGTCATATAATCGAATCAAGATGTGCATGTGTGTGGATGTATGGGATATATATATATATATATATATATATATATATATATATATATATATATATATATATATATATAACCTAATTCTACTTTACTCCTTGAAAACATATCTCACTCTTTTGGAATTTGGAAACAACTTTGCAAGAAAAACATGGGCTATCTTATTCGTCTCTTCTTTTTTTTCAGGCGGACATCTGAGTGCCTATTGTTTTAGATATCTTGGACACTTGTCTATTTTTTCTCAATTCTTTTCTTTTTCTCTTTTTTTATGAATAACTTTTGAATAGCCACATGTCTCTTCTCAACAACAAAACTTTTGAGAGACAACACCAAAAACTTGGAGCATTTATTTGAGGTATATCCTATAGGGTATATTTTTGTGTTTACTCCTAGTGTAGGGGTAAAATATTTTTTTGGGTGGATCTTGATAGAATGGCATATTGTTGCGCCTACTCCCAGTGTAGGAGTAGTGCATATGTGAGTGGTGTGTACGTGATCTTGATTCTAAGAGCATGACAAACCTCTCATAAGGCATCAATAAAGCTTGATTGAACTCAATGCAAAAGCAAGTAGCATATATGAGTGAAAAGTTTTCTAGTCTAAGTATCATATATGGCTCTGGTAGGAACTCAAGCTTTGTCATACAGGAGCTCATCATGAAAGATTTTATTTTTTAAAAGATAAATCTCCAGAACTCTAGTATCGTTAGGAACAAGATAAACAACAGCTCAGACCTTCTTATATCATATCCGTCCATTACCTAGACTTAGATTAGACATGTGCTACCCATGATTTTTATGTTCAGAGTAAATTCTTATATCAAAATAGTCATATCCAAAACTCGGGAAGGCTGAAAACTAGGTACATGAAAGAATTTACAACAGAGCAACTATTCATCGTTTCTAATACAAGAGCTTACCTAGACTCCATTACTTTTTCAACTCTAAAGAATAGAAAACTGAACATACTTTTTATTTTGCTTTCAGAGTTTTAAAATCACAACTTACTATATCGATATAACTTGCTAGGATAAATTTTATTTTATTTTGATTTGTTATGCATCTATTTATTTCTTTAGCAACAATATAGCAAATTCAAAAAGAGTAAAACTAAAAAGAAAGAAATACTTAGCTAGATACTTGGAGATGCTCCTCCCCAAGCTAGATGTTGTCGTGGTTGGTTGTTTAATGTTGAGTGATCCTTCTTAGAGCATGATTTGTTAGCAGATGTCCTTCTCACCTATGAGTAGAATGAGATGTCTATAGCCGAGTGAACTTACTCTTGATCATTTGTACCATCCTACAAAATACTCCAACAAGAATACCAAAAACTCATGGGGTGGATTAAGATAAAGGGTTAGCGGTCAACCATTCAAGGAGTTGTTCTTCTTATGAGTTTAGACAAACTTTTTAGTGGTAGAATTTTAGCAGGAGGTCTATTTAGTATTTTGTATTGGATTTCCTATTTTTTATAATGTAGAAAGAAAATATGTATGCATGATAATTTTTATTTTTATGCCACCACAGTGAATATTCCCATGGGCTTTTACACTGTAAACGTACTCATGTGGGGCTTAGGATTTTATAATGATGCAATGATGGAATGTAGTATAGAAACTCTCTTCTTTTTTTAATATGCAACAATGATGACATGCAATAAAGTAGTCTTTTTATTTTTCTCTTTTCTCTATAATACAATGCAAATGCAGAAAAGTAAATATGCTAAGAAAATAATTAATGCAATGCTAGAAAGTAAATATGGATAACTACCGACCTTACGACAAGGGTTTGAATTTTTAAAATCCTCCGAACAGGACTAGGTAGGAGAGAGTACTTACTAATTAGGTGCATTATCTGGTCTGAGTGATGGAGACTCAGATGACTGCTCTTCTTGTGATGGTGATGATGTTATCTTCTCTTTCCATACCTGTTTAGTCTGAGGGCTTGATGTTGGCGGAGTGGCTTCTTCTTTGGTGGGTGCTTTAGACTCTTCATCGTCCCATTCGTTCAATTGTGGTTGACACAAGTCCTTCTCAACTTCTCCTTCCTAATCCCCCATTCATTCCTAAAGAGTTGATCCTCTTGATGGTGGGATGATCGACGTGTCCTCCTCCTAAAGCGATTCTTCTTCGGCTACTCATAAGTAGTATAACTGTTAAAGTAACAACATACCTTCTCTCGAGGGAACTAGAAGTGGATTTGTCTAGATCCGATGTAGATGACTGCATTGGTAGTGTTGAGGAGCGGTCTTCTAGAATAATAGGTGAATCATCTTTTTCTTCCATGTCCAAGGCCATAAAGTCGGTGGGAGCATAGTGATCCTTAATCTTGACCATTATGTCCTTTGCTATGCCCTCCAAGAATCGGATTGATTGGTCCACCATCTGCAGCTGCATATATGTTGGGTACAAAAGTTTGATACCAAATAAATATTCATACATTACCTTGGACATTATGTTGACACCCGATCCAACGTCACAGAAAGTCTTGTGGAAGATCTTTTGACTAATGGTACACTCGATCGTCGATACACTAGGGTCATCCTTCTTAGCAAGGAATGGTGGAGCGAGGAGGTGGTCGTACTCTGATCAGATGGTGTTGATTATGTTGATTGTCTCTTCAGGTGACTGACTAGTCTTGTTCTTCCTCCTTCTGTTCTTCTTCTTCTTGGTCACTGCTGGGGCAGGTATGTCGTCTATGGATGAACAAGAGAATATAGTATGTGGTCTTTGAATGAGAACTTCTCCTTTCTATCCTTGATAGTGAAATAGATCTTGGCGGTGTCCGCATAGATGATGGCCTTTGCGGTGCTCAGGAAGGGTCGGCCCAAAATGATGGGTGCCCTCTCATCTCCACCTATTTCTAGAACCACAAATTCTATGGGAACATATGATTGTGCCACTCGAATGATGGCACCTTTTAGAATTCCTTTGGGGGTAGCAGAGTGACTGATCTGCAAACTACAAACACATATTTATGTAAAACAAAGGATCTCCTATAATTTTATCATAAATTACCTTAGGCATGATATTGACACTTGCTCTGAAGTCATAGATAGCTTCTTAGAAGATGTGAGGTACAATGATGATAGGGATGACATGTCTCCCTGGATCACCTTTCTTGTTGGGGAGTGAATAATCTATCCACCTTTCCTTTGACAGTTGAGTGTAATAGAAATCGGCATTGTGATTACCGACAAGATTTACTGTTTCTAAATCTTTCGGTTGCCCCAGAATCTTACCTTTATCGGATGAAAGAACAATAGCTGCCAGCTGAGCTATTTGTGATTCTATCATTTTATTAAAGCTATACTGATTTTTAATGGCAGAAGCAATTGCATCCATTCTAGTACTTATGTTCTCTAGGATTTTATCATTAGAAGCTATTTTCTTTGTTGGCATAGAACCACTATTTTGCCTTTCCCAAGAGTGAAAATAGGAAAAGGCAGACTAGAATAGCATCCTTAGTTACTCCATTCATAGTGAAGGTGCTACAGATCTCCAAAAAGTGTTAGAGATGTGCACTTATATCTTCATGTGCCTTCCTAGAAAATTAGCTGGCTTGCACCATGTTGATGACAGTAGGCTTGAGCTCGAATCCATTATCTCCAGCATTGACATCAGGTCCAGTACGGATGTTGGATGTAGATCGAGCAGAGAATTCATGAAGACCCTTGTTAGCCAAGGCTTCAAATTCTGGTGTTAAGCTTTGCCTTATACGGGTGCCCTTCAACTCCAAAGCTGATACTCTCTTGAGTTTAACCTTAGTTCTCTTGAGTAGCACTTCTGGATCGTAAATGAAGTTTGTCGGTAGGTTAAAACCAATCATAAATTACTCTGCATAAGATACACAAGTAGACAAAACAAGGGTAAGCCTATTTGAGCAGAGATCAATGGTTATTTCAATCACACCAATCAAACTAGACAATGAACATTACAAACAAGAACATGAATAAGATGAATATGAATGTCATACAATTATACCAAAGCATATAAAAATAATAGAGATACAAAGGTGAGAGGGGTACAAGAATTATACTGAACCAAGCTCTTGACAATGTTAGGAATCCAAGTGAAAATCTACTTGCCTCCCTTTAGACCTAGACTAACTAGCTAATGCCCTAGAAACTAGAGGAGCTCTGAGGATGATTAGGATTTTGGTCTTCTCCAAATGACTTGATCTTAGGGGGCTAGGGTCTGCTTATACAGCCCTAGGGGTTGAATGTGAGCCCTTGGATCAAACTGACTTGAGGAATGGCGTAGCTGCAACCCTAGGAGGTGGTGGAGGAACATTCTGGAAGATGGAGGTGAGGAGGCACTAGGGGGTGCTAGCTAGCATGCGTGTGAGCCCGGCCAGTCCCACCTAGCAGCCACTCAGGCCCCACCTTGGCGTGGTGTCCTCTAGTCTCCTCTAGAACCTTCCCATGTATATGCCACAGAATAATTCTATGATTTCATTTGACAAATAAGTCCCCCTTGATGGTTTTCTAGAATAATCCTGTAGAGATCACAAATTCACCAAAACTCATGAAATTTGTTAGTTTAAACCCTAAACCTTTGTTGGTGCTCTCATATGTTCCCTTATATGTGTTTTATTGATCATTAAATATGGCTATTAAGTACCATCAACAAGCTTCCCCAAGCCTAACCTTTGCTAGTCCCTTAGCAAAGCTAAACTCAACAAACTTGGATCAGGAGTTGCTTCAATGCTTTCACATCTCAGAAGTACACATGTGTTCAAACAAAAATTGTCCTCCAGATTAGAATAAACTGATCTAACTTTCAAACTTACTCATATTACCTTCAACCATGGGGCTTCTTAGCCTTCACTTGGGTCTTTGAGCATTTGAAAGACAGAACAATCAAGCCAAACACTATGTCTTAGGTCTTTACTCAACCATTGTTCTAGAGTTTTTTTATGTTTTTAAAATAAAACTCAGAGCTTCTATTTTATGACACTCTCATGTATAAGGGCACATATGAGAGCACCAATAAAGGTTTAGGGTTTAAAATGACAAATTCCATGAGTTTTGGTGAATCTGTGATCTCTGTAGGATTATTATAGAAAACTATCAAGGGGGACTTATTCATCAAATGAAATCAAGGAATTATTTCGTGGCATATACATGGAAAGGTTCTAGAGGACACCAGAGAACACCATGCCAAGGTGGGACCCGAGATGCTGCCAGGTAGGACCGGTTGGTCCCACCACCATGCCTGCCGGCACCCCCTGGTGCCCCCTCACCCCCATCTTTCAGAATGTTCCTCCATTGCATCCTTTGGTTGCATCCACGCCATTTCTTAAATTGGATTGATCCAAGGGCTCACATACCCGAGCCCCCTGAGATCAAGTCATTTGGAGAAGATAGAAACCCTAATCATCCTCAGAGCTTCTCTAATTTTTAGGGCATTAGCTAGTTAGGCTAGGTCTAGAGGGAGACAAGCAGATCTTCGCTTGGATTCCCGACATTGTCAAGAGCTTGATTTATTATAATTCTTGTACCCCTCTCGCCTTTGTATCTCCATTATTTTTATATGCTTTGGTATAATTGTATGACATTCATATTCATCTTATTCATGTTCTTGGTTGTAATGTTCATTGTCTACTTTGATTATATACTTAGTATAGTTAGTTTATCATTGTGTTTATGCATAAGTTCGTATAGCATTCACCCTAATAAGGTACATGGGTGGGTGGTAGAGATCATGTAAGCGTGGTGCTTATATGCTATTTACCTGCGAATACACTCTATATTCTGGGTCATGTAGTAGATCGCGGATGTGACACTCCCGTTGAGTCCTTTGTAGTCCACTCCCTGAATATAGGTCATAGAAGTAGGGCCTGGTTATGAAGGAAGGGAGAGGTTTTTGTACTCAAACTTTCCTAAGGAATGCCCCTTATGTGTGGATATAATGACGATCTTAGCAATGATTGCTAGGTGTAATTGCACTAATCAATGTATGCTTTAACTTGTAGTTAAGGATGACTTAGGAATTATTCCTCGAATATTCTAACTTGACCATGCTATTGCCACAGAAAGGAGTGCTTTGAGTGATTTACTTATTATAATGCTTAATCAATGCTTATCATATATACGTCTTATCTTGTGACTTACCCCTGTTTTGAGTAGAGTGATTGTTTACGGTTTATTTCTCCATCAATGTTATAAGTTATCAATACATGTACAGAGCTACACCTTCCCTGTGGTAAAATATAAATACGATACTTGGTATACTCTCGGGTGAAGTGCTACAATGGTATAATTGTCTATCCGCTTGCAGAATCCTTTTCATTCATATCTTTATATTCTTTCTAGTCATATAAAATGATAAACATCTACTTAGTATTATTAAACATCTACTTTGTATTATTCTTGTAATAATGCTAGATAGTACCAACAAACATTTCTAGCACCATCACTAGGGATGACAACCTAGTTTAGTAATGCTAGAGGTGTAGGTAATTAATAGGTGACTACTAAAATAAGTGAGGAGTTAACATATACCAGTAGTTGCCAAATGAGCACATTCACCA
Source organism: Saccharum hybrid cultivar R570 (assembly GCA_038087645.1). Lineage (NCBI taxonomy): Eukaryota > Viridiplantae > Streptophyta > Magnoliopsida > Poales > Poaceae > Saccharum > Saccharum hybrid cultivar. Next base: position 9,122,598 of record JAQSUU010000704.1, on the reverse strand, counting down.
CAAGGTGAAGTGTGCCTATTTAGTCCACGAGCCTGACAGTAGGTGAAGTAGTCACGTGGTATCAGGGTCCAAAGTAGTAGTCTTCAGGTGCTCATCCAATGCAGAAATAAGTACAGTCATCACAAGATGACGTGTACACACATAGTCCCTGAGCTTGCTAGAAGATTGTGAAAAAATCTTGTAGCAGGGTCATAAAGGAAATAGCCTGTTGAAAATATCAGCACATGTGCTTTTTAATTCATGCTTCCTTGCTCGTTTTAGCGACCCATGTGGGGCGCTTACTACGGTTGCCGAACACGCCGGTCCAGCTAATGGCCTGCAAAGCCAGTGGGGAGCACGGAAGGTGGAGCGATAGTGTTGGCACGGTTTCCCAAAACCCTAGAAGCGGAAGAGGCAGGGGGAACTGCTATTAATTCCCACAGCCAATGGCGCCTCCTTCACTTTCCTGTTTGCTTTGCCTTCTTCCTTCCTTGCGCACTCGCTTCGCCTGATACCGCTTAGACCTATTGTCTTCTATGCGACCACGAATGTCGGCGCCATCGGTGTTGAGGTGATCACGTAAGTCACGTGGCGGTTGGTTCACTTCCTGTTGATCATTGCGGTTACCACCGTGGCTTCCTTGAGGGCGTGGAGGGCGTCCATCATTGTGGAAGTGAGCTTCATAGTTGCCCCTGGATCCTCTATAGAGATAGGGGCCACCACCTTGGTGTTGAGGGCGTTCATTGTCCTGATAGTGGCCTCCACCATCGCAATGAGAGCGATGGCTACGTGCTAAAGTAGATGAATGAGATGGAAGCAGATTTCAGATCTCATTAACTTGGACCTACGCCACCATGATGTGCGCTCAGATCTTCTTGACTTTCGGAGATTGGCCAAGTTTTTTGAGTTCGTTAAAGGTGACCGTGAGGTTGGCGCTTGGGGTCCAGTGGACTGGCTGGTCTCCAACCATGTTGAACTCTTCCTAAAGATTATAGCGGGGTGGGGCGAGCCATTTGCATTCTGGCCATTTGTGTTTTGAGCGGCTTCATCATCGCGGTGTTGTTGGCGATTGGCATTCTTTGCCAAGTGTGCTTCACATTCTTTAGGAGTCTCACCGTCTTTGGTACCACTATCCACGCTGACGTGGAAGATCATGCCCCCAAACCTCGGAGGGAAAGTAGGGCAACTCGATGCAGTCTTACTCGAGCCCTCGGAGAACTCATCGGGGCTCTCATTCAAGATGTTATGGAGAGACTCAGTTAGATCAGGAGAATCATCTGTGAGCTAGTGGATGGCTACCATGTTGACCATAGGAGCGGGCTGATCGGAATCGGCTAGGTCAATCACATAGAGGCCGAAGACGTGACTACATTTGGCGTGATCTATGAAGAGGTGGTGGACAGCATCGTGGTAAGTTGATCCTGTGCTTTCCAACCCAAAAGGATAGGGTTTCGGCAGGTTCTCCGTCCAGGCCTCGTAATCCACTAGGCGCAAGGCTATGGCTAGAAGTGGTCGACGTCGCACGGTGCGCCCTTGTGGAGTTGTCATGATCACCAGATCTTTGGTTGCCTTATGGATGTGTCTGAGCAGGGCACTCAGAGGCAACGACTTGGTGATCTTGGGGCATAGGGCATTCATCGCCTGTGGTAGACCAATCTAGGACCGACTCCACGAGAGACAAGGTCTCGGCTAGGCCATTGGTGACCTGATTGATTGATTCGATCAGATCGTCGTTGTTGATGGGCCTCCTCGTCCAGCGACGGATTACTGGAATCGAAGAAGTTGATGCCATGATTGGCGCGATCTGCGTGGGATTGGCCTACGCTGCCTCCACGGTCTCCTCGAAGCCGTTGGCTCCAATGATCATGGACCCGGCCATGAAGGACTAGCCAGGCTCGAGAAGGGCCATGGAGCTCAGAAAATGGACCATCTGGTCCGCCATGGATTCAGCAGGCACACCCCCTACCTACCATGCCACTGTTGACGAAGTATGGTCGGCAGTCTATCGAGGGTTATGTCCGCGGTAGTAGATGAATCGGTAGAGGTGCACGAGAGACGAACTAGAGGGGATACAGAACGTGATTTAGGCAGTACGGGCCGTCGGCATGACGTAACACCCTAAGTCCTGTGTCTGTACGGATTGTATTGCTTATGATCAAATGAAAACGAGTAGGATCCCTACCCGCCTTATATAGTCCGGGGGGTAGGGTTACAGATCGGTTGTTCCTATCATGATCGGCGTACAAGATAAGGAGTTACACATATCACAGGATCCTACATATCCTATCGGATTCTACTTGATCGCCAAGGATATGTGCGCCACCTTGCTGGACATGCCGATCTACACCGAGCTCCATGCGGTGCTTTCTTGTGGGCTAGGCCTCCCCTGGCGGCTCGGCCCACTCACGGTCTTGTGGGTACTGGGGGTTACACCCCCACACTACCTCGGCGAGCTTTCCTCGCCAAGAAACATAGCCTATGCTAGGTATTGAAGGAGGAAAGGGGCTAGGAGCCACAGGCCATGTCTGCCTTGCCGGAGCTAGCACGCCCCTTGCCACCGCCATGCTGAAGGTGTTCCAACTGATATCGGCCACCTCAATGGTCGAGGAAAGGCTGATGGTGTCCACCGTAGCACCACACACCTATCCACATAGTTGGTTTGCCCGATAGCCAACTCTAGCCCCTAGATCACTGGAGCCATGACCTCGCTGGTGCACCGTTGTGGCCTCGGCCATGGTACAGACTCCACTATGCCAAACAGTCACAGTCGTAGCCCCCCATAGCTCACCTATGACCTCGTTTGCACATAAAAGGGCCACCTTGAGATCTAGCCATGTGAGCCACCACGCCGCCATGTTTGTCACGCCTCCATCACCCCAACCAATGCCGACAGACCCCCATAGCGCCACCTATACCCCTTAGTCACGTTTGTCGAACTACCTTGAAGCTTCAGGAGGCCGTGAACGCCTAGCGCCCGTCGGCAATGCCGAGGCCACCGTGCTCGTCGGACCTGCCATATTCCACCATGATCGTTGTGCTGACCACCAAGTTGCCACTTTCGGCCATGTCGTGTCCGCCGGAGCACCATGGAGCCCTAGGAGGCAATAGAAGCCCTCGCTGGCCACCGCCTAGCCTCATCGAGCTCTTGTCGCTGATGAAGTCCAATTGGGGACTCGCGTCAAAGCACCGGCACGAAGCCGAGCACCCTATTCATCCTCACGTGTGCTAGATCCACCATGCACCCCCCACGCAAGCCAAGCCCCCGCATAGACTTGGTCCACCTTAAACCGAGAGATGGGACCACAATGAAATGGAGCCCTAGTCCACTGTACGGTACCCCCTTAGACGTGGCCCACTTAAAACCTAGATCGCCACATGGCTTCATGAGAAGCCAACACGTGTCTAAGCTGCCCGGCCCAGGCCATCCCATGATTCGTCCCGCTAGGCCCAGTGAGGGCCAGGTCAACGTTGATTGTTGACCGGTCAACACTGACCCTTGACCCAGTTCCACATGTCAGTCTTTGTTGACCCCTAGAGCCCACTTGTCAGTGACTCAGACACAGCCGCCCAATCACCGCCTGACACGTGTCACCCCCTGGTTTACCATACCCCTGCCTTTTCATTTTCAGAAAATGAATTAAACTTAGGAAATTCGTAGTCAATTCATCTAACCTCAGAAAGATATGAGACTAGTGCCTAGATTTTTCTAAAATTGAGCTCTAACATCATAGGATTGTGTTTTGTGTATTTGGATCTTTTGGATTTCTATTGCTTCTTTGTGATCATCTATAAGATAGCCCTGGAGGAGCAGCTTGAAGAGGACCATGACTACACGGAGGAGCTTGGAGACGTCTAGCCAGTAGGTGCTACGTCCCACACAACCTCGTATGATCCTATTAGACATGCAACCAGGACTAAAATCATCCTGCAAAAGCCTGCGACGCTGGCCGTTGGGCTCGGGATTTTAGTCTTGATTAGTGGCTCAAACCGGGATTAGTGATCCCTTGTTCCCGGTCCAATTCTAGCTAGGACTAAAGGTAAATACGGAAGATCTATTCTCTACCATTGAATTAGTTATTAGAGACATGCAATCGTGGCTTGTCTCTGATGTAGTGTCTTCTTAACAAGTTTCTAGCACAGAACAGAAGTTCTGTGTTCTCTATTCGGGTGACTCGATCCACTGATGAGCTGACAACTCATTGCACGAGCCACTTTCCACGCCTCACAGATGGAAGAGCTAATGTAGTGTAAAATCGTGGTACTTATCACTTTATTATGATTTTTTTATGGAAACCATAGTTTGCACACATGCATGGGCCGTCGCCTTCTTTTATTCATTCATTCATTCGTCAATCGTAGAAGTTGAAACCCATGCGTTGGCTCGTCATTCATTCATTCATATTCAAGGAAGAGCTAATGAGTCCGACTCATTTATTCATTCATTCATTTATTCATACATATCCGTAGTCAGGCTGCTCAAGTTGAAACACGTAGAGAACGAATTAAGAAGCAGCCACAGACAGAGTCCGGCCGTACGACCGTATACGTAGCTAGGATATTAACCATCGAGGACGCTGCTGCAATCGCACAAATCACACGTGGCCTCAGGGCAGCAATAGCAGATGAAATCGGAGGTGTCTACCGCCAGAACTGCAAATTAAAGCCAGCGTGAAAAAAAGAAAAGAAAAGAAAAGAAAGCGATTAATTAATTATTCTTTCCAATGAAAGGTTGAAACCATACGTATTAATTAATAATATAAAGAGAAAGAGACATATATACATCTATTTATCAAATTGTTTTGCCAACAACAATTCTCAGTTGAACAGGTTCTCTTAATTAATACACATAATTTTTTATATATTTGTTGAGGCCTTATTTTAAAGTATATTTCTGATATTTTCAAGATATCTTTCTATATCGATCATTTCTTCCAAACTTTCGATATCGTCACATACTTTCTTTAATCCATCCATAAAACTTAGTGGTCTTATATCTCTATATACTAGTTGAAGTGACTTGTCTCTTCTACATAGGCTCTCATACTTCCATTTTCTGAGTTTAATGATCTAGTATATACTCAACTATTCCAGATGATGCTAACCCAATATCTTTATTGCTATGTTCAGCAATATTATAATTAGTATTATGAAGTTTCTTTGATACCCAGGTCAGGTTTAATTTGGTACAGCTATAACACGCTAAGGAAACGCGCGGTCCGAAAGACGTTTCATTCAAATAACTTTTGAAATTTGAGTTACTATTCATGGCACTATTCAAAATATATACTAACTCCCAGCGTACGTCTACAAAAACACTAGGGATCGGATAGGATCAGATATGGTGTACACAGCCGTAGCAGATACATATACGCGCACAGAGTGGATTCACGTACCGTGAGGCATGAAAATAGGCAGCAGGGCCACGACCCAGATGAAGAGCGCAAGGATCACCCTCTTGCCGGCCATGTCGATGTCCTCGTGGTCTTGACCGCTCGGAATGGCGTGCGCCTGAGCTTTCGATCGATATGATCTGCGGCTGATATATCCACCTCAAAGGTGTGTGCCTTTTTACATATATATAGGTAGCCAATACGGCGCCATACATATGGTTATATACGTTTGCTTGGTAGAACCAATGCGAGCCATGGCTTGCTTATTGATAGCTCCAATCCAATGCCAGGCAGAGCTTCCTTGAAACATCCCCAAACGCACTGTACCCCAATGCTTGCCGAGTTGGTGACAGTCTTCATTGCTTTGGCTGCCATCCTCAATTCTAGATTCTAGTGGTTGCCGGACAGATTAGCTTGTTTCTGTTGGCAAAGTACCGGATGTATCATTCTAGTGGTTGCCGGACAGTGTTTTTTAGCTTTTTTCCGTTGGGTTTGCCAGTCACTATACAGGTCTATTACCAGCCCAGCCACCAGATACAACAGATCAGCATCGCAGATCACCAGGAGAAATTTTAAATTCTGGTTGTGGTATATATATACTACATATATTTAGTATTTTCTATATATTTTAGGTATGGCGGTCGCCAACACTAGCCAGATAGCTGACTCTGCCTATGATTATCTTGGTGAGCCAACTTTGGCGGCCATCTTCAATTCAACATTAAAGTTTCCTTTTTTAGAGAGTAATTCTACACACATTAAAGTTTCAAGAGTGTCTCATAGTCCTTCACATAGACAACATAACATATTATGGATTGAAATTTTAGAATTTTTCCTCTTCAACATATACAAGCAAATCCCGCTTAATATTGCATATAATGTTACTATTCATCCATTCATCACCCATTGTGTTCCTTGAAACATGCCCAAACGGACTGTACTCCTGAATGCACGGCGAGTTGGCGACAGATTAGCTAGCTAGCTTCTTTCTATTTTTTTTAGAGGGGATTAGCTTCTCTCTGTTCGGTTTGCTAATCGCTATATAGGTCCATCACCAGCCCTGCCACCAGATACAACAGATCAGCATGTATTTTTGACGTATATCATATATATACACACTACATATTTAGTATTTTCTACATACTTTAGGTGCGGCGGTCATCAAAGTTAGCCAGATAGCTAGCTCCGCTCATGATTATCATGGTGAGCCAACTTTGGCTGCCATTCTCAATTCTACATTAAAGTTTCTTTTTTTAGAGAGTAACTCTACATAAATTAAAGTTTCAAGAGTGCCTCGTAGTCCTTCACATAAACAACATAACATATTGTGGAGAAAGGAGATGGGGGGAATGTATTCTTTGCCTTTGTCTTCAGCCTCCGGCTGTTCACTGATTTTTGCTGGACCAGACCGTCGCCGCCTTCTCATCGTCGTCCTCAACGCTGTCCTCGTGGGAGTCGCTCCGTCGTTGCTGCCACCGCGCATGATGCTGTCGCGGCCGTAGTGGCAGGTGCCGGATCCGCCGCGTCTCAGCTGGTAGGGCATCGTTAGATGTCGGTCGGTGGGGGGGGGGGGGGGGGGGAATGCCACCGGCCGGCTGTCTGGGCGAGCGGGCACCTCCAGCACCCTAGCTCTTCCTAACGCACCACGGCTGGCCTGGGGCATGGGCCCGCTGCTGGGAGCATAGAGTCAAACCCTGCTGGTTTTGGAATTTCAAACATCACCACTAGGTGGACAAGGCGCCATCGCCGCCCTTGCTTGGTGTATTGGATCTAAGCACATCCTGGGCGAATATGTCCACTATTGGCACTTTCCTCTGCCGTGAGCTGCAGCCGCGGCCTAGTGTCATTGGCGCTTAGTCCCACCGCGCCTTTGCCAGCTGGCCGGCCGTGTCTCCTAGTCCCCGTCCTGGGCCCTTGGCTGTGCGGGCTGCGGCATGGTGCCACCGCCGGCTGGTCAAGCCTGTTCGCCTAGGCCCGCGCCCCTTTTGTTTCACGCATACAAGAGCAACTGTGCCGCAATCGGCACTGCAGCGCGCTTCCACCCTGGCCGCCGGCCGAGGCCGAGCGCAGTAGCCGTCGCTTGCCTGCTATAACAATCCAGAAAATCCTATACCCAAAATACCAACTTTCAAAAACTTTTTCCAAAAGCCCTTGTGTGACAAGTGATGCACGCTTGGAAGCCACTCTATTTGCACAACTAGCACCTACATCTAGATGAGTGAGCATTTGCATTAACACAACTCTTGAGTTGCTTCTCTTGATCTTATGTGATGATAATTAAAACTTGATCTACGTTTAAGATAAATGCTTGTGTGTGTGTGGGCCCCAGCCCTCGCTAGACCCAAAAGACCCCTAAGGTGACCTAGGTGGACCCCACTGAGGAGGTATACATGTATGCAATACATGCATACAAGTATAAGTGTTAAGGAATAGGAATAAGAATAGAGGAGGAAATAGAAAAGGAGATATAGAAATACAAAAGAAAAGGGAAAGAGGCACGAGCCCCAAGCCAGCCCAGCTTACCTGTGTTGCCCCTGCTCCCGCCTTCCGGCCCAACTGGCCAGCCAGCCCATCCCTGCCCACGCGCCCGCCTCGTTGAAGAAGCCCACACCGAATATGCCACCACCGCGCCCTGTTCCCCTCCCTTTGTTGGTCGTTGACATGTCGCCCCATGGGACCCACTTGTCATCCTCTCTATTTTCCCTTTACCTCTACTTTTCTTCGCCCCTCTGCTTTTCCCACCGGCGAGCACCGAGGCCTAGGGCCACACCCCACTAGATGAATGCCACGATCACGATCCGTGGCACCTTCCTCACCCGTAGCTACCGCCATTATGTCCACGCCCGTGGCCCCGTCGTGCGACGTCGGCATCACCTCTCCAACCACCCTTTACCACCGCCTTTCAAAATTTGGAGCACCAGTGCCCGTGTGAGCTTCTCGCTCACACCAAAACCCTAGCCTAAATCCCTGGATCACCCTACATGTGGCCCTTGCCCCTTCCTTGCCTTCGACCGCCCACCGTGGCGGGCCAACATGAAACGATCCTGATTCTCTCAAAGGGAAATCCACATATTCGAAGTAAATGTGATAGTCCTAGGCGATCATTCCATCACATTATCCAATAACAGTCGATATCACAGTCATACATCGAATACCTATCTTCAAAGGAGTAAAAAAGCAAGGTTTACTCATTATTACATCACCACTTGGTGGAATCACTCAGAGCATGCAGCAACAAAAACAACATCAGGTAGAACAGTAGCGGGCGTCGACTCCATCTTCACGAACCGAACTTGAGTGCAGGAACATGACCTCTAATCCTCCCAACCATCTCCCTGGAAGTCGTACTCAGGCTCGGAACCTGTCAAACAATTGTTAGTACGATTTGTACGAGCCACTAGCTCCCACCCTATGCATTGCGCTTGCTTTGTGGTAGTGGAATGCAAGGGTAGAGCAAAAGACCTATTTGTGGCTATAGTTTTCCTATGCGAGTATGTCATGTTTCAATAATAATTCATCAAGTTTTAACCCATCTCATCCACACGTTCTCCCATCCCACGACACATATCTCACCACTCTCACACTCTCTACGTGACAAGAACGACTCCCTCTCGTGCCTTGCCTCATCGGTCAAAGCCAGAATCCAACACAAAAAACCCAGGGGGAGAAAAGAAATGACTCCACTCACTAACAAGGGAAGCGTAGGTCATAGGAATGTTCATATCCGAGGACACGGCTAAATGTATAGATCGATCAACTCTGTAGAGCATGTACACCTAGAAGTACAAGATCACCATCATGGGCGCATGCACGGCTTAGGCTGATACTGGGCTACCTTCCAATCGGTGCGATGCCACCCTACCACTCAGCCCTGGGCCACCCAGAGTCCACCAAAACGCTGAGACTGTGAGACGTAGTATCGGGCCCTAGAGGTCACTACGCTATCTTAGGAGGGTGTGGGCCACATGCCCGTACCTCCCTACACTATCCACTCCCAACCTAGTAGTAGTGGCACCGTCCGAGCTGGTCAGCATCTGCCCCCCACCCATTCAGGAACGAGTGGCGTGTATGTAGGGTCCTATGATCCGGTTCTCTTGACATACCAATCCTTAGGTGGACCAGACATGATATCTTCTCAAGGGGATAACCAACACCCCATGCCTGGATGGCACTCCATCCTAGGGCTTCATCCCACAAAGACACTCTACCCTAGGATCTCCTCATCTCACATGCACCTGCCACAGGTACCTCTCGTAGGGGATGCCCAGGTTGCAACCCCCCGGCAAGACTTGTCCAACAACTCGTCGTAAGATCCTACCCGATCGACGTAACCCTGACCACACCCAAAACGCATGCCAAGATCTCCCTAGTTGTTTCCACATTATCGGCACCACATGCCTTAATCGCTCACAAACAATCCTCCACCAAGCATCACATCACAGATATAATGCGTAGTAGAAGTAGTAGCAAGTAAGTAAGCGAGCGTCTAGCCTAACAGCGGGTGTGCAGGGGCATAGGTTGCGACAAGGTAAAGGCTTACAAGCAAATCTACCATGCAACCTATCACCGATCATTTGCATAAAAGTAAAGCGCTAGCATCTACATTATAGCTTGTCTAGTAGGGTTCTACGAGGTTGGGTGGGACATGGCACCTGGCAGGTCATCTCCAAGCTCCTCTGTGTAGGGGTCATACTCCTTAGTCGGTAGCTCCTCCAGGTTTGTCAAACAAGACATATAGCGGCGATAAGCGACTCCTATAGATGATCACAAAGAAGCAAAGGAAATTCAAAATATCCAAATGCACTCAAACAAGAGCTAATTTTTAGAAAAATTTGGACTCTGGTTTCATATTTTTCTGAAGTCGTATGAATTTTCTACAAATTTCTAAGTTTAAATCATATTTTGAAAAAGAAAAAGAAATGGAAAAAACCAGGGATTGACATGTGGCAGCACGAGATTGGTTGAAGCGCTGCAGAGACTGACAGGTGGGGTCGGTCAACGGTTAGCATTGACTGGTCAATGGTCAACGTTGGCCGGGCTCGGACTAGGCCTGGCGAGCCGGATATTGGGCCAGGTTGGGCCGTTCTGGGTTGTGCTAGGCCTAGACACGTGTCGGCTCCTTGGTCAGCCACGTGGCGCATGAGGGCCTCTATTGGGCTCGGTCCACGGGTCGGCTCATGGTGGGCGCGGGGCTGGTGCACCATGGACCATAGGTTGGTCCACGGTGGACTATGTCTCTCCCTTAGCTCACGATGCACCGAGCGCACCGAGAGGCTTAGGCACGATGGCTCCCCTTCTCTCTGTCTCGTGGCGGCGCTCCTCGCCAATGGAGAACTCGTGCGTTCTCTTGCTATGGTGGCTCGGCGAGGCTGCTAGGGGCTCTATGGCTTCGCGGGCTCACAGCGAACTCGCCATAGGGCTAAAGGCAGCGGCTTGGGGTTCCAAGCAACCGGCAATGGTGGCCTAGCGGCTCACGGTGGTGCAGGGATGGCAGTGAAGGTGTTGCTCCGGTGGGGGGTCCTTTCCACCTCCTGGTGCTCTAGTGAGCATGGCTAGGGCACTAGGTGAAGCTCTACAAGCTCTGGTGAGGATGGCCGTGGTGATAGTGGCTCGACGGTGGTGGCAAGGTGGCTATGGCCACGATTGGAGCCAAAGGTGGCTCCTTTCCAACATTTGGGGTTGTGGGCAAGCTGATCGGCCCATCTGCGGTGACCAAAAGGCGTAGCGAAGCCTATACCACGGTGAGGTGCGTGGTGGCGCTCTAACGAGGTTGCAGCTATGGTGAAACAAGGCAAGACAGGGGCTTTCTGTTCAACTAGCTACATGGTGACGTGCATAGGGTCACGACAAAGCTCGACGGCCATCTCTCGTTATGTGAGGTGAAGGAGTTGGCCGAATCATCCCTAGCACAGCGGTGGCATGGGCGTGTGACGGTCCGACAAGGCAGACACAACCAGTGGCCCCTGGGGCTCCTCTTCTCTTCCCCTCTAGCGCGTGATGCATCCCTTGGCGAGGTGAAGCTTGCTGAGGTGCTCGTTCTATCTCTACTGGCTCGAGGTGGTCGGAACGGAGTGGCAGCGTGACGGATGCCGGCCATGGCGGGTGCGGCATGTAGGCGCTGGTGTTCCTGAGCACTAGTGGCTCGGCAAGGCCAGTCCTTGGCTTGTGTGCATGTGTGTGTGTGTGTAGTGCATCACAACGGCGAAAAGGCCAGCCTTTGGCCCTCCTAAGGCGAAGGACATGGCAGTGTGGCCATGGTGTGCCCACGGTGACGAGTATGGGGGAGTAGTGTTGGGGCTTACGTGGTGGCGGGTTAGGTAGGATGGTGGTGCGGTGGCAGGTCGAGGCTACGGCGAGAGGTAGCAGTGCAGTGCCGAACCGCTACGGCGAGGAAGACGAGCGAGGCGCCATCTTCTTCTTTGGCAAGCTCGGGCAATTCCGACGGGCTCAGCTCCTTCCCTCCTTCCTTCTTCTCCTCCTCTAGGGCATTGTGGTGGTCATGGGTCACCACTAGGTGGTGGCGGGGAAAGGGTGAGGTGCTAGGGCACTAGAGCTACCCTCTTATAGGGAGGCTGCAGTCATGGTGGAGTGGCAGACGGTAGGGAGAGGGGTTAGGCCATGTGTAGGGCGATCAAGCCCCTAGGGCTAGGGGTTGGAGCTAGGCACGGGATCACGGGTGGTTGGGTGCTCCCAATTTCAAATCCTTGGCGCTCAAGACGAGGACGGGTAGTGTTAGGGATGCACGTTGTGACGCCGGCTAGGAAGACGAGGCGCGCTGGGGCTGTGGACGTGGCATGCATCCACTCGTTGGAGCGCAACGGCTAGGGGCTTGGATGGCCAGGGCGTACGGGGGACCACGAGATTCCCTCGGTCGTCAGTGCTCCACTTTTGCAAAAGTAGAGGAGGGTATCAGGTTGGGGATGATAGCCGGGCCCTGCCCATCAGCAATTGCTGGAAGATGACGATGGCAGCGCGTCGTGATGTGGGAGCGCAGGCATAGGCCACTAGATAGGCCGGCTTAGCCACGTGCGGGTGCAGGTGAGCGCGAAGCTAGGCCACGAGTTGGGCCAGCAGCAGCCATGCATGGGCACGGGCGCATGCGGGGGAGGCTGGGCCGCAGTGGGGTAGCTAGGTTGGCTGGGCTGCTTCCTTTTTCTCCTTTTCTCTCTTTTTCTAATTCCTTTTCTATTTCTATTTCTCAGGCTTCTATGTATGCATACATGTGTTGCCAACATGTACACACCCTTGTGGGGTCCACTAGGGGTCAACTAGGGTATTAAGGTCCAAGCCAAGGGTTGGCAACTCACACACAACAAGTTGATTAAAAGGTTTAGTTGATTTTATTACATCACATAAAATCAAGAAGATGCAACTCATATGTTGACTTAAAATGCAAATGCTCAACCATGCCTACATGGGATCTACTTGTGCAACTACAAGGGTGGTTTCCCAGCATGCACACTCACCATGCATGGGTTTTGTTAGAAAAATTTTTAAGTTTAGATTTTTGGGTTATTGGAAAACCTGGGTTGTTACAGTCCTCCCCCTCATAGGAATCTCGTCCGGAGATTTAACGTGTAACGTACCTTTCAAAGAGGTATGGGTAATGCATCCGAAGCTTTGACTCCTTGTCCCAAGTAGCTTCTCATTCAGTGTGGTTACTCCACTGAACCTTGCACATGGGTATGATGGTGCTTCTAGTTTATTTCTCGGCCCGTCAAGTATCCAAATAGGGTGCTTTCCTTATACTCTAGAGTGTCCTATATATTGAGTGCCTCTCTAGGCACTTGCTCATCTGGTAGCTTCAAGCACTTGCATAACTAAGACAAATGGAACAATGGGTGCACTCTGGTCAACTCTTCTAGTAACTCCAGTTTGTAGGCTAACTTGCTAATTCTCTGACAGATCCTGTAAGGGCCTACATACCTTGGTGCCAACTTCTCTTTCACATGAAACCTAATGGTGCCTCGAAGTTGGGAGACTTTGAGGTAAACATAGTCCCCAACTTTGAACTCGAGATCTCTATGCCTGTTGTCTATGTAGCTCTTCTATCGGCTCTGTGCAATTCTCAGATTCTCTCGCACTGGGCGACTCCTTCTTTAGCGTCCTTTATCTTTGCGGGCCCAAAGAACAATCTTTCTCGTACTTCTGACCACATCAGTGGGGTCCTACATTTCCTCCCATACAAGGCCCCAAATGGTGACATCTTGAGGCTAGCCTGGTAACTGTTGTTGTAAGAGAACTCAGTGTGTGTCAAACTCTTCTCCCAATCCGATCCATACTTTAGCACACATGCTCTGAGCATATCCTCTAAGATTTGGTCCACTCTCTCTGTCTGCCCATCTGTCTGAGGGTGGTAGGCGGTGCTGTAATCTAGTCGAGTCCCAACTACCTTGTGCAGACTCTCTAGAATTTAGACACCCATTGCATCCCTCGATCGGATACTATGCCATAGAAACAGGGCGGTGCTGTAATCTAGTCTGCCCATCTGTCCGTGGAGTCTGAGAATATTGTCCACATACAGGTCAGCTAGCTTCTCAACTCGATAGTTAATCCTAACTGCCACAAAGTGAGATACCTTAGTCAACCTATCAACAATCACCCAAATCAAGTCATGGCCTTTCGCGGTCCGAGGTAGACCCACTATGAAATCCATGGATATGCTTTCCCACTTCCACATCGAAACATCTAAGGGCTTCAACAGTCCTGCCAGTCTTTGGTGCTCGGCCTTGATCCTATTGCAGATGTCACATCGCGTGACATGTCCCTCAATATCAGCTTTCATATTCTTCCACCAGTAAAGCTTCTTCAAGTTAGCATACATCTTGGTACTCCCTGGGTGAATGCAATACTTGGAGTCATGTCCTTCAGCTAGGATCTCCTCTTGCAGGGCTGTATCTAAGGGTACATAGATTCTATTCTCATACTAGTACACTCCTTGTTCATCTTCTCTAAACTTAGGACACTTGCCTTGCTCCATGAGCTCTCAGATTTCCTAGATTTCAGGGCATTCTTGCTAGGCTTTGCGGATCTGATCTTCGAGGTTGTACTGCACTCAAAGCTCTTTCAGCATTCCCTTTGGTAGGATCTCAAGATGGAGGTCCTCCATCTCCTGACTTAGCTCTGATGGTATGGCCTATATCATCAGACTATGGCAATAGCTATTGCGACTCAAGGCATCTACGGCTATGTTAGTTTTCCTTGGGTGATAGTGTATCTCCAGGTTGTAGTCCTTAATTAGCTCTAGCCATCGGCGTTGCCTCATGTTTAGATCCTCCTAGGTGAAGATGTACTTTAGGCTCTTTGTGATCTATGTAAATGTCACATTTGTTCCCGATCAAGTAGTGCCTCTAAATCTTCAAGGCATGCACCACAGCAGCAAGTTCAAGGTCATGGGTCAGGTAGCATTGCTCATGGTCCTTCAATTGTTGGGATTCATAAGCTATGACTCTCCCATTCTGCATGAGAACATAACCAAGTCCCTGTCTGGATGCATCACAATAGACCACGAAGTTTTGCTGAATGTCAGGCGATGCTAGAACAGGGGTGGTAGTAAGCTTCTGCTTCAAGGTTTGGAAGCTTTGTTCATACTCTGGCATCCACTCAAACTCATTGGTCTTCTTCAGCAGTTGGTCATTGGCTTGGCTATCTTGGAAAAGTTCTCAATGAAGTGGCGATTGTATTTTGCCAACCCAAGGAAACTCTGGGTATCAGTCACATTACAGGGTTGCTCCCACTCTTTCATAGCTTCAATCTTGGTGGGATCGACAGCTACTCCCTCAACAGTGAGAATGTGACCTAGGAAGGTGAATTCTTCAAGCTAGAACTCACACTTACTGAACTTGGCATGTAGCTGATTCTATCCCAGATTCTCCAGCACTACTCTCAAGTGTTGCTCATGTTCTTCTGTAGTGGCTGAATAGATACGAATGTCATCGATGAATACCACTATGAACTTATCCGGCTCCTCCATGAACACCTTGTTCATCATATTCATGAAGTAGGCCAGGGCATTAGTGAGTCCAAAGGACACAACAGTGAACTTGTACTTCCCATATCTCGTGACAAAGGCTGTCTTGAAAATGTCCTTAGTCCTGATCTTCATCTGATGGTACCTAGATCGGAGATGAATCTTGGAAAAGAACTTGTCATTCCTCAGTTGGTCTAGTAGATCATCTATCCTTGGCAGTGGGTACTTGCTCTTGATAGTCATGACATTCAGGTTCTAGCAGTCAATGCACATCCACATCGAACCATCCTTCTTCTTCACAAACAAGATAGGGGAACCCCATGGTGACGCACTAGGCCTAATATACCCCTTCTTAGACAAGTCCCTGAGCTGTTTCTTAAGTTCTTCCAGCTCATCAATCGACATGTGGTAGGGCCTCTTAGCAATAGGTCCCATACCAGGCAGAAGGTCAATCACAAACTCCATATCCCGATCAGGTGGCATACCTGGTAGTTCTTCGGGAAACACATCAGGATACTCGCATACTACGGTCACCTCTTCAACTAACTTGGCTTCTAAGGCACACAATGTGAAAACCATTCTCTCGAGGTTGGGCTCGCATCAGATCATGTGCCCACAAGGATGTGTTATCTCCACATATCTTGGTGATGTTACTCCCTTGTGTTGAGTCAACCAATCCATCCCTTGTATGACATCCAATCCATCGGAGGGAAGTAAGGTAAGATCGGCCAGAAAAGGGTGACTGTTGACACCTCTAATGCCATCTAAGCTAGGTTGTCATCCCCAGCATGGCGCTAGAGGTGCTGGTATTAATAAATGCAAATGCTCCTCTAGAATAAATATGAAATCCACAAGCACACAGATAATACCGATGTAGCATTTTAACCAGGAGTAATCCAGGTATCGTTATTTATATTTTTACCACTGGGAAGGGAATACTAAGGATAATGAGCAATGAGCATCACTGCATATGGTAATGAAGAGCATAACCATGTCTTTATCAATCTTCTCATACAGGGTAAGTGTCACAAGATAATAGTATATATAAATGATAAAGAATAACTAATAAGCACATAGCCACATAATAAATGATAAACATCTCAATAGATTACTCTAAGCTTATAGCACTAGCATGCATTAGGATGAACTACAAGGATAAATCCTAAGTTATTCTAACTATAAGGTCAAAGCATACAATGATTAGTACAATTACACTTGGCAATCATAGCAAGAAAAGGTTATATCTACGCATAGTGATATTACGAAGGAAGATGAAGAACATAGCAATCACTTCCCTATAATAGTTGTGTTCTGCCTGCCCTATACTTGGGAGGTCAACTACGAATGACTCAACAGGACTGTCACTCCCACGATCTAACACACGGTCCGGAATATAGGGTGCAATCACAGGAAAATACGGTATAGGCACCATGTCTACACAATATTGACCACCCACCCATGGTACCAATGAGCAAGTGCTATACGTTAAGTATACTTAAATATAATTCTGATCGAACTATGCCAAGCATATAATCAAAGTAGACTAAGAACAACATAATTGAGAACATAATCAAATAGAGCAAAGTCATATCCAATATGATAGAAAAGACTAAAGTCATATTCATTCAAATGATGAACTAGATAAATAATACAAGAACGAATATATATAGGTAGCCAATACGGCGCCATACATAAGGTTATATACGTTTGCTTGGTAGAACCAATGCGAGCCATGGCTTGCTTATTGATAGCTCCAATCCAATGCCAGGCAGAGCTTCCTTGAAACGTCCCCAAACGCACTGTACCCCAATGCTTGGCGAGTTGGTGACAGTCTTCATTGCTTTGGCTGCCATCCTCAATTCTAGATTCTAGTGGTTGCCGCACAGATTAGCTTGTTTCTGTTGGCAAAGAACCGGATGTATCATTCTAGTGGTTGCCTGATAGTGTTTTTTAGCTTCTTTCTGTTGGGTTTGCTAATCACCATACAGGCCTATTACCAGCCCAGCCACCAGATACAACAGATCAGCTTTGTACATCACTAGGAGAAATTTTAAATTCTTGTTGTGGTATATATACTACATATATTTAGTATTTTCTGCATATTTTAGGTATGGCGGTCACCAAAACTAGCCAGATAGCTGGCTCCGCCCATGATTATCTTGGTCAGCCAACTTTGGCTGCCATCCTCAATTCTACATTAAAATTTCTTTTTTTTAGAGAGTAACTCTACACACATTAAAGTTTCAAGAGTGCCTCATAGTCCTTCACATAAACAACATAACATATTATGGATTGAAATTTCAGAATTTTTCCTCTTCAACATATACAAGCAAATCCCGCTTAATATAGCATATCCTGTTACTATTCATCCATTCATCACCCATTATGTTCCATGAAACATGCCCAAACGCACTGTACTCCCCAATGCACGACGAGTTGGCGACAGCCGTGGTCTATCGCTTTTACATTGTTGGCTTTACTGTCCCGGCCGAACACATCATTCTAATGGTTGCTAGACAAATTAGCTAGCTAGCTTCTTTCTATTTTTTTTAGAGGAGATTAGCTTCTTTCTGTTCGGTTTGCTCATCGCTATATAGGTCCATCACCAGCCCGGCCACCAGATACAACAAATCAGCATGTATTTTTGACCTATATCAAATATATACAGTACATATATATATACTATTTTCTATATACTTTAGGTATGGCGGTGGAAGCTAGTCAGATAGTGGGCTCCGTTTATGATTATCTTGGTGAGCCAACATTGGCTGCTATCCTAAATTCTATGTTAAAGTTCCTTTTTTTAGACAGTAATTCTAGATACATTAAATTTTCAAGAGTACCTCGTAGTTCTTCACATAAACAACATAACATATTATGGATTGAAATTTTAGAAAAATTTTCCTCTTCAACACATACAAGCAAATCCCGCTTAATATAGCATATCCTGTTACTATTCATCCATTCATCACCCGTTATGTTCCTTGAAACATGCCCGAACGCACTGTACTCCCCCATGCACGGCGAGTTGGTGACAGCCGTGGTCGATCCCTATTGCATTGGCTCTACTGTCCGGGCCGAACACATCATTCTAGTGGTTGCCAGACAATTAGCTAGCCAGCTTCTTTCTTTTTTTGAGAGGAGATTACCTTTTTTCTGTTTGGTTTGCTAATCCCTATATAGGTCCATCACCAGTCCGGCCACCAGATACAACAGATCAGCATGTATTTTTTACGCATATATATATATATATATATATATATATATATATATATATATATATATATATATATATATATATATATATATATACACACACTAGTTGAGTGCCCGTGCGTTGCAACGGGAGCACAACATTAAGCCAAGTCAATACAATAAAGCATGACGATATGCAATAAAATTTTGTTCAAAACCATATATTGCTATGGGCATAAAACTTTCCCCAATTTTTTTTGGACTGCTTGAATCATGAATTCATGATACACATACGAATGACTACTTTTCTTTCATAATATAAAAGCATATGATTGAGGAGCAAATTGTCTAGCTTGTTTGAATAATCTATGAGCATCTTATTTTAGTAGTCAAATATGAAAGAAAATACTTTCAAATATACAGTTATAGTTAACCTAAAATAATTCATAGGTTATCCACAGTGACCTATCAAAATTCAAAGCCAGCATAAATTTTCTTCCTTCTTATCCATAAGTATGGGCCATCCTTGTAAATTGTTTAAGAATGATCAGATTGGTTCAAGAATGATCAGATTGTTGCAACCAGCTACAGAGTGATCATATTGCTGCAACCTGCACAAGAATGATGAGATAGGAGTGGTTTAAATTGCAATAAAGCATACTACCACAATGCGACCTATCATGACGTAGCAGCAAATACCTTATGTTCGGCTGGCTGGAAAAATGGCTGATGCTGATGCTGATTTGTTGTGAGAGAAAAGCACTGTTATTTCGCTGAAACGGTACGGCTGATAAGTTCAAGCGAACAGGGACCAATAAAAAAATTAGTATCATGATTGATTCATAATAGTGACCATAGCCAAGCAGAGGGCATACGTTCTATCAGCGATAGTGTGGCATGGATTGCTCTTTATACAGAGAACCTGGTAGTGTGTGCCAGGCATACATGTGCACACCCAATGTCCTTTACTGGATACGCGACTGGTCTATGTGTTTCGATCTACTTTACTCCGAATGTTGCTAGCCCTTGTTCTCCTCATTCAATCCCCTCCAGAAGCCTATTTAATCACTCCTTTTTGTTTGCGTTTCAACCTAGGAAGGTCATTTGGATCAGTGATAACCAGCACAGTTCCACATACATTAGGATGAGTAAATTGTGCAGCAAGAGAAGGGAGGGCTTGGTCTCTATGATTTAGCAAAGGTGTTGATAAGCCCTCTATTTTTCGCTCTCTGTCTTTCCAATCTAGAAGGAAAATCCTTCCATGCTGATGTTAGAACTCAGCATTAGAGGCATGCTGATGTTGAAATTGAAATGCCTTACCATGTGGCAGCAGACAATAGAAGCATCAAAATAGGAGAAGAATGATTTTCTTGTTCTAATATTTAATTTGGTTGTCAATAAAATTGAAATCTTTGTTCCACCCATTCAGTTAGTTGTTGAATAGGATGATTAATATTGGCAGTGGTAGTATTACCTCATGGTACAGCAAGTTGGAGCTTGATGTGGACTTGTCGATAGTGACCAGCAATATAATCCTGGGATTGGGAAAAAATAGAGTGAAAAGGTTAATGGAAAATGATCCATTTAATGAAGGTTTGTTTGGAGACTTGAGAGCTAACCCACAAAATAAGAAATTATTTTGGATATTAATACACTCATGAGCAAAGCAGCAAACGAAGTAACTCATATGTTTTTTAGACAATTAGACCTCAATTCACCGTTTCGTAAATACCAATCAGTAACTTTGGTACATGGTAAAAAATTTGTTCAGTGCAATAAAGCAGGTACTTCTATTAAACACAACCTCAATAAACTTGGCAAAAATCAGTCCCAAACTCTCCAACATAAGAGTATGGCCACAAAGAGTCTGAAAATAGTACTCCTGCATTACACATTAAGATAATTGCATTGCTCCTTTCGTAGGTTATATCGTGCTCGATTGAGAGTCTAAAATAAAATGGGCATCATATTGACCTGTTCATGCACAAAAAATTTACAACAATTGCTTTCCCTGGACATTAAAATAGTGCCCGGTGGCAGCCGACCTTGCTAATAACAGCCATTGAAACAACCTTGACAAAAACAAAGATATGTGGACTCTGCTCCATGCTCCGGACCAATTGGTTGAGAAATTCTTGTGCACAGACAAGTTCTTATATCTGCAATCCAACCTATCTTACAGGCCATATCGAGATAACAATAACTGAGCAACCAATTGGAGTAGGAGGTGTTCACAACTTGATGTTACTTGCTCCAAATGCGTCTTTGATAGAACTAAACAACACATGTCAACTGTAAGACACTGCAAGAAACTGACAGGAAATCCAATATTCATGTGTGTGAGTTTTCAGTAAGTATATAAAATAATTGTCAGACTTTTCAGTAAGCAATTTTCTACTACTCTTTTACCATCTGAATTGATGAAAGCAATTGATTAAAATACTCCTGGCAAGCACTTCCTTTCTTACCGAAACAGCCAACAAGCAGCAGACATCAACTGAACTTCCATCGATTCTTCCTTCTCTACTCTTTCTTCATGAGCACAGTAACTCGTCAGTAAGCCAGCACCTCTCTGTACCTGGACAAACTCTGTCTTTCACTCTACTACTTCATCACGTACAGAACAACATTAGGCCAGAAGTAGGAGGTCACGTGCCAGCTTTTCTCACGGCTCCTGATGCGCTCTGTTTTCCCCAAATCATATGAAGCATCCAGGCGCCTCCACTCCTCTCTAGAGTCTAGACGCTCCGCTTGCTGAAGGAGTCTAGGGCAGAGGCATCCGGGCACCACCTCGCTCTCTGGAGAATGCCAATCACCCACCTTGCCGGAGGAGTCGATTCACGGCCACGAGCCCACGAAGCTCCAGTGAAGTTTGGGGCATCCATGGCGACGGCAAATCCGAAGCCGAAACCGGTAGCTACCGACCGCTGGGGCGCGCTCGACCGCGTTCTCACTGCGCCAACTGCAGGGACGAAGCTCGGCGCGTGTTGGGGTCCTCCTGCTGCTGGCGTTGGCGATGGAGGGGGCGCTCGTTGGCGCGGCAAGGCAGACTGTGCGGGGCGCTGCCGTGGCGAGGAGCCGCAACCGTGCAGCCGTGCCACCTTGGCAGAACAGGCGCGCGACGCGATGGGGCAGAGCAGCGGAGGCGGCGGGGGAGGGGCGGGGCCGGGGAGGCGTACGGGGCATGTGGGGGCGGGGGTGTTTGTGCGAGCGGCGCGTGGAGAAAAGGAGGATCGTGGGCCGTGCGACTGTTCTGCGGGCGCCGCGCGATGGAAGAAGGAAGGTACGGCGGGGCGATAAGACGATAACATGTGGTGTGAGGATGAGGGTTTGGACGAATCGAATGCCCTGCACCATGGCACTCCGAAGACGACGACGCCTCCCTTGAGGACGGCGGCTGTCCCGTGCCTTGGCCTGCGCGTCGCGGAGGTCCATTGGACCCTTCCCCGGCGCTCGCTGGGCGGCAGCAGCCTCCAGGGCTGCCGCGGCCGAAGACGACTGAGGCCGGCGGCTGCCTCAGCAGTGCACGGGAACTTGGGCAGCCTCCTGCTCCTGAGGTCGCGCCGGCCATGGAGGAGGGGAGGGGAGGTCGCGCTCACGGCGGCGCTCGCGCCCACCTCCGTCTCTGCGGAGGACAAGCAGCGCAGCCGGCCAGCGCGTGGTCAGGGACACGCCCACCTCCTTCTTCGTGGATGACGAGCACGCGAGTTGTCGCGAGCAGGGAAGTAGAGGGTAGATGGAGGCCATGGCCGGTGGATGGCAGGGTTCTGGATTTGGGGGACGGCGATGGCAAAGTTTGCGATTGGTGAGCGGTTGTGCGGCAGCTGTGTCCACCGAGAGGGGGAGTGCGTCGGGGACGTGGGCGGGAGTCGGCTGCGTTGCGACGGTTTTGTAGGAGTCGTGCTCGGTCGGCTGCATTGCGACGGTTTTGTAGGCGTCGTGCTCGGTCGAGCGACGGTTCCGCGTCGGTACAGGAGCGGGGGGCGACAGAGAGAGCGGGGGTTTAGCGCGGGGGCAGGAGATTTGCGCGGAGGGGGGCGATCAGCGTGCGGAGACGATAACATTTCATTCTTTGTATATATATATATATATATATATATATATATATATATATATATATATATATATATATATATATATTCTACCTGGGTACTGAATAATAATGGAAAAAGTCTAAATAACCCCCTTAACTATGGATCCTGGAACACATAACCCTCTGAACTATGAAACGGTCTAATTTACCCCCTGAACTATCCAAAACCGTCTATTTTACCCTCTGGGCGGTTTTCGACGGCGGTTTTGCTACAGTGATAACGGTTTTGTCTTTTTTATTTATTTTCGCTGAATATTTGAAAAATCATAGTAAATCACAGAAAAATCATAAAATAGAAAATCTAATTTTGTTGGACTCCATATAAGTAGATTTACACAGTGAATATATATATCACGGTACGCTTTAGTACAAAGTTTTTGCTGTAGCTTTAGATTAATTGGAAAATCCAATTTAGACTAAAGTTACAGCAAAAACTTTGTACTAAAGCGTATCATATTATGTGTTCACTGTGTAGATCTACTTATGTGGAGTCTAACAAAATTAGATTTTCTATTTTATGATTTTTCTGTGATTTACTATGATTTTTTAAATATTCAGCGAAAATAAATTTAAAAGACAAAACCACCATCACTGTAGCAAAACCGTTGTCGAAAACCGCCCAGAGGGTAAAATAGACGGTTTTGGATAGTTCAGGGGTAAATTAGACCGTTTCATAGTTCAGAGGGTTATGTGTTCCAGGTCCATAGTTCAGGGGTTATTTAGACTTTTTCGAATAATAATCGGTACCGAGTTCGAACTCAGCGAGCCCAGATCACCGCACGTGAACCACCCCCACCCGGTCCTTCGACTCACTGCGTTTCTTCGTGCCGCACCCACCTCTTCTTTATCCTTTCCGGTTTCCTTTTTCCCCTTTTTTTCCATCACAATCTCCATAAGCCCAGATCGTGGGGAGGAGACGGCGGTTTTCCCAAGCTCGCCGCCCCATCCGCAGCCCCCGCCTCACGCGCCCAGCTCATCGCCTCCCCCTCGCCTCCGCAGCCTTCGACCACTACTTTTGCAGTCCCGGCGGCGGCCTCGGCGGTGGCGCTGCGCGGCCTCCACGGCACGAGCCCAGCTCGCCCCGTCCCCCTTGCCTCCGCAGCCTTTGAGGCGGTTTCTGTGGCCTCCGACGCGGCCTCATCGGTGGAGCTGCGGGTCGCCGGTTTCTTCTATCCACTGTTGTCGCAAGCACAGATCGACCGTCGCCCCTGCCGCACGAGCCTAGCTCGCTGTCGCCCCCCACCCCAAACCCCAGATCGCCGCGCCCTCACCGCACGACCTCAGCTCGCCGCCGACCCTGCTCCCTGGTTCGGCGCCGGCGAGCTCATCACACCGGGTCCGTGGTTGCTACCTATCACATTGCCACTCCACAACCCCGTACTCTTCTCACCTCATAAGGTTGGCACCGCCACGTGCCGAGGCCGAGATGTCCAGGTGATGGGCGGCCTGAGAGCTGGTTTTGCGGGCAAGAGGGACTCTGCTGGCCTTGGCGTGGTCAGCACCCTCGCAGGTATCAAATCCACATGATTTGTTTTAATTTTTTCTTAAATCTTGGCTAGATCTGTGGAGGGAGAGTTGTGATTTTCTCACATATTATAACTAGACATGAAAATTGCGTGGTGCCTGCAAGATCCATGGAGAGAGGCAATAGACATGCATTCATTGTAACGATGTATGATGATGTCCATGCTACGGGGACATATCAGCCCCGTCAGCTGTAATCCTGTATTGCCTCACATGATTTGTTTCCGAAGGTTCGTTTGATACATGGAGAGGGAAGATTGTTCTGATTTTTCTGAGGTAAACCATCTCACACGCATGCAGCTTTGCCATTGTTAGGACCCATGCAAGAGGGCAGGAGGGCATGGGAGAATCGACATGCAATACGTGAACATGCACAACTGATTTGAAGGTTCTCCAGGTTAATTAGTCCACACATGCTACAGCCTAACCAGAATGCATCAAATGTGCTCTTGCTTTTCAAGTGTCAGGCTACTGTAGTGGATGAGGCGAGCAGCTCAGGGGTTTGATCCTGTATTCTTTCTCTGTTATCATGCTCTAGCCTTGTGTTTCTTTATTTGGTTTGACATAGATTTAGCAACAATATAGCATTTTTCAAATCTATGATACGATGACAGGCATAGAAATAGATCAAGGAGACTATTTTGATCTTGTCACTGTATTTGCGGTCTTATGTACTAATGAGCTCGCTGAAGTGGTCGTAATAATGAATCACACCTAAGGAGACACTCACCTAAGAAACTATCATGCATTTGATTTGTAGTAATTATTTTTGGTAGAACACATATTTTCACATTTGAAATATTACCTAATCAGTGTGGTGTGTCATTATGCGCAATAGCCAATAGGTATTGTCTATTGTGCTAGTTAGATCAAGTTTCTGGTGAACAAGCATAAATTATTTTCTTAACCACAGTTCCCTGCAACTGAACTGAACAAGCATATATCGGTATTTTTTTCATCTCAGAAGAGCTAAAATATTTGTTGCTAAGACCTAATCAGCTACACAATGCAATATTCAAATGTCATATCATGAAAATTTTATATGATAATTTGCTTTCACGTGAACTCTCAGCTTATAAATAATATTTGTCTGGATATAATCTCAGATGGGAAGCTATATTGCAATATATATTATTCTTCATGCAATGTTTTTTTCTTAAAATTTCTTGTCACTGTCTGGAGGCCAAGATAAGTTATTTATCCTCTTTTCTCTCTTTGTTTTTTGTGCAGATCCCAGGCGCTCGCCATCAAAGCACCCTCCATCTACTCCCCATGATTACTCTAGGTTGTTTCTTCTACGATTACTGATTTCTTTGTGTGGCTGTGTGGCTAATTATGCTTGAAGATTTACAAGAGTATAAATTTTGCATTTGTTTCCATTGATAATTAGCTTCTTTTCAGCCTTGCTAATTTTCCAATTTTACACATTTAATTTATGGCTGCTGTAGCTTCCAAATCAATAACACTAGTTATTTCTGTTTTTTATCATTTTAATTAGCCTTCCACCAGTAGGAGATGTCTGCTTCATCAACACTCCATCAGCAACAGTGGCGTGCTGCTAGCAAGGTATGTTGGAGAATGCTCTACACTTTTTTGGACTTATCACTGTCTCCACCAGTCATAAATTTGGCATTAATTTTATGATCTATCTATCTTGATCTATGTATGCACTTGTTGATACAGATTTAAGGTTTCTGACTGTTAATCATTATGGTATGCTTTTGACAATTGCATGTGTGAGCACCTGATGCTCATATGCTCTTGAATCCCAAAGCTGATCATTATTGTCCATATACTCATGTATTCTAAAATTTCTGTATCCTATTTTGCATGCCACTTTGCTTCCTGCAAGACCATTTGTATACTGCTCATATGATCATCTTTAAATATGTACGTCGTTGTATCTTGTCACTTTGATATGCATTTCATGATTAGAATTTCCCAGAACCAAACTTCATGGTTGATGCACATTGTATCGTACTGCTTGGTTGCTGTTCAAGTTCTTAAATTAATTATCTAGCGGTGCCTAAAAGTATTTATGCTATCTCAGATAATTCAAACTAGCAGATAATTAATTATCTAGTAGTCCCTAAAAGTATTTCTGTTCATATGCTTCACGACAGCTAGTTGAAACATTGTCGATGTATTATCACATAATATCATACAGTAATTGATTTGTTGTTTAAAATTACAGGTTTATTAGCTCTTGGGTAGTTGAATCTAAGTCAAATTGGTGTATGTTGAATTCATGAATTATATGAAGGCGCTGCTAGCTTGCTATGGACGACCGCTTTTTAATAGTAGGTACCATCTTCATTCTTTAAGAATTAAATTTGTCATTTTTTCCATTCGTGTGGGATATCAATGAGAATGTGATGTGCGTGTGTGATTTTTTTATAATATTAGTTATGTGTTCATGTTCTGCCCCAGCTAAATTTTGGTTGAGGTCTGCCACTGCCTGGCTCCGCCCTGCTTTGCATCCTCCTCAATGAAGATGACGGTGGCACCTTGCCTTGTTGTCGCCGGATGCAGTATGTGGCAGCAGGTGCTGGGTGTTGGCAAAGCTTGGGCTCTACCATGCATCGTTAGATGCTAGCCCGCTCCACATCAACCCACCCACGCTAGTCGTGCCTGATAGTCATGGCAAGAACCTGAATGCAGGTCTTCCCTGTAGGTCATTTTCTTCCACTAAAATTGCAGTCACCAATCAGTGATATTTGTGTGACTAAAACTAACCGAGTTAATTCGTATCTTCCAATTCTGGCTCAGAGGCTGCTCTTGACCAAATTAGATTTACCTTTCATATTCACTTTGAAGATATTGTAGGCAATTTCAACCTAACTAGCTGCTTCACCTCACGAATCAAATTGTATGCTCATAGGATTTCTGAGCTAAGCAAATTGATTATTCCAGTCCAAAAATGAGGTTCAGTAATTCTTTGCTCACTGAGCTGCTGCGTGGTGGCCTCACCAGCAGCCTTGACCTAGCAAGATCCCGATGAGGCATGCACAATCCTTCTTATCTCTTTTTGGATTTGGATTAGGCTAATTTCAAGCTTATCTTGTAGATTGTGAATTCTTTGCACAGTCGTTTCTCCAGCTGCTGGTGTTGTACTATGCGGGGCATTTCCAGGGTTTGAGCGCAAAGTCCTTAATACCCTTAATATCCTAGTGGCTTAGGAAATATTGAAGCACTGAAATGCTTTTGTGTTTGAGGGTGATAGGCCTAACATAAAGGAGATGCTTCATTGGGTTTCCAATGAAGGTGCCCAGTGCTGCTTCAAGTATTTTTATTTTTAAAACAGAAGGTGCAAAATTTTGGGAAGAATATTGTTACTCTGCAAAAAACAAGTATGTCTACCAAGATTGTCTTCTTTTCTCCAAACAGAGAAACTTAAAATTGTCATCCAAGAGACCAAGACAATCTTATATTACATTGCCTCTGGGATCTCTCTGTAGCACTGACAATGAAATACCGAATAAGGCAATTACTAATAACTCCCTACCCCCCCTCTTTTTGTTTTGCAAAGTCTAGTGCCATCAAGCTGTCTCCATATAAGAGTGTGCAGGTTTTGACTTTGTTAGCAAGGCAAAATCAAAGCCACCAAGGTTCTAGAATTATGTATTACATGATGATTTAGGATTCATAACTGCAATAATCGACGCTAGTAACCCTACTTGCCACAAAACAAGACAGTTTACTAGAAACCAGGTCTTTGGACTCCCATATTAATCAACTTGCTTTTCTCCTAGTGGCTTGTTGGATAAAAAATCCACAGTTGCTAATGCGATGCATATGCACATGCTTACTTTTTTCAGTAAACATGTATTGGTCACAATAGCACAACACATGTAGCGAGTTAGCCGCCATTGTTATGCTAGTTATGTGGCGGACCCTAAATAGCCTTCATGACTGGATTGAGACACTGTATTACCTATAAAACATGATGTGTGTGTGATTTTTATCAACTGTTTGCTTAATTTTCTCGTTCAACCTACCAATTTTTATATGCATGCTAATGTTACTGATTTTCTAGAGCTATATTGCATTCTTGTGTTCTTCCCATTGGTCTTCAGCGATTGTTTCATTTTATGTTATTCCTTAAATAGTGTAAATACTCATTGTGTTAAAGATAATTCTTTTTATAGTTGAATCAGAAACATACAAGTTAGGAATAAAAGGGCAATGGATGCCACCGAATGCATCATGGCAGCATCTTTGTTTGCATCTTCGTAACCATAAAATTTTATCCTCATTTCATCTATGATTGTTGTGACATTCACCCTATGCTTTTGTTGTATTCTTGTATAACATTATTGTTTGCTGATCGATATTGACAAATTATTTTGTTAATTTTACTGGA
Source organism: Saccharum hybrid cultivar R570 (assembly GCA_038087645.1). Lineage (NCBI taxonomy): Eukaryota > Viridiplantae > Streptophyta > Magnoliopsida > Poales > Poaceae > Saccharum > Saccharum hybrid cultivar. Next base: position 9,094,084 of record JAQSUU010000704.1, on the reverse strand, counting down.
GGTTCTTGCATTCGTGTTAATCCCCTTTTCCTTGTGGTCCAGATATGCTGACAAATTCTTGTAATCACTACAAATGATCCCACAACTTTAAAGAATCACGACACAAAGGGGATGCATCCTAGGACATACTGTATAGGTCATTTTTTTGCTTAACCATCTTAAATTTCCCTTACTGTGAACGAAACAGCCAATACGTATTGCTGTTGGTGCTAATTAGATCAAGTTCCTACAAGTTTTTGATGAACAAGCATAAATTAATTTTCTTAACCCTGAAACTGAACTGAATCTTAGCTTAAGAAAAAATAATATCAGGATTTTTATTTTTCATCTCAGAAATGCTAAAAGGATTGTTGCTAAGACGAAATCTTCTTAGATTCATTCCATGAAAGAAATTGATCACTTCTCATTCATGTACATCATTAGTTCTATGATCAATGAGATCCATTCTATCCTTACGGATGAGTATTCAGGGCCTTTGTAGCTGGTGGCTGATTGGAATTATATCTACTGCCATTGATAGTTATTTATTCTATTGCGGAATAGATCTTTATGCCAAAGGAGGTTCAAATCCCCAAAAAGAACTGTATGTAGTATTTAACATTTGGTTGATGGGTTCAAATCCCCAAACGTTAGCCAATGTTCTCTTGGATTTTGTACGTGTACCAATGGACTGCAATTTTGTTCTACTGGTTTGTTTTTTCCTTCCTCTCTGCTAAACATTGTCATGCAAATGTATAAAAGGCTTTCATTGGATTATCATGACTGTCCGGTGTCAATCTAAGCAATCAAATTATCTTGTAAAAAAGAAAACTAGCAGGGAGAAGACAAAATATATGTAATCATGGAATGGAATGGTTTAGCTGCAGAGAGATTCAAGAGGTGTTTTCAATCATACTTAGTCCAACAATTCAGCATGGTGCATACACATACCATATTGTGCTTGTCAACATTTTTTCTGCTAGTAAATCTAGGTAGTCAACCTGAAGACTTGGGTGGCCAATGAAACGATAGTAATATTTGGTAGTGGGCTGGTTAATGAGGCATCAAAGCTGTGCTTCTAGGACCAGTATCTGAACTTGTCCTGCCCACCTATGCTAAAATTGATTCTGATTGAACATTGTAAGTCTGAGAATTTTCAAATGATGTTGATCTCATCCTTGTCCTGTTTATGCAGCCAGGAATGAGCAAAAAGAGAGCAGTACCTGAGTGTTGAACTGGTGTCCCTTCTTCCCTCGATGGCTCTAAAGTTGAGTATTTTGTGGTTTCTCCAAGAAGCCATTTATTGTAGACTATTTTTAGAAGAAACCATTTTATTGTAGACTATCAAGCTATCTCTTCTATTTTTGTTCTCAAGTGTCAGCAACTAGATATGTTTTTGCAAAGCATATTAGCTGCAGACTGTTTGATAAACAATTGATGGTTAAACAATTAGCTATCACCATAATTATTCATTTCTAGAAACAGATGTTAGGATTGTTCTAGAAAACATGTGGTCATAGAAATGATTCCCTAGTGAAGTGATTCCCAAGTGCAATTTATATGGGTCTATATAGGTGAATCAGAGAGCCATTAGTTCATCTTTTGCATACCAAGACTGAAAGGTAAGAAGCTAGAACCATTAGTAACACTAGTAGTAGTACTTGACTTGTCACTACAGTATAATCCTTATAATATCTGTAACTGTGATCCAAGAGAGGTGCCTTCTTTCCAACAATTCAGCATGGTGTATATGCATACCATACAGTGCATGTCTAGATTTTTTTTGCAAATAAATCTAGCCGGGTTAGTTGAACTAGTACTCACTTACTTGGGTAGCCAATGAAATGATAATAATAATTGGTGGTGAGCTGTTTAGTGAGGCAACAATGTCACAAATGATATAGAAAACAGAGTGAGAACCAAGACGACCAGATTCCAGAGTCCACCTAAGACAACATGATATCACGCATGCCATTTTTAGCATCATGTATTACATATAGCATGGATGCCTCCCAAGTTTCCTGCTCTTTATTGTCTGTTAGTATCTTTTCAGTTTCTGTCAGTATCTTTATTTTTCATAAGTATCTTTTATCAGTATTTTCTATAATCTTTAAGTACCTTTCAGTAATAATCAGTATTTTCTTCCGTGTCTAACAGTATTTTTAAGTAGCTTTCAATGTTGAGCATTCAGTATTTGCTGACCTGATCATTTATGAATGTTTTTCTTTCAGTACTTGACGGTATTCAGTATCTCATGGTTCAGTATATTCCTTCAGTATATGTTGATACGTTGAATGTACTTGTTAGTACTTCTTTAGTACTTAGTCAGTATAATCCCTCTTCTTCGATCAGTACTTTGTCGGTAATTTTTTTATTGCTTCAGTTTGTTCCTTTTCAGTTTGCTCCATGCAGTACTTGTTTATTTTTTTGTCTTTGTTTCAGGCTTTCAGTAGCATTCCATGTTGAGCATCTTTAAAATAACTTCTATCCAATTTTCTACTACATCCCAATTCCAAAATGACCATGCATCATTAATTTTGCGCTGCTTTGATGGTGCAGTCAGGCGCATTGACACCAACATTATAGTAGCACTCGACCACAGCATCATATCGCAGAAGAGTACAAGACAACGGGATGAGCATTTAGTGTTTCAGACTGTAAAGTTGGAGCACGGGCTGCACGGCAGCTGCTTTGCTCCATGCATTATCTTCTTTCATTTTTTGTCTGTGTTTCAGACTTTTCAGTAGTGTTCAGCAGGATTGCATAATGACCACGCACTCAGGCGCTGCTTTTTGATGGTGTTCAAGCCGGTCATGGCTGAGTGCGCCTGAGTGTTTGCTTCAGTTCTGTAGCATTCAGTATTTGATTCGGTACCTTGCAAAAAAAAAATGATTCAGTAGTTTTCCTTGAAACTTTCATTTCAAAACTACAATGGCTTACTCTCTTATTAATCATCAAAGTTGTTTTTAACGTTTTCTTTTGTTCTGCTTCTTTTGACAGGTGAAACAATTGACGGCAATTAGAGAGGGTGACATAAGGGAGAGGGATATATTTGTTTTTTTTTCTCACAGATGGTATTATTCTGATAAAAAAGTAAATGTAATATGACCTATGAGTTATTGGTCCAATATTTATGACCCCAATGAAGGTTATTCAGCTGCCATAAATTGTATGTAACTTTGTGGAATAACTAAGATGGAGTCACAAAACTATGTGTATTCAAACTGCAAAGTGTTTTGCAATCTTCTTTCATGATTCATTTACCTGAAAATTAAGTTTTCAGCAAATAAGGTTTATGAATTAGTATAAGCTTCGTATGATTCATTTTACTATTAAAATCCAAGTTTTATGATCGGTACATGTCTTTACATTCTAGTTGAAAACTTTTTAGTTGCCTCACCTACCTCAAAATATAAATTCTTTCTTCGAAAACTAAGAAAACTACAACACGTTCACTGGTACAAATAAACCACGCAGCTTAAAAAGAAACCGTCCAAAAAAATCAGTAGCCTAAAAAATGACCAACAAAAACCACCAAAACCACCAGCCTAAAAGAAAACCGTAAAAAAAATCATCAGCCTAAAAAATGACCACGACACACACAAAACAAAGAAAATGAATCGGGCAAAAAAAAGGAAAAAAAATCGGCTTAGTGAGCAATCGACTACGAGAAAAAAAAAGAGGGGCCACGGCTCGTGGGGAATCGCTTGTAGGCGTGGGGGCACGGGGACAGGCTGCGGGCGCTCGGGTACTAAATATTAGGGTGCTATTTAGCGCAGTCCTATATATATATATATATATATATATATATATATATATATATATATATATATATATATATATATATATATATATATATATATATATATTAGGCTGTAGCTAGCTACAAAATACTCTATTCTGTAGCCGGACAAAAAGTCCAAAACCGACGAGCCCGAGCTTCACCACTCACCAGCGCACCATGTCACGCGCGTGGCTTTGGCTCCGTGGTCCCCGTTGAACTAACGCATGCATTCATGATCCCCGTAATTTTTTTCCCTTCCTTCCACCGGCCACGAGGAGACCCGCTTGACCATTTGGAAAATCCCCAAATCTTCGCCGCTTGCTTCTTTCGCTGCTTCTCCCCCGACACCTCTACCGCGTCCGCCCCCACCCACCGAGCACATCGGTGCCGCCTGCTCGCCCCCCCTCCGGATCGACGCCGATGCGGGCGCGACGCCACTCTGCTCGACGCTCCGCTGCCCCCGCCGGCCACCTCTCCCCATCGCAGCGGCGCCTCCTTCACCTTCCATGCACGGTGGCGGATCCCCACCTTCCCAGCGAGGCGGCGGCCCCTCCACCGTCCTGGCGGCGGCGGCCGGCCCTCCACCTCCGCGCGCAGATCTGCGTCCCCACGGGTGCGCGTGGCTTCACATCCCCAACCAGTGGCGGATGCTGCTCCCGACGATGTCATGGCTCGCCCTGCGCCCCCGGCCACACCTTGCATGACAGCTCCTTCCCTGTTGACGGCGGTGTGTCCCTTCTCGCTCCCAGCAGTGGCGATGGCGTCCACTCCTTACTTGGTGTCCGACGACGGCGCAGCACGGCCTGACCCCTTCCCCGACCGGTGACGCGCGGCTTCCCCTCTTGGTCCGGTGGCCGTGCAACCCGCCCCCCCCCTCACGGCGGCGCTCGTTCATCAGGAGGCAGCGGCCCGGCACCCGTCGCATCTCCGGTGGTGATAGTCTCTCTAGGTGAGTCCCATAAATCCGCATCCCTCGATAAGCATGGAGTCAATTTGCTTTTGGTCTGTACTAGTGTCTGCCTGTACAGTTTGATTCATAATGTTCGGGCCGGTTTGACGATTTGCATGATGCAGTAGCAAATTAGTGATGCTAGACCTTGCATCCGACTGCCCTCTTTAGTGTGGTATACAATTTTCATCATGTCATGTGTTTATATGGAGCTACGTTTGGCCCAAACCTGTTAATCTGGCAACTATCCTTGTACTGTTACAGTTTTTTTTGTCTAACTAATCTTCACTCATTATTCTAAAAATAGCCTCAATTGACGATACTGAATAAATAGCAAATTGTGTTTCTCGTAAATCATTTACTATATACTGTATGGAAAAGCAATTGTTCTTTATGGTCACTATGCCTTCAGTGATTTCCTACACAGGCTACTACTGTTATATAACACCACATAATTCTTGTAATTTTGGACTAGGGGCTGGTTCCCATTAGATTAGATTCATTGATTTACTCTTTTTGAATGGTTTACTGATTGTACAAACAAATAGTTTCCCTGTTGTGGCGGACCGAGCAGATAGAAGATGTTAGTCTGCTCTGATCTTTCTCGAGGCAGATGGCCATCTTGATATTTCTCTTTCACTTGCCGGATAAGTTAGTTAATAGACTACCTGAATCAGTGTATTTTATTTTGCCGGCACGAGAACTCTTCAGTAGCTAACATGCTTCAGTTCTATTTAGTGTTTGGCACCCTTTTTTTCTCTTAATCCAGCCCCAGGTTGACAACATCACCACCCGGATGCTACAAATGACTTTTTCCCTAACTCATGATGCCAAAAATCTGTTAAATATGCCCTCAGTGCCAGATTGTTTGATCTGGTCCGGTTCCGTCTGGCCCGTCAGGGCATGAGCCAGGGTTCGGGGGTTTTCGCGACCGGGGTCAATCGGTCCCTTCTATGACAAAGCCGTGAGGGTGGTTCTTCCCTCACCGGTTGTGTTTTTGTTACCAGGAATACCGGGTGTGACATTGTTCTTATGAAGCTATTAGACGGAGATGTAGTTTTCTGCGGAATGATTTCTTGTTTCGATGACTTTATCATGTAAATGTAAATATGTGAGTTATCAGCTTACTGATTCCAACTTCTTGCTCACCTTTTCTGGCATTGGAATCAGGCGGCAGGAGATTTCAGCTTATTGATTTGGCAGTATAATTTATTTCTTGCTGAGTGCAGATTAAAACCAGTATAATTTATTTTTCTCTTGATGAGTTCCACTTACTCATAGTCGCATTTTCAGTTCATCGGAGGAGCCCCTATAGGCACAGGCGATATGGTTACCACGTCAATTTCAGCAGCAAAATGGTAAGCAAAGGGCTTCCAACCAGTGATACAACAATAGGTCACTGTCTCTCCAGCTCACCACTTGGACAGAAAAGCTATGCTAAATTCCATTGTGGTAACTTGAGGATGCTATTGTAGTAAATTTGATATGCCACTGTGGTACCTCGTGATGTGGTAAATGTCAGTGGGGGTATTTCTTCATAGATTGTAGTAAATATCAGTGGGAATATATTCCAGTATATTCCATGGCTTGCTTACTGCTTGTGTTAGGAAAAAGATCAATGTCATATCATTTTCTGGTATCTTCATCATGACTTTGTGCTAAATGGATGACACCGTTATGGATTTAGTTACTGCAGGAGCGTGCTGATGGGCGATTGCAGTGGTGGCGGCGCCTGGTGCTTTCATCGTCAACATCGGCGACACCTTCGTCACAGCTCGTTGACTGCTGGGCGCCATGGCCGGCTGTGGTGCATATCACTGGTGGGATCAGATCGGTGCGTGGCCCAGCAGACGTTGGCGAGGGGAAGTACTCTGGCTAACTCTGTTCCATCAACCAGATGCTTCCAATTTGATTGTGCTGGAGTTACAACAAGCAGACGACTGACCATTTTGGGCACAACTTTCAGATTGTTGTGTGATGTCGATGTGCATGTAAAAGCAGATTGTACAGGTTTGAGTAATAGTGCCGGATCGAATGTGCAAGCAAAACAATTCAGATTGTGTCAGATAGAACTTGAAATATTGGGCTATGCATTGTAGTAAATTTGACGTCATTTTGTGCCAGTACTTTACGCCATTATGGTAATTGATATGAAGTATACTATTGAGGCATTCGAATTCTCGTAACTATTTTATAGTAAATTCAGTCACAACTATAGTGAGTCGTTTACTTGCAATAGCTTGACAGAATTGAGGTAACTCCTATACTAATTCTGGTACTGAGCCATTATCAAATTCTAGTAACTATTTCATGGTAAAATTCGATTTGTCATTCTAATATCTACGACAACATGATTCCAAATTGTGGTAACCGGTAAATTCATCTCGCCATTATAGTAATTGGTTCTTGTCATCTTGAGGCCATTAGTACGGTGACCTGAAAATGCATTCTCGTAAATATCTGTAGTGCAGATTCTCGTAAATATTTCTTGGTGTGAATTCTCGTAAATATTTCTTCTCTGATGGAAAGTAGTAATTTGCACCGACGCACAGGTACATGCATGCACTTCACTGGACGGAAATCACGGAAACAAATTTCCTATTTACATGCGGCTAATTTATGTGCGCCAGTAAATGACGCATGCATGCACTCTTGACAGGTACCAACGGATCAGAGGTGGGTTCGGTGTTTGGACCTGGCTACAAAATAAGCTATTTTACGGCTATATATATATATATATATATATATATATATATATATATATATATATATACTTTAGGTATGGCGGTCGCTAAAGCTAGCTAGATAGCGGTCTCCGCTCATGATTATCTTGGTGAGCCAATATTGGCTGCCATCCTCATTTCTATATTAAAGTTTCTTTTTTAGAGAGTAATTCTACATACATTAAAGTTTCAAGAGTGCCTCATAGTCCTTCACATAAACAACATAACATATTATGGAGAGAGGAGATGGGGGGAATGTATTATTTGCTCTAGTCTTGAACCTCCGGCTGTTTACTGATTTTTGCCACACCACACCGTCATCGCCTTCTCATCGTAGTCCTCAACGCTTTACGCTGTGCTCGTGGGAGTCGCTCCGTCGTCGCCACCGTGCATGATGCTGTCATGGCCGTGGTGGCCGGTGCCGGATCTGCCGTGTCTCTTTTCGTAGGGCAGCATCAGGCATCGGTCGGGGAGGGGGGGAAAATGCCACCGGCTGGCTGTCTGGGCGAGCGGGCACCTCCACCGCCCTAGCTCCTGCGAACGCACCATGGCTGGCCTAGGGCCTGGGCCCGCTGCTGGGAGCATAGAGTCAAACGCTGCTGGTCTTGGAATTTCAAACATCACCACTAGGCGGACAAGGCACCATCGCCGCCCTTGCCTGGCGTATTGGATCGTTCAAGTTGAAACTCATGCATAGGCTCGTCATTCATTCACTCATTTATTCATGGAGGAAGAGCTAATGAGTCCGACTCATTTATTCATACATATCCGTAGTCAGGCTGCTCAAGTTGAAACACGTAGAGAACGAATTAAAAGCAGCCACAGACAGAGTCCGGCCGTACGCCCGTATACGTAGCTAGGATGAACTTCCGATTCCGAGGTCGCTGCAAGGGCACTCTTTCACCTCGCCGATACACTGGCCAGCAGTCCACCCCTCGCAGCAATAGCATTTGATATCTACCGCCAGAACTGCAAATTAAAGCCAGCGTGAAAAAAAAGAAAAGAAAGCGACTGATTAATTATTCTTTCCAATGAAAGGTTGAAACCATACAATTAATTAATTATATAAAGAGAAAGAGACATATATACATCAATTTATCAAATTGTTTTGCCAACAACAATTCTCAGTTGAACAGGTTCTCTTAATTAATACACTTAATTTTTTATATATCTATTGAGGCCTTATTTTTAAAGTATATTTCTGATATTTTCAAGATGCCTTTCTACATCGATCATTTCTTCTAAACTTTCGATATCGTCACATACTTCCTTTAATCCATCCATAAAACTTAATGGTCTTATATCTCTATGTACTAGTTGGAGTGACTTGTCTCTTCTACAGAGGCTCTCATACTTCCATTTTCTGAGTTTAAAGATCTAGTATAATCAACTATTCCAGATGATGCTAACCCAATATCTTTATAGCTATGCTCAGCAGTATTAATTAGTGTTATCAAGTTTCTTATACAGGATCAGAGAGATATCCTTTTTAATGTAATCACTATTCTGGTTAATAACTCTTCCTTGCGCAATTTTATTATTGTTCTAAGCCTTGCAAAGCCAATTCTAATTTATTATTTGTGATAGAAAAATGTTCTTCTGGGTGCTTATGTTACTGCTGCATTCTTTCAAATTTTAATTGTAGACCAGATCATCTTGCCTTTTACCCCAAGTCATATAAAAATTGTGTATCAAATCAACTATTATTTTTTTCTAGTTAACCATGTGAAGTGTGCCAACTATAAACTTCAGAGCTATTTATTCTGCACCTTATATTTATAGATATTCTGTTTAGTATTGACAGTGTCTTACCTGTACTAACTTCTAAATTTAAATAGTGTATGTTTTCTATTTTGACAAGATATAGTAAATCCCTCAAAAATATATTTCTTTACTATTATTTTGATACCCAGGTCAGGTTTAATTTGGTACAACTATAACACGCTAAGGAAACGCGAGGTCCAAAAGACGTTTCATTCAAATAACTTTTGAAATGAGTTACTATTCACGGTACTATTCGAAATATATACTAACTCCCAGCGTACGTCTACAACAACACTAGGGATCGGTTAGGATCAGATATAGTGCACACAGCCGTAGCAGATACATATACGCGCACAGAGTGGATTCACGTACCGTGAGGCATGAAAATAGGCAGCAGGGCCACGGCCCAGATGAAGAGCGCAAGGATCACCCTCTTGCCGGCCATGTCGATGTCGTCGTGGTCTTGACCGCTCGGGATGGCGTGCGCCTGAGCTTTCGATCGATATGATCTGCGGCTGATATATCCACGTCAAGGGTGTGTGCCTTTTTACATATATATAGGTAGCCAATACGGCGCCATACATAAGGTTATATACGTTTGCTTATTGATAGCTCCAATTCAATGCCAGGCAGAGCTTCCTTGAAACATCCCCAAACGCACTGTACCCCAATGCTTGGCGAGTTGGTGACAGTCTTCATTGCTTTGGCTGCCATCCTCAATTCTAGATTCTAGTGGTTGCCGGACAGATTAGCTTGTTTCTGTTGGCAAAGTACCGGATGTATCATTCTAGTGGTTGCCGGACAGTGTTTTTTAGTTTCTTTCTGTTGGGTTTGCTAATCACTATACAGGTCTATTACCGGCCCAGCCACCAGATACAACAGATCAGCATCGCACATCACCATGAGAAGTTTTAAATTCTGGTTGTGGTATATATACTACATATATTTAGTATTTTCTATATAATTTAGGTATGGCGGTCGCCAACACTAGCCAGATAGCTGGCTCTACCCATGATTATCTTGATGAGCCAACTTTGGCTGCCATCCTCAATTCAACAAATACAGGCAAATCCTGCTTAATATTGCATATCTTTTTACTATTCATCCATTCATCACCCATTATGTTCCATGAAACATGCCCAAACGCACTATACTCCCGAATGCACGGCGAGTTGGCGACAGCCGTGGTCGATCGCTTTTGCATTGGCTTTACTGTCCCGGCCGAACACGTCATTCTAGTGGTTGCCGGACAGATTAGCTTTTGCATTGGCTTTACTGTCCATCACCAGCCCGGCCACCAGATACAACAGATCAGCATGTATTTTTGACGTATATCATATATGTACACACACTACATATTTAGTATTTTCAACGTACTTTAGGTGCAGCGGTCGTCAAAGTTAGCCAGATAGCTAGCTCCGCTCATGATTATCATGGTGAGCCAACTTTGGCTGCCATCCTCAATTCTACATTAAAGTTTCTTTTTTAGAGAGTAACTCTACATTCTTTTTTAGAGAGTAACTCTACATAAATTAAAGTTTCAAGAGTGCCTCCTAGTCCTTCACATAAACAACATAACATATTGTGGAGAAAGGAGATGGGGGAATGTATTCTTTGCCCTCGTCTTCAGCCTCCGGCTGTTCACTGATTTTTGTGGGACCAGACCGTCGTCCTCAATGCTGTCCTCGTGGGAGTCGCTCTGTCGTCGCTGCCACAGCGCATGATGCTGTCATGGCCGTAGTGGCCGGTGCAGGATCCGCCGCTTCCCAGCAGGTAGGGCATCATTAGACGTCGGTCGGTGAGGGGGGGGAAATGCCAACAGCCGGCTGTCTGGGCGAGCGGGCACCTCCAGCACCCTAGCTCTTCCAAACGCACCACGGCTGGCCTGGGGCGTGGGCCCGCTGCTGGGAGCATAGAGTCAAACCCTGCTGGTTTTGGAATTTCAAACATCACCACTAGGTGGACAAGGCGCCATCGCCGCCCTTGCTTGGTGTATTGGATCTAAGCACATCCTGGGCGAATGGGTCCACTACTAGCACTTGCATCCTGGGCGAATGGGTCCACTACTGGCCGCGGCCTAGTGTCATTGGCGCTTAGGCTGTGTTCACTTGGCATGCGAACCCAAAATATTTCCTCTTCCACCCATCACATCGAATCTTTGAACACATGCATGGAGCATTAAATGTAGATAAAAAAAATAACTAATTACATAGTTTGTCTGTAAAGTTCGAGACGAATCTTTTGAGTCTAATTAATCCATGGTTGGACAAATTTTACCAAATAACAACGAAAAGTGCTACAGTAACTTTTCACCCAATTTTTCTCAACTAAACACACCCTTAGTCCCGCCGCGCCTTTGCCAGCTGGCCAGCCGAGTCTCCTAGTCCCCGTCCTGGCCCTTGGCTGTGCGGTCTGCTGCATGGTGCCGCCGCCAGCCGGTCTAGCCTGTTCGCCTAGGCCCGTACCCCCGTTGTTTCACGCGTAGAAGAGCAAGTGTGCCACAGTCGGCACTGCAGCGTGCTTCCACCCTAGACGCCGGCCAAGGTCGAGCAGAGTAGTCGTCGCTTGTCCGCTATAACTACCCGGAAAATCCTATACCCAAAAATACCAACATTCAAAAACTTTTTCTAGAAACCCTTGTGTGACAAGTGATGCATGCTTGGAAGCCACCCTAGTTGCACAACTGGCACCTACATCTAGATGAGTGAGCATTTGCATTAACACAACTCTTGAGTTGCTTCTCTTGATCTTATGTGATGATAATTAAAACTTGATTTACGTTTAAGATAAATGCTTGTGTGTGTTGGTATTTATTAACTCCTCACTTGCTTTAGTAGTCATCTATTAATTACTTGCACCTCTAGCATTACTAAACTAGGTTGTCATCTCCGGTGATGGTGCTAGAAATGTTTGTTGATACTATCTAGCATTATTACAATAATAATACTAAGTAGATGTTTATCATTTTATATGACTAGAAATAATATAAGATATGAATGAAAAGGATTATGCAAGTGGACAAATAATTATACCGTTGTAGCACTTCACCCGAGAGTATACCATGTATCGTATTTATATTTTACCACAGGGAAGGTGTAGTTTTGGACATGTATTGATAACTTATAACATTGATGGAGAAATAAACCATAACCAATCACTCTACAAATAACTGGGGTAAGACACAAGATAAGATGTATATATGATAAGCATTGATCAAGCATTATAATAAGTAAATCACTCAGAGCACTCATATCTATGGCAATAGTGGTCAAGTTAGAATATTAGAGGAATAATTCCTAAGTCATCTTTAACTACAAGTCAAGGCATACATTGATTAGTGCAATTATACCTAGTAATCACTACTAAGATCATCATTATATCCACACATAAGGGGCATTACTTAGGTAAGTTTGAGTACAGAAACCTCTCCCCTCCTTCGAAACCGGGCCTTACTTATATGACCTATATTCGAGGAGTGAACTACAAAGGACTCAACGGGAGTGTCACATCCACAATCTACCATATGACCCAGAATATAGAGTGTATTCACAGGTAAATAGCATATAAGCACCACGCTTACATGATCTCTACCACCCACCCATGGTACCTTATTAGGCTGAATGCTATACGAACTTATGCATAAACACAATGACAAACTAATTATATTAAGTATATAATCAAAGTAGACAATAAATATTGCAATCAAGAACATGAATAAGATGAATATGAATATCATACAATTATACCAAAGCATATAAAAATAATGAAGATACAAAGACGAGAGGGGTACAAGAATTATTCCGAACCAAGCAATTGATAATGTCGGGAATCCAAGCGAAGAACTGCTTGCCTCCCTCTAGACCTAGCCTAACTAGCTAATGCTCTAGAAACTAAAGGAGCTCTGAGGATCATTAGCATTTCTATCTTCTCCAAATGACTTGATCTTAGGGGGTTGGTGTCTGCTTATATAGCCCTGGGGCTTGAACGTGAGCCCTTAAATCAAATGGACTTAAGGAACGGTGTGGATGCAACCCTAGGAGGCGGTGGAGGAACATTCTGGAAGCCAAAGGCGAGGGGGCACCAGGGGGTGCCGGCCGGCATGGGTTGGGACCAGTCGGTCCCACTTGGCTGCCTCTTGGGCCCCACCTTGGCGTGGTGTCCTATAGAACCTTCCCATGTATATGCCATGAAATAATTCCTTGAATTCATTTGACGAATAAGTCCCCCTTGATGATTTTCCGGAATAATCCTGTAGAGATCATAAATTCACCAAAACTCATAGAATTTGTTAGTTTAAACCCTAAACCTTTGTTGGTGCTCTCATATGTGCCCTTATACATGTTTTATTGACGTTTAAATATGGTTGTTAACTACCATCAACAAGCTCCGCTAAGCTTAACCTTTGCTAGTCCCTTAGCAAAACTAAATTCAGTAAACTTGGATCAGGAGTTGCTTCAATGCTTTCACGCTTCAAAGGTACACATGCGTTCAAACAAAAATTCTCCTCTGGATTAGAATAAACCAATCTGACTTTTAAACTTACCCATATTACCTTCAACTATGGGGCTTCTTAGCCTTCACTTGGATCTTTGAGCGATTGAAAGACAGAACAATCAAGCCAAGTAATGTCTTAAGTCTTTGCTCAACCATTATTCTAGAGTTTTTTTACGTTTTTAAAATAAAACTTAGAGCTTCTATTGTATGAAACTCTCAGAGCTCTCAATATATCTAGTATTTGTGGATCCTTACCAAGGCAATGATGATGTTGTGCCTTTCTCTTCCCATAGCTAAGGTTTATAGTGGAACTCATAGAAATGGAGAAAACACGAAAGAGCATACTTGCAAATACATGTGTGTGGATGTATGGGGGATATATATATATATATATATATATATATATATATATATATATATATATATATATATATATATATATATATATATATATATATATATATATATATATATATATATATATATATATATATATATATAACCTAATTCTACTTTACTCCTTGAAAACATATCTCACTCTTTTGGAATTTGGAAACAACTTTGCAAGAAAAACATGGGCTATCTTATTCGTCTCTTCTTTTTTTTCAGGCGGACATCTGAGTGCCTATTGTTTTAGATATCTTGGACACTTGTCTATTTTTTCTCAATTCTTTTCTTTTTCTATTTTTTTATGAATATCTTTTGAATAGCCACATGTCTCTTCTCAACAACAAAACTTTTGAGAGACAACACCAAAAACTTGGAGCATTTATTTGAGGTATATCCTATAGGGTATATTTTTGTGTTTACTCCTAGTGTAGGGGTAAAATATTTTTTTGGGTGGATCTTGATAGAATGGCATATTGTTGCGCCTACTCCCAGTGTAGGAGTAGTGCATATGTGAGTGGTGTGTACGTGATCTTGATTCTAAGAGCATGACAAACCTCTCATAAGGCATCAATAAAGCTTGATTGAACTCAATGCAAAAGCAAGTAGCATATATGAGTGAAAAGTTTTCTAGTCTAAGTATCATATATGGCTCTGGTAGGAACTCAAGCTTTATCATACAGGAGCTCATCATGAAAGATTTTATTTTTTAAAAGATAAATCTCCAGAACTCTAGTATCGTTAGGAACAAGATAAACAACAGCTCAGACCTTCTTATATCATATCCGTCCATTACCTAGACTTAGATTAGACATGTGCTACCCATGATTTTTATGTTCAGAGTAAATTCTTATATCAAAATAGTCATATCCAAAACTCGGGAAGGCTGAAAACTAGGTACATGAAAGAATTTACAACAGAGCAACTATTCATCGTTTCTAATACAAGAGCTTACCTAGACTCCATTACTTTTTCAACTCTAAAGAATAGAAAACTGAACATACTTTTTATTTTGCTTTCAGAGTTTTAAAATCACAACTTACTATATCGATATAACTTGCTAGGATAAATTTTATTTTATTTTGATTTGTTATGCATCTATTTATTTCTTTAGCAACAATATAGCAAATTCAAAAAGAGTAAAACTAAAAAGAAAGAAATACTTAGCTAGATACTTGGAGATGCTCCTCCCCAAGCTAGATGTTGTCGTGGTTGGTTGTTTAATGTTGAGTGATCCTTCTTAGAGCATGATTTGTCAGCAGATGTCCTTCTCACCTATGAGTAGAATGAGATGTCTATAGCCGAGTGAACTTACTCTTGATCATTTGTACCATCCTACAAAATACTCCAACAAGAATACCAAAAACTCATGGGGTGGATTAAGATAAAGGGTTAGCGGTCAACCATTCAAGGAGTTGTTCTTCTTATGAGTTTAGACAAACTTTTTAGTGGTAGAATTTTAGCAGGAGGTCTATTTAGTATTTTGTATTGGATTTCCTATTTTTTATAATGTAGAAAGAAAATATGTATGCATGATAATTTTTATTTTTATGCCACCACAGTGAATATTCCCATGGGCTTTTACACTGTAAACGTACTCATGTGGGGCTTAGGATTTTATAATGATGCAATGATGGAATGTAGTATAGAAACTCTCTTCTTTTTTTAATATGCAACAATGATGACATGCAATAAAGTAGTCTTTTTATTTTTCTCTTTTCTCTATAATACAATGCAAATGCAGAAAAGTAAATATGCTAAGAAAATAATTAATGCAATGCTAGAAAGTAAATATGGATAACTACCGACCTTACGACAAGGGTTTGAATTTTTAAAATCCTCCGAACAGGACTAGGTAGGAGAGAGTACTTACTAATTAGGTGCATTATCTGGTCTGAGCGATGGAGACTCAGATGACTGCTCTTCTTGTGATGGTGATGATGTTATCTTCTCTTTCCATACCTGTTTAGTCTGAGGGCTTGATGTTGGCGGAGTGGCTTCTTCTTTGGTGGGTGCTTTAGACTCTTCATCGTCCCATTCGTTCAATTGTGGTTGACACAAGTCCTTCTCAACTTCTCCTTCCTAATCCCCCATTCATTCCTAGAGAGTTGATCCTCTTGATGGTGGGATGATCGACGTGTCCTCCTCCTAAAGCGATTCTTCTTCGGCTACTCATAAGTAGTATAACTGTTAAAGTAACAACATACCTTCTCTCGAGGGAACTAGAAGTGGATTTGTCTAGATCCGACGTAGATGACTGCATTGGTAGTGTTGAGGAGCGGTCTTCTAGAATAATAGGTGAATCATCTTTTTCTTCCATGTCCAAGGCCATAAAGTCGGTGGGAGCATAGTGATCCTTAATCTTGACCATTATGTCCTTTGCTATGCCCTCCAAGAATCGGATTGATTGGTCCACCATCTGCAGCTGCATATATGTTGGGTACAAAAGTTTGATACCAAATAAATATTCATACATTACCTTGGACATTATGTTGACACCCGATCCAACGTCACAGAAAGTCTTGTGGAAGATCTTTTGACTAATGGTACACTCGATTGTCGATACACTAGGGTCATCCTTCTTAGCAAGGAATGGTGGAGCGAGGAGGTGGTCGTACTCTGATCAGATGGTGTTGATTATGTTGATTGTCTCTTCAGGTGACTGACTAGTCTTGTTCTTCCTCCTTCTGTTCTTCTTCTTCTTGGTCACTGCTGGGGCAGGTATGTCGTCTATGGATGAACAAGAGAATATAGTATGTGGTCTTTGAATGAGAACTTCTCCTTTCTATCCTTGATAGTGAAATAGATCTTGGCGGTGTCCGCATAGATGATGGCCTTTGCGGTGCTCAGGAAGGGTCAGCCCAGAATGATGGGTGCCCTCTCATCTCCACCTATTTCTAGAACCACAAATTCTATGGGAACATATGATTGTGCCACTCGAATGATGGCACCTTTTAGAATTCCTTTGGGGTAGCAGAGTGACTGATCTGTAAACTACAAACACATATTTATGTACAACAAAGGATCTCCTATAATTTTATCATAAATTACCTTAGGCATGATATTGACACTTGCTCTGAAGTCATAGATAGCTTCTTAGAAGATGTGAGGTACAATGATGATAGGGATGACATGTCTCCCTGGATCACCTTTCTTGTTGGGGAGTGAATAATCTATCCACCTTTCCTTTGACAGTTGAGTGTAATAGAAATCTGCATTGTGATTACCGACAAGATTTACTGTTTCTAAATCTTTCGGTTGCCCCAGAATCTTACCTTTATCGGATGAAAGAACAATAGCTGCCAGCTGAGCTATTTGTGATTCTATCATTTTATTAAAGCTATACTGATTTTTAATGGCAGAAGCAATTGCATCCATTCTAGTACTTATGTTCTCTAGGATTTTATCATTAGAAGCTATTTTCTTTGTTGGCATAGAACCACTATTTTGCCTTTCCCAAGAGTGAAAATAGGAAAAGGCAGACTAGAATAGCATCCTTAGTTACTCCATTCATAGTGAAGGTGCTACAGATCTCCAAAAAGTGTTAGAGATGTGCACTTATATCTTCATGTGCCTTCCTAGAAAATTAGCTGGCTTGCACCATGTTGATGACAGTAGGCTTGAGCTTGAATCCATTATCTCCAGCATTGACATCAGGTCCAGTACGGATGTTGGCTGTAGATCGAGCAGAGAATTCACGAAGACCCTTGTTAGCCAAGGCTTCAAATTCTGGTGTTAAGCTTTGCCTTATACGGGTGCCCTTCAACTCCAAAGCTGATACTCTCTTGAGTTTAACCTTAGTTCTCTTGAGTAGCACTTCTGGATCGTAAATGAAGTTTGTCGGTAGGTTAAAACCAATCATAAATTACTCTGCATAAGATACACAAGTAGACAAAACAAGGGTAAGCCTATTTGAGCAGAGATCAATGGTTATTTCAATCACACCAATCAAACTAGACAATGAACATTACAAACAAGAACATGAATAAGATGAATATGAATGTCATACAATTATACCAAAGCATATAAAAATAATAGAGATACAAAGGTGAGAGGGGTACAAGAATTATACTGAACCAAGCTCTTGACAATGTTAGGAATCCAAGTGAAAATCTACTTGCCTCCCTTTAGACCTAGACTAACTAGCTAATGCCCTAGAAACTAGAGGAGCTCTGAGGATGATTAGGATTTTGGTCTTCTCCAAATGACTTGATCTTAGGGGGCTAGGGTCTGCTTATACAGCCCTAGGGGTTGAATGTGAGCCCTTGGATCAAACTGACTTGAGGAATGGCGTAGCTGCAACCCTAGGAGGTGGTGGAGGAACATTCTGGAAGATGGAGGTGAGGAGGCACTAGGGGGTGCTAGCTAGCATGCGTGTGAGCCCGGCCAGTCCCACCTAGCAGCCACTCGGGCCCCACCTTGGCGTGGTGTCCTCTAGTCTCCTCTAGAACCTTCCCATGTATATGCCACAGAATAATTCTATGATTTCATTTGACAAATAAGTCCCCCTTGATGGTTTTCTAGAATAATCCTGTAGAGATCACAGATTCACCAAAACTCATGAAATTTGTTAGTTTAAACCCTAAACCTTTGTTGGTGCTCTCATATGTTCCCTTATATGTGTTTTATTGATCATTAAATATGGCTATTAAGTACCATCAACAAGCTTCCCCAAGCCTAACCTTTGCTAGTCCCTTAGCAAAGCTAAACTCAACAAACTTGGATCAGGAGTTGCTTCAATGCTTTCACATCTCAGAAGTACACATGTGTTCAAACAAAAATTGTCCTCCAGATTAGAATAAACTGATCTGACTTTCAAACTTACCCATATTACCTTCAACCATGGGGCTTCTTAGCCTTCACTTGGGTCTTTGAGCATTTGAAAGATAGAACAATCAAGCCAAGCACTATGTCTCAGGTCTTTACTCAACCATTGTTCTAGAGTTTTTTTATGTTTTTAAAATAAAACTCAGAGCTTCTATTTTATGACACTCTCATGTATAAGGGCACATATGAGAGCACCAATAAAGGTTTAGGGTTTAAAATGACAAATTTCATGAGTTTTGGTGAATCTGTGATCTCTGTAGGATTATTATAGAAAACTATCAAGGGGGACTTATTCATCAAATGAAATCAAGGAATTATTTCGTGGCATATACATGGAAAGGTTCTAGAGGACACCAGAGAACACCATGCCAAGGTGGGGCCCGAGATGCTGCCAGGTAGGACCGGTTGGTCCCACCACCATGCCTGCCGGCACCCCCTGGTGCCCCCTCACCCCCATCTTTCAGAATGTTCCTCCATTGCATCCTTTGGTTGCATCCACGCCATTTCTTAAATTGGATTGATCCAAGGGCTCACATACCCGAGCCCCCTGAGATCAAGTCATTTGGAGAAGATAGAAACCCTAATCATCCTCAGAGCTTCTCTAATTTTTAGGGCATTAGCTAGTGAGGCTAGGTCTAGAGGGAGACAAGCAGATCTTCGCTTGGATTCCCGACATTGTCAAGAGCTTGATTTATTATAATTCTTGTACCCCTCTCGCCTTTGTATCTCCATTATTTTTATATGCTTTGGTATAATTGTATGACATTCATATTCATCTTATTCATGTTCTTGGTTGTAATGTTCATTGTCTACTTTGATTATATACTTAGTATAGTTAGTTTATCATTGTGTTTATGCATAAGTTCGTATAGCATTCACCCTAATAAGGTACATGGGTGGGTGGTAGAGATCATGTAAGCGTGGTGCTTATATGCTATTTACCTGCGAATACACTCAAACTTTCCTAAGGAATGCCCCTTATGTGTGGATATAATGCCGATCTTAGCAATGATTGCTAGGTGTAATTGCACTAATCAATGTATGCTTTAACTTGTAGTTAAGGATGACTTAGGAATTATTCCTCGAATATTCTAACTTGACCATGCTATTGCCACAGAAAGGAGTGCTTTGAGTGATTTACTTATTATAATGCTTAATCAATGCTTATCATATATACGTCTTATCTTGTGACTTACCCCTGTTTTGAGTAGAGTGATTGTTTATGGTTTATTTCTCCATCAATGTTATAAGTTATCAATACATGTACAAAGCTACACCTTCCCTGTGGTAAAATATAAATACGATACTTGGTATACTCTCGGGTGAAGTGCTACAATGGTATAATTGTCTATCCGCTTGCAGAATCCTTTTCATTCATATCTTTATATTCTTTCTAGTCATATAAAATGATAAACATCTACTTAGTATTATTAAACATCTACTTTGTATTATTCTTGTAATAATGCTAGATAGTACCAACAAACATTTCTAGCACCATCACTAGGGATGACAACCTAGTTTAGTAATGCTAGAGGTGTTGGTAATTAATAGGTGACTACTAAAATAAGTGAGGAGTTAACATATACCAGTAGTTGCCAAATGAGCACATTCACCACAAGGTGAAGTGTGCCTATTTAGTCCACGAGCCTGACAGTAGGTGAAGTAGTCACATGGTATCAGGGTCCAAAGTAGTAGTCTTCAGGTGCTCATCCAATGCAGAAATAAGTACAGTCATCACAAGATGACGTGTACACACATAGTCCCTGAGCTTGCTAGAAGATTGTGAAAAAAATCTTGTAGCAGGGTCATAAAGGAAATAGCCTGTTGAAAATATCAGCACATGTGCTTTTTAATTCATGCTTCCTTGCTCATTTTAGCGACCCATGTGGGGCGCTTACTACGGTTGCCGAACACGCCGGTCCAGCTAATGGCCTGCAAAGCCAGTGGGGAGCACGGAAGGTGGAGCGATAGTGTTGGCATGGTTTCCCAAAAACCTAGAAGCGGAAGAGGCAGGGGGAACTGCTATTAATTCCCACAGCCAATGGCGCCTCCTTCACTTTCGTGTTTGCTTTGCCTTCTTCCTTCCTTGCGCACTCGCTTCGCCTGATACCGCTTAGACCTATTGTCTTCTATGCGACCATGAATGTCGGCGCCATCGGTGTTGAGGTGATCACGTAAGTCACGTGGCGGTTGGTTCACTTCCTGTTGATCATTGCGGTTACCACCGTGGCTTCCTTGAGGGCGTGGAGGGCGTCCATCATTGTGGAAGTGAGCTTCATAGTTGCCCCTAGATCCTCTATAGAGATAGGGGCCACCACCTTGGTGTTGAGGGCGTTCGTTGTCCTGATAGTGGCCTCCACCATCGCAATGAGAGCGATGGCTACGTGCTAAAGTAGATGAATGAGATGGAAGCAGATTTCGGATCTCATTAACTTGGACCTACGCCACCATGATGTGCGCTCAGATCTTCTTGACTTTCGGAGATTGGCCAAGTTTTTTGAGTTCGTTAAAGGTGACCGTGAGGTTGGCGCTTGGGGTCCAGTGGACTGGCTGGTCGCCAACCATGTTGAACTCTTCCTAAAGATTATGGCGGGGTGGGGCGAGCCATTTGCATTCTGGCCATTTGTGTTTTGAGCGGCTTCATCATCGCGGTGTTGTTGGC
Organism: Saccharum hybrid cultivar R570; assembly: GCA_038087645.1. Classification (NCBI taxonomy): domain Eukaryota; kingdom Viridiplantae; phylum Streptophyta; class Magnoliopsida; order Poales; family Poaceae; genus Saccharum; species Saccharum hybrid cultivar. Next base: position 9,072,515 of record JAQSUU010000704.1, on the reverse strand, counting down.
GATTGGCATTCTTTGCCAAGTGTGCTTCACATTCTTTAGGAGTCTCACCGTCTTTGGTACCACTATCCACGCTGACGTGGAAGATCATGCCCCCAAACCTCGGAGGGAAAGTAGGGCAACTCGATGCAGTCTTACTCGAGCCCTCGGAGAACTCATCGGGGCTCTCATTCAAGATGTTATGGAGAGACTCAGTTAGATCAGGAGAATCATCTGTGAGCTGGTGGATGGCTACCATGTTGACCATAGGAGCGGGCTGATCGGAATCGGCTAGGTCAATCACATAGAGGCCGAAGACGTGACTACATTTGGCGTGATCTATGAAGAGGTGGTGGACAGCATCGTGGTAAGTTGATCCCGTGCTTTCCAACCCAAAAGGATAGGGTTTCGGCAGGTTCTCCGTCCAGGCCTCGTAATCCACTAGGCGCAAGGCTATGGCTGGAAGTGGTCGACGTCGCACGGTGCGCCCTTGTGGAGTTGTCATGATCACTAGATCTTTGGTTGCCTTATGGATGTGTCTGAGCAGGGCACTTAGAGGCAACGACTTGGTGATCTTAGGGCATAGGGCATTCATCGCCTGTGGTAGACCAATCTAGGACCGACTCCACGAGAGATAAGGTCTCGGCTAGGCCATTGGTGACCTGATTGATTGATTCGATCAGATCGTCGTTGTTGATGGGCCTCCTCGTCCAGCGACGGATTACTGGAATCGAAGAAGTTGATGCCATGATTGGCGCGATCTGCGTGGGATTGGCCTACGCCGCCTCCACAGTCTCCTCGAAGCCGTTGGCTCCAATGATCATGGACCCGGCCATGAAGGACTAGCCAGGCTCGAGAAGGGCCATGGAGCTCAGAAAATGGACCATCTGGTCCGCCATGGATTCAGCAGGCACACCCCCTACCTACCATGCCACTGTTGACGAAGTATGGTCGGCAGTCTACCGAGGGTTATGTCCGCGGTAGTAGATGAATCGGTAGAGGTGCACGAGAGACGAACTAGAGGGGATACAGAACGTGATTTAGGCAGTACGGGCCGTCGGCATGACGTAACACCCTAAGTCCTGTGTCTGTACGGATTGTATTGCTTATGATCAAATGAAAACGAGTAGGATCCCTACCCGCCTTATATAGTCCGGGGGGTAGGGTTACAGATCGGTTGTTCCTATCATGATCGGCGTACAAGATAAGGAGTTACACATATCACAGGATCCTACATATCCTATCGGATTCTACTTGATCGCCAAGGATATGTGCGCCACCTTGCTGGACATGCCGATCTACACCGAGCTCCATGCGGTGCTTTCTTGTGGGCTAGGCCTCCCCTGGCGGCTCGGCCCACTCACGGTCTTGTGGGTACTGGGGGTTACACCCCCACACTACCTCGGCGAGCTTTCCTCGCCAAGAAACATAGCCTGTGCTAGGTATTGAAGGAGGAAAGGGGCTAGGAGCCACAGGCCATGTCTGCCTTGCCGGAGCTAGCACGCCCCTTGCCACCGCCATGCTGAAGGTGTTCCAACTGATATCGGCCACCTCAATGGTCGAGGAAAGGCTGATGGTGTCCACCGTAGCACCACACACCTATCCACATAGTTGGTTTGCCCGATAGCCAACTCTAGCCCCTAGATCACTGGAGCCATGACCTCGCTGGTGCACCGTTGTGGCCTCGGCCATGGTACAGACTCCACTATGCCAAACAGTCACAGTCGTAGCCCCCCATAGCTCACCTATGACCTCGTTTGCACATAAAAGGGCCACCTTGAGATCTAGCCATGTGAGCCACCACGCCGCCATGTTTGTCACGCCTCCATCACCCCAACCAATGCCGACAGACCCCCATAGCGCCACCTATACCCCTTAGTCACGTTTGTCGAACTACCTTGAAGCTTCAGGAGGCCGTGAACGCCTAGCGCCCGTCGGCAATGCCGAGGCCACCGTGCTCGTCGGACCTGCCATATTCCACCATGATCGTTGCGCTGACCACCAAGTTGCCACTTTCGGCCATGTCGTGTCCGCCGGAGCACCATGGAGCCCTAGGAGGCAATAGAAGCCCTCGCTGGCCACCGCCTAGCCTCATCGAGCTCTTGTCGCTGATGAAGTCCAATTGGGGACTCGCGTCAAAGCACCAGCACGAAGCCGAGCACCCTATTCATCCTCACGTGTGCTAGACCACCATGCACCCCCCACGCAAGCCAAGCCCTCGCATAGACTTGGTCCACCTTAAACCGAGAGATGGGACCACAATGAAATGGAGCCCTAGTCCACTGTACGGTACCCCCTTAGACGTGGCCCACTTAAAACCTAGATCGCCACATGGCTTCATGAGAAGCCAACACGTGTCTAAGTTGGCCCGGCCCAGGCCATCCCATGATTCGTCCCGCTAGGCCCAGTGAGGGCCAGGTCAACGTTGATTGTTGACCGGTCAACACTGACCCTTGACCCAGTTCCACATGTCAGTCTTTGTTGACCCCTAGAGCCCACTTGTCAGTGACTCAGACACAACCGCCCAATCACCGCCTGACACGTGTCACCCCCTGGTTTACCATACCCCTGCCTTTTCATTTTCAGAAAATGAATTAAACTTAGGAAATTCGTAGTCAATTCATCTAACCTCAGAAAGATATGAGACTAGTGCCTAGATTTTTCTAAAATTGAGCTCTAACATCATAGGATTGTGTTTTGTGTATTTGGATCTTTTGGATTTCTATTGCTTCTTTGTGATCATCTATAAGACAGCCCTGGAGGAGCAGCTTGAAGAGGACCATGACTACACGGAGGAGCCTGGAGACGTCTAGCCAGCAGGTGCTACGTGCCACACAACCTCATATGATCCTATTAGACATGCAACCGGGACTAAAATCATCCTGCAAAAGCCTGCGGCGCTGGCCGTTGAGCTCGGGATTTTAGTCTTGATTAGTGGCTCAAACCAGGATTAATGATCCCTTGTTCCCGGCCCAATTCTAGCTTGGACTAAAGGTAAATACGGAAGATCTATTCTCTACCAGTGAATTAGTTATTAGAGACATGCAATCGTGGCTTGTCTCTGATGTAGTGTCTTCTTAACAAGTTTCTAGCACAGAACAGAAGTTATATGTTCTCTAGTCGGGTGACTCCACTCATGAGCTGATAACTCATTGCACGAGTCACTTTCCACGCCTCAAGGATGGAAGAGCTAATGCAGTGTAAAATCGTGGTACTTATCGCTTTATTATGATTTTTTTATGGAAACCATAGTTTGCACACATGCATGGGCCGTCGCCTTCTTTTATTCATTCATTCATTCGTCAATCGTAGAAGTTGAAACCCATGCGTTGGCTCGTCATTCATTCATTCATATTCAAGGAAGAGCTAATGAGTCCGACTCATTTATTCATTCATTCATTTATTCATACATATCCGTAGTCAGGCTGCTCAAGTTGAAACACGTAGAGAACGAATTAAGAAGCAGCCACAGACAGAGTCCGGCCGTACGACCGTATACGTAGCTAGGATATTAACCATCGAGGACGCTGCTGCAATCGCACAAATCACACGTGGCCTCAGGGCAGCAATAGCAGATGAAATCGGAGGTGTCTACCGCCAGAACTGCAAATTAAAGCCAGCGTGAAAAAAAGAAAAGAAAAGAAAAGAAAGCGATTAATTAATTATTCTTTCCAATGAAAGGTTGAAACCATACGTATTAATTAATAATATAAAGAGAAAGAGACATATATACATCTATTTATCAAATTGTTTTGCCAACAACAATTCTCAGTTGAACAGGTTCTCTTAATTAATACACATAATTTTTTATATATTTGTTGAGGCCTTATTTTAAAGTATATTTCTGATATTTTCAAGATATCTTTCTATATCGATCATTTCTTCCAAACTTTCGATATCGTCACATACTGTCACACCCGGTTTTCTAAAGAACAAAACCAGGCTAATCATATGTGTGCCCAGGAAGTCCACACATATGCCAGAATGAAAAAGTATCAGAAACAATGTTATTATATAACGTATACATAGCTATATTAACACTTACATCAGAGTATCGCGGAACGGTGACTAAACTTCGGGCTCCATTCTTCTCAGGGACGGCTGACTGGGGGTAACATATGCCTAGCACTTCTACTAGTCTTCTGGAAACTCCACTACACCTTTGTCCTTCTTCCGAGTAGCATCTTATTACACACTGGAGTGTTGGGGAAATAGCAAGAGTGAGTCCATGTCGAACTCAACAAATATAACATAGAGTTTATGAGGCTCAAAAAGGCTAGACACTGTTTGACTGCGTTTAGCTTTTAATCATCATATAATTAACAATTGAGTAGCATCAAGGTATTCCAATCCCATTAATGAATCAATGATCAATTGTAATAAGGATAATGAATAGCATTAACATGAGCATAATAATAATCAACAATAATTAAGCATGATATAACAATGGTGATCAACTATTCTGTAGATGTTCCAAGGCCGCTCGTATCCGTGAGCACGGCTAGTATACCAGTTTTTAACTCTGCGCAGAGGTGTACACTTTCACTGTGAGTCATGATTTCCAAATGCATGGGTTTGCAAGGCCCAAAACATCAGAGACCATATAAAGCCACTCAAAAGTTCGTCTAACAAGTTAGGGCCATTAGATTCACTCGGCAGGCAGATGTAGAACCCCCCTTCCCTGTGGCACAACAACCGCAGCCTATACATACTAGGCCAAGGGCTCGCACTACACCCAAAGTGGCAAGCCATTCTTACGCCATTTAAGGTAACCTCTAACAAGCTAGAAAAGGTCTCTTGAACAACTAGAGTGAAAGTCCTATGTTTGGTGTTGGTAATTAGTGACAATACCTAAGTACTAATCCTATGCCTAAGTTGTATGTAGCATATGAGGATTAGTACATTCCAAGGTTGGTGGCAAGATGGACATGGTGATCATGATGGCCACACTTGGATTTGGACGCAACCCTACGTGATCAAGGCAAAGGTATATGCTTAAGGGTTGTGTTTTAGTAACCAAGACACCTAGTGGGTGTGGTTACATTATAGGATAGATAGCCGTACTATAAAGAGGGGAATGACGCGGCTATTGAACTCCTAAGTGCCTCTAGATGTGCATTTCATGATCATATGCATTTGGATAGAACTAATATCGCCTCGAAAAATGATTGTGAAAATGCTAACACACTCACATATGTTGAGATCACTTGGTGGTGTTAGCACGTTTGCGATGGCGGTGAAGTTTAAGCGGTAGAGAGGGTTTGGGTCTCTCTCTCCCTCCCGCCGAGCTTGCGAGCGCGGGATTCAGGCGTTTTTGACAAGTTGAAATGCCTATTTTTCACTACGCCGGAAGTCCAAAAAGAAACAGAGGCGAACCGAGGTCACAGAGGTGACCGGACGCTGCACCGGACGCGGTCCTTGCAGGACCGGACGCGTCCGGTCAGTGTTCAGTGTCTGCGCGTTTTTCAGTTCGATGATCGGACGCGAGGCGCGTCCGGTCACTGATGATCGGACGCGTCCGGTCGTCCAGGGAGCTTATTGGACTCTCACCGGACGCTGGCACTGTCGCGTCCGGTCATCTTCTTAAGCGCGTCCGGTCACTGTTTCGTTGAGCGCTGCTCAGGCGACCAGCGCGTCCGGTCCTACACGGGACCAGCGCGTCCGGTCGTTCCCGGCGCGTCCGGTCAGTTGGGACCAGCGCGTCCGGTCGTTGCTTCGCAGTTAGCCGTTGGGCGACCAGCGCGTCCGGTCGTTTGGACCAGCGCGTCCGGTCAGTGTTTCACGTGTTAGCCGTTGGGCGACCGGCGCGTCCGGTCAGTTGGACCAGCGCGTCCGGTCACCCCGATTTCGGCTGTTTAAGTTTCTAACGGCTATATTCGAAGGGGTACGTCTATAAATACTCGTTGGTCGGCTCAAGGCTCTCTCTCTCTCGAACATTTGACATACTTGTGAGCACTTTGAGCTAAGCAACTCCCCTCCCACTCATCTCTCTTGCTTCTTTGCATATTCGAAGTGAGATTGAGTGATCCAAGTGCATTTGCATTGTGAGATAGCATCTAGTTGGCACTTGGTGGTTGATTTGCTGCGGGATTCTTGTTTCTCTTGGTGGTTGCCGCCACCTAGACGGCTTGGAGCAGCTTGGAGGCGTTGGCAAGAGTTGGTGTTTGTTCTTTGCCACCTCCGGTGATTGTGAGGGGTTTGTGCCTACCTCGGCGAAGCGCCAAAGGCAACATTAGTGTATTGCTCGTGTCATTGCAACCTTTTGCCATTTGGTAGGTTCTTGTGGTGCCTTTTGAGAGGCTCGGTGTGTGACCGATTAGCCACCGAACCACGTGGTGAAGAGGGACACAACGGGGACTAGCGTGCCGGCAAGCACGTGAACCTCGGGATAAATCTTCGTGTCATCACTTTCATATTGTGATTGATTGATCCCGGTGTTTGGTTATCTTGGTATTCATTGTTGATCATATTGGTTGGCTCAATACTTCGTCCCTCGGTGATACCCTCCTATCTCTCTTGTATTAATTTCTTAGTTATCTTTGCTAGCTAGTTAGCTTAGCTAGAGTAGTTCTCTTGTGTAGCTTGCTAGTTGTAGTTGTACTTAACTTCTCGGTTTGACTTGTGCGGTTGAGTGCAAATACTAGAATTGTGAATTGGATAGGTGGCTTGCAAACACCCATAGGCTAAGCAAAACTCGCATCTCGCTATTTGTTATATTGATAAACTTGTTTAGCTTGTCGTTGTAGAAAATTTTAATAGGCTATTCACCCCCCCTCTAGCCATCAAGACCTTTCAAGTGGTATCAGAGCCATGGTCACCGTTTGTAAGGCTTAACAACCTCGGTGTAAGATGGCTCAAGTTATGTTTAATCATGTTAATGGCAAGCCTCCATTCTTTGATGGCGTCTCTTCCTTTGATCATTGGAAAAGGAAGATGAAGCAATATCTAGGCAATATACATGAGAAGGTTTGGGATGTGACCAAAGAAGGATACGTCATTCTTGATGAGGAAAACCTCACTCCAAATGACCGCATCAACAAACAATGCAATACGGCGGCACTTGACACAATCTATCGTGCCATTGATGATAAAGTATTTGAGCAAATCAAAGATCTTGAAAAGGCAAATGAGCTTTGGATAAGGCTTGAAGAAACATATGAAGGCACTTCAACGGTAAAAAGTGCCAAACTATATATGCTCAAGGACAAGTTCTCCACATTCAAGATGAAGGATGATGAATCCATCCCGGAGATGTTCTATAGGCTCCAAGTCATTGTCAATGATCTCAAGGGGCTTGGGGAGAAGGTTGAGGACAAGGACTTCTCACACAAGTTCTTGATGTGCTTACCCAAGAAGTTTGCCACCTTGAGAAGAATGATCTTTAGAGAGGGATTGGACAAGGTCAAACCAACCAATGTGCTTGGAGATATAATGACCGATGCCCAATACAATGATGATGAAGATGAGGTAGAAGAGAAGAAGGAAACCAAGGTCAAGCAAGAGAAGCCCATTGCATTCAAGGCTTCATCCTCTAAGGGCAAGAGCAAGGTTGATGATGATGATGATGATCCATTTGATGATGAGATCATGGCCCTTCTAGTGCAAAAGATGGGTCGGTTCATGAAGAAGAAAGGCTATGGTGCAAGAAAGAGAAGAGACTTTATGAAGGCAAAGGAGGTGCTTTGCTACAATTGCAATAGCCCCGATCATGTAGTGGCAAAGTGCCCCTATGAAGACAAAAGATATAATGATGGGGAGTTAAAGTTGAAGAAGAACAAGAAGGAGAAGAAAGCAAAGAAGAGCTTCACTTTCAACAAGAAGAAGAAGGGTGGTGGTTATGTAGTCACTTGGGATAGTGACAACTCCGATAGTGATGATGATGAAAGCTCTAGTGATGATGAGAGGATCACTCGACGAGCCACTGCAAACATCGCCCTCTCCAACAAGCCATCCATCTTCGACACTACATCAACATGCCTTATGGCCAAGCCTACCAAGGTAAAACATGATGATAGTGATGATGATTCTTGTGCTAGTGATGATTGTAGGAGTGATGATGAGGAGGATGAGGACTACTCCAAGGATGATCTATTAGGCATAATAGATCAAATGAGCAAGGGCTACAAGAGAACAACCAAGAAATACAAAATCTTGGAACAAGAGCTCATTGCCAAGAGCAATGAAAATGATGCATTGATGGAGGAGCTTGTTGCTCTCAAAAAGAGTAAGGAGTGCAAAGGAATTGAACAAGAGCTCAAAGCTCTTAGGAAATCCTTTGATGAGCTAGAGGCTTCTCGTGAGTGTCTAAAGGAAGACCACGAGGATCTTGAAATTGCTCACACTAGGCTTAAGGAAGCCCACTCCACTCTACTTGAGCTCATCAAGGAAAAGGACCTTAAGTTGGAAAAGTTCATGAAGGAAGCTAAGGAGGAGCAAGTGATTGTCACTTGTGATATTGGACTAACATGTGATATTATTGATGATTCTTTATTTGTTAGTCCTACTAATGCTTCATGTAGCTCATCATCATCCACCACAACCAACTCTACCTCTACTACTAGTGATTCATCACTTGTGGTTGAGACTCTCAAGAGAGAGGTGGATGATCTCACCCGCGCATTAGGCAATGCCTATGGTGGGGATGCCCGCTTGCTAAAATGCTTGGGTAGCCAAAGGTTCTCTCTTAACAAAGAGGGATTAGGCTATACTCCCAAGAAGGGCAAGGCGGCCTTTGCTACTCCTAAGCCTCGCTTTGTGAAGGGCAATGGTCGTTATTGCAATAGATGCAAGCAAGTTGGGCATCTAGAGATTAATTGTAATAAAATAAACAAGAACAAGAAAAATGCTAATGTACCTTATATTCCTTTTGATTCTTGTTATGTGCTTACCAAGGGTGATAAAGGTGTGCATGCTAGGTTTGTTGGTACACCAATTGTGGGCCCTAAGAAGAAGGCCATTTGGGTACCAAAGAGCTTAGTGACTAACCTCCAAGGACCCAAGCAAGTATGGGTACCTAAAAGACATTAAATTGTTTTGTAGGTAAATTACAAGGCCGGAGGAAGGCATTGGGTGCTTGATAGTGGGTGCTCTCAACATATGACCGGTGATTCAAGAATGTTCAACTCTCTCAAATCAAATGATAGTGGCATTGATAGCATCACATTTGGTGACAATAGCAAGGGTAATGTAAAGGCTCTTGGAAGGATTGCAATCTCAAATGATCATAGCATCTCCAATGTGCTACTAGTTGAAAAGCTCAATTTCAACTTGTTGTCGGTTGCTCAATTATATGATCTCGGTTTCAAGTGCATATTTGGTGTTGATGATGTGGAGATAGTTAGTGTTGATGGCTCTAACTTGATCTTCAAAGGCTTTAGATATGAGAATCTATACTTGGTTGATTTCAATGCTAGTGACACTCAACTTTCAACATGCTTGCTCACCAAATCAAGTATGGGTTGGTTATGGCATAGAAGACTTGGTCATGTTGGCATGAAGCAATTGAACAAGTTAGTGAAGCATGACTTAGTTAGAGGCTTGAAGGATGTCACATTTGAGAAGGATAAGCTATGTAGTGCATGTCAAGCCGGAAAGCAAGTAGGCAACACTCATCCATTGAAGAGCATTATGAGTACTTCCAAGGCATTTGAGTTGTTGCACATGGATCTATTTGGGCCAACTACATACACAAGCATTGGTGGCAACAAGTATGGCTTTGTGATTGTGGATGATTTCACTAGATATACATGGGTATTCTTTCTTGTGGACAAGAGTGATGTATTTGACATATTCAAGAAGTTCATCAAGAGAGTGCAAAATGAGTTTGAGACCACAATCAAGAAAGTAAGAAGTGACAATGGAAGTGAGTTTAGAAACACAAGAGTTGATGAGCTATGTGATGAGCTTGGAATCAAACATCAATTCTCGGCCAAGTATACACCTCAATCTAATGGCTTAGTTGAGAGGAAAAATAGAACTTTGATTGATATGGCAAGATCAATGTTGAATGAGTATAATGTGAGTCATTCATTTTGGGCCGAAGCAATCAACACGGCTTGCTTCTATAGCAACCGCCTCTATTGCCACAAGTTTCTAGAGAAGACACCATATGAGATCTTAAATGGAAGAAAGCCCAACATTGCATACTTTCGGGTATTTGGTTGCAAATGCTATATCTTGAAGAAAGGCACTAGATTGAGCAAGTTTGAAAAGAAATGTGATGAAGGCTTCCTACTTGGTTACTCAACTACTAGCAAAGCTTATAGAGTATGGAACCTATCTAGTGGTTTACTTGAAGAAGTGCATGATGTTGAGTTTGATGAAACAAATGGTTCTCAAGATGAGGAAGATAACTTGGATGATGTGAGAGGAACTCAATTGACTAATGCTATGAAAGAAATGGATATTGGTGATATTAGGCCAAAGCAAGTGATTGATGTGGATGACAACAAAGATCAAGTGCTCCAAAGTCCAATTACACAAGCTAGTGGTTCTCTAATGCAAAATCAAGCTAGTACATCATCTCAAGTACAACAAAATCAACAAGTGGCTAGTTCATCATCTCCAACTCATGATCAACATCAACATTCAAGCAATCAAGTCCAAGTGCTTCAACCAACTAACATTGCAAGAGACCATCCATTGGATTCCATCATTGGTGACATACAAAGAGGAGTTCAAACTAGATCAAGATTGGCATCGTTTTGTGCTCACTCATCTTTTGTGTCAATGGAAGAACCCAAGGACATTGATAGAGCATTGAGAGATCCGGATTGGGTAAATGCAATGCATGAAGAGCTCAACAACTTCAAGAGAAATGAAGTATGGGAACTAGTTGAAAGGCCTAAGGATCACAATGTCATTGGAACAAGATGGGTCTTTCGCAACAAGCAAGATCAAGATGGAATAGTAGTAAGGAACAAAGCAAGACTAGTGGCTCAAGGTTACACACAAATAGAGGGTCTTGACTTTGGTGAAACTTATGCCCCGGTTGCAAGATTGGAAGCAATTAGGATCTTACTTGCCTATGCTTGTGCTCACAATATCAAGCTATATCAAATGGATGTGAAGAGTGCATTTCTCAATGGGTACATTCAAGAGGAGGTGTATGTGGAGCAACCTCCCGGTTTTGAAGATGACAAGAAACCCAATCATGTATACAAATTGAGAAAAGCTTTGTATGGATTAAAGCAAGCACCTAGAGCATGGTATGAAAGATTGAGGGACTTCTTGCTATCCAAAGGATTTGTCATGGGCAAAGTTGATACAACACTATTCACCAAGAAGATTGGGAAAGACTTGTTTGTGTTGCAAATATATGTTGATGATATCATATTCGGTTCAACCAATCAAGATTATTGTGATGAGTTTGGTAAAATGATGGCCAAGGAATTTGAAATGTCAATGATTGGTGAACTTAGTTACTTTCTTGGACTTCAAATCAAACAAATGAAGGAAGGAACATTTGTAAGCCAAACCAAGTACATCAAAGATATGCTCAAGAAGTTTGGAATGGAAGATGCAAAGAGTATTACAACTCCAATGGGCACTAGTGGAAGCTTGGATAGTGACAAGAGTGGCAACATGGTGGATCAAAAGCTATATAGATCGATGATTGGTAGCCTACTCTATGTGACGGCATCAAGGCCCGATGTGATGTTTAGTGTATGCATGTGTGCAAGATTTCAAGCCTCACCAAGAGAAAGTCATTTGAAGACAACAAAGAGAATATTGAGGTACTTAAAGCATACACAAGATGTTGGATTGTGGTATCCCAAAGGTGCAAGTTTTGAGCTAGTTGGATATTCGGATTACGACTATGCCGGTGATAAAGTGGAGAGAAAGAGCACTTCCGGGACATGTCAATTGTTGGGAAGATCACTTGTCTCATGGTCATCCAAGAAGCAAAATAGTATTGCACTATCTACCGCCGAAGCCGAATACATCGCCGCGGGTAGTTGTTGTGCACAAATCTTGTGGATGAAGGCAACATTGAAGGATTTTGGAATCAATTTCAAGAATGTGCCATTGCTATGTGACAATGAAAATGCCGTGAAGCTAACTAACAATCCGATTCAACATCAAAGAACAAAGCATATTGATGTTCGTCATCATTTTATTAGAGATCATCAACAAAAGGGTGACATTGCCATTGAGAGTGTGGGCACCGAAGATCAATTAGCCGATCTATTCACCAAGCCACTTGATGAGAAGAGATTTCACAAGCTAAAGAATGAGTTGAACATACTTGACTTCTCCAACATGAGTTGATGCACCCCATATATGACATGCCTCTCCTTCGAGCCCCAAGGTACAATTGGTTGACATGTCATACATTCTATGCTAAGGACTTGTTTAGTGCATCTAGTCATGATTTCTTATGTTCTAGGATCATTCATGAAAATTAAAATAAATTTGAAGTTTATATGGTGCCACTATTGTTTCCATGACTTGTATGATCTAGTGGTAGCATATAACTTGTTTAAGTAGCTTGTGATCCTAAGTATTTAATCTAGAACACTTGTCTAAATATTTGCTTCAACATGGTGCATGATAACCCTTCTAGTGAGGTGTGAAGAAGCTTGCCCTTGGATCAAACCGAAGTATTTTATTTATGCAAGCAATCTAGGTTGAATCATAAACTTGATCCTCACCCCATATTTCAACATGATAATCTATCTATAGTTTGCCCCTTGTGGTCAATTGGTGCCAAAGGGGGAGAAAATATTGTTCACAAAGATAGAACTCAAAGGGGAAGACAATGTTGTGGGGGAGAAAAATGTTGTTCACAAGATAGTTTCTAAAAGGGGAGAATTGATAAAAGAATGGGATCAACTAAAATTTTGAGCACACAAGTAGGGGGAGCAAGCTCTTTAAACATGAATGTTGCATTTCTATGTGCACTTCATATGTATGATGCATAGTTATGCATTTTGTTTTCTCCGATACATTGCTTGTGTGATGACTTGCTAGTATAATTTGAATGATGCATTGTGATACTAGCATGAATAGGAAGTAGTTAGATTTTTGTTGCTTCATGTTTTTCAAAGTGGTACTAGAACCTTGCTTATAATGTTGATCTCACGAGGTTTCTAGTTATATTTGTGCTTTTCCAAGTGGAATCTAACTACACAAGGTGCTAAGATGGTGTTTTATCGCAACTCCGATGGTATCATGCTTCAAAGGTCTATAATCTTAAACACTTAGCACCTATTGGTAGACAATGCTCCTAATTTTTCCTATATAACATATATGCTTCCAAAATCCAAACATATAGCATACATGTAGGGGGAGCCATTGCTATCAATTTGAATTCATGATCACATGTCCATAATTCTTACACATGGTAATATACTTGGACAATGTGACATGGGTTCAATCAAAATTTTATCATAATATCTTTGTGAAAGGTTTGTCACCAATTACCAACAAGGGGGAGATTGAAAGTCCTATGTTTGGTGTTGGTAATTAGTGACAATACCTAAGTACTAATCCTATGCCTAAGTTGTATGTAGCATATGAGGATTAGTACATTCCAAGGTTGGTGGCAAGATGGACATGGTGATCATGATGGCCACACTTGGATTTGGACGCAACCCTACGTGATCAAGGCAAAGGTATATGCTTAAGGGTTGTGTTTTAGTAACCAAGACACCTAGTGGGTGTGGTTACATTATAGGATAGATAGCCGTACTATAAAGAGGGGAATGACGCGGCTATTGAACTCCTAAGTGCCTCTAGATGTGCATTTCATGATCATATGCATTTGGATAGAACTAATATCGCCTCGAAAAATGATTGTGAAAATGCTAACACACTCACATATGTTGAGATCACTTGGTGGTGTTAGCACGTTTGCGATGGCGGTGAAGTTTAAGCGGTAGAGAGGGTTTGGGTCTCTCTCTCCCTCCCGCCGAGCTTGCGAGCGCGGGATTCAGGCGTTTTTGACAAGTTGAAATGCCTATTTTTCACTACGCCGGAAGTCCAAAAAGAAACAGAGGCGAACGGAGGTCACAGAGGTGACCGGACGCTGCACCGGACGCGGTCCTTGCAGGACCGGACGCGTCCGGTCAGTGTTCAGTGTCTGCGCGTTTTTCAGTTCGATGATCGGACGCGAGGCGCGTCCGGTCACTGATGATCGGACGCGTCCGGTCGTCCAGGGAGCTTACTGGACTCTCACCGGACGCTGGCACTGTCGCGTCCGGTCATCTTCTTAAGCACGTCCGGTCACTGTTTCGTTGAGCGCTGCTCAGGCGACCAGCGCGTCCGGTCCTACACGGGACCAGCGCGTCCGGTCGTTCCCGGCGCGTCCGGTCAGTTGGACCAGCGCGTCCGGTCGTTGCTTCGCAGTTAGCCGTTGGGCGACCAGCGCGTCCGGTCGTTTGGACCAGCGCGTCCGGTCAGTGTTTCACGTGTTAGCCGTTGGGCGACCGGCGCGTCCGGTCAGTTGGACCAGCGCGTCCGGTCACCCCGATTTCGGCTGTTTAAGTTTCTAACGGCTATATTCGAAGGGGTACGTCTATAAATACTCGTTGGTCGGCTCAAGGCTCTCTCTCTCGAACATTTGACATACTTGTGAGCACTTTGAGCTAAGCAACTCCCCTCCCACTCATCTCTCTTGCTTCTTTGCATATTCGAAGTGAGATTGAGTGATCCAAGTGCATTTGCATTGTGAGATAGCATCTAGTTGGCACTTGGTGGTTGATTTGCTGCGGGATTCTTGTTTCTCTTGGTGGTTGCCGCCACCTAGACGGCTTGGAGCAGCTTGGAGGCGTTGGCAAGAGTTGGTGTTTGTTCTTTGCCACCTCCGGTGATTGTGAGGGGTTTGTGCCTACCTCGGCGAAGCGCCAAAGGCAACATTAGTGTATTGCTCGTGTCATTGCAACCTTTTGCCATTTGGTAGGTTCTTGTGGTGCCTTTTGAGAGGCTCGGTGTGTGACCGATTAGCCACCGAACCACGTGGTGAAGAGGGACACAACGGGGACTAGCGTGCCGGCAAGCACGTGAACCTCGGGATAAATCTTCGTGTCATCACTTTCATATTGTGATTGATTGATCCCGGTGTTTGGTTATCTTGGTATTCATTGTTGATCATATTGGTTGGCTCAATACTTCGTCCCTCGGTGATACCCTCCTATCTCTCTTGTATTAATTTCTTAGTTATCTTTGCTAGCTAGTTAGCTTAGCTAGAGTAGTTCTCTTGTGTAGCTTGCTAGTTGTAGTTGTACTTAACTTCTCGGTTTGACTTGTGCGGTTGAGTGCAAATACTAGAATTGTGAATTGGATAGGTGGCTTGCAAACACCCATAGGCTAAGCAAAACTCGCATCTCGCTATTTGTTATATTGATAAACTTGTTTAGCTTGTCGTTGTAGAAAATTTTAATAGGCTATTCACCCCCCCTCTAGCCATCAAGACCTTTCATAGAGCCAGAGCCATATAGCCCTCACAGCTGTACTGTATGTCCCGGATGGTCATATACAGATAAGTCCTTATGGAGAGAAACCAGAGCAATAATATAACCCCTTGCTCTAGCCCCCTTTTCAACAGTAATAAAATCATCATTAAAGGTTGATTGTTTAATCCATTAATCAAATTACAAGATCATTGTTCATAATTAAGCACTAGCAATAGCTACCCAAATGCATCCCAAGGTTGACAAGGAATCAAGGTATCAATCACTAAGTTATAATCTCTATGGTTGTCAAGGAAGACACATGCATATGTATGATAATTTCAGTGAATAGGACAACAAGGATGGTCCCATATTATACTTGCCTTAATCAAAGCTTTCCTGATGATACTGTTGGTCTGGCTCAAAATAATACTCCTGATCGTCCAGATACTGCTCACCGTCTATACTCGATCATCAACACACATGCATCCAATCAAACATACACGAAGCAAATAAAGAGATACAATTAGAACAGTACATCAACAGTAGCAAAACAGTAATAAAAGTTTATAAAACTCTTCTACACGTTTCTACGATCACACAGACGTAAAGATCACCAAATTCGGAGTTAAAACGTGAAAGTTATGAATTTTCTAAGATTTCCTATAGATAAATAAATACTCAATTATAAACTCGAAAAATAAATTATCAAAACCAACTGTACAACTACACTAACATGTAGAGCTCGCAAATACGAACCTAACGCAACTTGAACGGGTCAAATCGGAGTTAAAACGAAGATTTTATGATCAAAACAAGTTTAGTGGCAAAACTGTAAATAGTATCATCTTCTACCTTGAGCTGGGAGGAGCTCCGGTCAGCCATGGTGGTACCTCGCCGGAGAAAAACAAGATGAGATAGGAACTCGATGAAACAGCAATGGATTCGTGCAAATGGATATACCACGGTGTAGAGAACGACGAGGGCTGCCTCTTGGTGGTGGTGGCTGGCGTCGGAACGCGACGGTTTGGCCGGAAAAGCTCGTCGGACGTTCGCCGGAACGCAAGCTGTAGATGCAGAACTTCGGCGAGAGGTGGAGGGAGCTACGAGCGGCGGCTCGCGATAAGGGTTGTACTTCTGAAATCAGAGCGTCGAGGGCTACGCCGGCATATATATAGTCGTAGGGTTTGGAAACTTTTCGGATTTTCTTAATTTCGGGATTATTTTAATTCCGTGAATAAAATAATTCCAGAAAATCTAAAATTACCTTTTTGGCCGTGAAAAATAGTCCGGAGCTCAGAAAAATCACGGAAAAAATCCTGGAGACTCTTGGAGAGATAAGGAACTCAACTAAATGAGTTTGAGCTCATGAAAAGATTGATGAAGAGATCAAGGAAAAAGATTAAGCTCACGGAAATTGAAATTTTAAATCCAGAAAATGCCAAAAAAAAATTCCGGTGAGAAGTAAACGTCGTCCTATGGTATTTTGAAAATAATAGCACTCACCAACACCAAAGACAAGCATCACACAAACACCACATTATCAAATTAATATGAAAAAGTTTAAAACCACAATTATCTATATTTAAATTAGCAGCAACTTAACTTATCTAATAAATTTATTCAAATATTGAAATCATTTATTTTGCGAGAATAACGTAGGCACGACATCAACATAAACGCTTTGATCAATGAAGTAGTGGACAAGGAGGTGCCGCTGACCTTTGTAGATTTGTCTTGCAACCAAGTATCAGGGAGCTCTCAACACCAGGAAGTTGACGGCAGCTGACGTGCTGAAGTTTGAAAGCAAGCCAGCAGCTCGGCCAGGCAACAGGGCATAGCTAGGAATAGCCGAATCTAAGGCACGTGATGACTGGCAGCTTGCTTCCGTAGATAGAGGCGCCCTGGTGCTAGTAGAGATTGAGACGCGGCTTTTGCATGGCCTGGCTGGAGACGGACAACACACAGATGACGGAGGCAGGCCGGGGTAAACCTCAGAGTTGCTGCACGTCGGCAGGCGTACACATACGATCAACGACTCTGACCGAGGGTAGCAGCCGGCCGGACGTCAACAGCGGCGGCGGACGACAACAGCGGCGGCAGGTAACTAGGGCAAAACCGATGGAGTAGATACATACATCATAAAAGACGATAGCTTTGCTCTTTATACGCGTGGATTCACAACGGCGCACTGGCCGGCAGGACGATGTCCAACTCGAATACGATTCGATGTCCAACTCGAATACGATTCAGAATTTCATATATGGAAAGGAAATTGAGGGGCTAACAGCACGTGACCATATAGCAGCGAGACATGAGCTGGCTCAAAAGCTAGGTTGTTCCGTAGGCTTCAAAATGAAGGAATAGGCAATACATGTGCTGATGGAGAAAACAAAGTGGACCGAGATAAATTAATTAAAGCTGATGAAAAGATATTTTGACAGCATACTCGAGATGATATCAGAGACGGTTGATGATCTCAAATAAGTGATTTGAAGTAGACGGAAAAGATTTAGACAAGCCCCGAACAAGAGGATTAAATTAGAAAACAAGGAATTTTATTATAGAAAAAAAAATATATACAGGCTGGAGAAGAGGATCGTTGTACTAAACACATTTTTAAAGACTTTGCTCGCTCTCAACGCACAAGAGGCCACAAGCAACATCACATTAAACAATAGTCCGTCAAATTAGTTTAGAAAAATCTAAAGATTCTCATTTTTTTTCTATAACCTATTGACGCTATCATAAACTAATTTTGGGAAATTTTATCCGAATATTAAAATATTTATTAGTGTTTCCTATGTACAATCTAAAATAGGAAATTTTGGGTGTGACACATACTTTCTTTAATCCATCCATAAAACTTAGTGGTCTTATATCTCTATATACTAGTTGAAGTGACTTGTCTCTTCTACATAGGCTCTCATACTTCCATTTTCTGAGTTTAATGATCTAGTATATACTCAACTATTCCAGATGATGCTAACCCAATATCTTTATTGCTATGTTCAGCAATATTATAATTAGTATTATGAAGTTTCTTTGATACCCAGGTCAGGTTTAATTTGGTACAGCTATAACACGCTAAGGAAACGCGCGGTCCGAAAGACGTTTCATTCAAATAACTTTTGAAATTTGAGTTACTATTCATGGCACTATTCAAAATATATACTAACTCCCAGCGTACGTCTACAAAAACACTAGGGATCGGATAGGATCAGATATGGTGCACACAGCCGTAGCAGATACATATACGCGCACAGAGTGGATTCACGTACCGTGAGGCATGAAAATAGGCAGCAGGGCCACGACCCAGATGAAGAGCGCAAGGATCACCCTCTTGCCGGCCATGTCGATGTCCTCGTGGTCTTGACCGCTCGGAATGGCGTGCGCCTGAGCTTTCGATCGATATGATCTGCGGCTGATATATCCACCTCAAAGGTGTGTGCCTTTTTACATATATATAGGTAGCCAATACGGCGCCATACATAAGGTTATATACGTTTGCTTGGTAGAACCAATGCGAGCCATGGCTTGCTTATTGATAGCTCCAATCCAATGCCAGGCAGAGCTTCCTTGAAACATCCCCAAACGCACTGTACCCCAATGCTTGCCGAGTTGGTGACAGTCTTCATTGCTTTGGCTGCCATCCTCAATTCTAGATTCTAGTGGTTGCCGGACAGATTAGCTTGTTTCTGTTGGCAAAGTACCGGATGTATCATTCTAGTGGTTGCCGGACAGTGTTTTTTAGCTTTTTTCCGTTGGGTTTGCCAGTCACTATACAGGTCTATTACCAGCCCAGCCACCAGATACAACAGATCAGCATCGCAGATCACCAGGAGAAATTTTAAATTCTGGTTGTGGTATATATATACTACATATATTTAGTATTTTCTATATATTTTAGGTATGGCGGTCGCCAACACTAGCCAGATAGCTGACTCTGCCTATGATTATCTTGGTGAGCCAACTTTGGCGGCCATCTTCAATTCAACATTAAAGTTTCCTTTTTTAGAGAGTAATTCTACACACATTAAAGTTTCAAGAGTGTCTCATAGTCCTTCACATAGACAACATAACATATTATGGATTGAAATTTTAGAATTTTTCCTCTTCAACATATACAAGCAAATCCCGCTTAATATTGCATATAATGTTACTATTCATCCATTCATCACCCATTATGTTCCTTGAAACATGCCCAAACGGACTGTACTCCTGAATGCACGGCGAGTTGGCGACAGCCGTGGTCCCGGCCGAACACATCATTCTAGTGGTTGCTGGACAGATTAGCTAGCTAGCTTCTTTCTATTTTTTTTAGAGGGGATTAGCTTCTCTCTGTTCGGTTTGCTAATCGCTATATAGGTCCATCACCAGCCCTGCCACCAGATACAACAGATCAGCATGTATTTTTGACGTATATCATATATATACACACTACATATTTAGTAATTTCTACATACTTTAGGTGCGGCGGTCATCAAAGTTAGCCAGATAGCTAGCTCCGCTCATGATTATCATGGTGAGCCAACTTTGGCTGCCATTCTCAATTCTACATTAAAGTTTCTTTTTTTAGAGAGTAACTCTACATAAATTAAAGTTTCAAGAGTGCCTCGTAGTCCTTCACATAAACAACATAACATATTGTGGAGAAAGGAGATGGGGGGAATGTATTCTTTGCCTTTGTCTTCAGCCTCCGGCTGTTCACTGATTTTTGCTGGACCAGACCGTCGCCGCCTTCTCATCGTCGTCCTCAACGCTGTCCTCGTGGGAGTCGCTCCGTCGTTGCTGCCACCGCGCATGATGCTGTCGCAGCCGTAGTGGCAGGTGCCGGATCCGCCGCTTCCCAGCAGGTAGGGCATCATTAGACGTCGGTCGGTGAGGGGGGGGGGGGGGAAATGCCAACAGCCGGCTGTCTGGGCGAGCGGGCACCTCCAGCACCCTAGCTCTTCCAAACGCACCACGGCTGGCCTGGGGCGTGGGCCCGCTGCTGGGAGCATAGAGTCAAACCCTGCTGGTTTTGGAATTTCAAACATCACCACTAGGTGGACAAGGCGCCATCGCCGCCCTTGCTTGGTGTATTGGATCTAAGCACATCCTGGGCGAATGGGTCCACTACTAGCACTTGCATCCTGGGCGAATGGGTCCACTACTGGCCGCGGCCTAGTGTCATTGGCGCTTAGTCCCGCCGCGCCTTTGCCAGCTGGCCAGCCGAGTCTCCTAGTCCCCGTCCTGGCCCTTGGCTGTGCGGTCTGCTGCATGGTGCTGCCGCCAGCCGGTCTAGCCTGTTCGCCTAGGCCCGAACCCCCGTTGTTTCACTCGTAGAAGAGCAAGTGTGCCACAGTCGGCACTGCAGCGTGCTTCCACCCTAGACGCCGGCCAAGGTCGAGCAGAGTAGTCGTCGCTTGCCCGCTATAACTACCCGGAAAATCCTATACCCAAAAATACCAACATTCAAAAACTTTTTCTAGAAACCCTTGTGTGACAAGTGATGCATGCTTGGAAGCCACCCTAGTTGCACAACTGGCACCTACATCTAGATGAGTGAGC
This sequence comes from Saccharum hybrid cultivar R570, assembly GCA_038087645.1. NCBI lineage: Eukaryota > Viridiplantae > Streptophyta > Magnoliopsida > Poales > Poaceae > Saccharum > Saccharum hybrid cultivar. The sequence goes on along the minus strand of JAQSUU010000704.1, from coordinate 9,051,594 downwards.
ATTTGCATTAACACAACTCTTGAGTTGCTTCTCTTGATCTTATGTGATGATAATTAAAACTTGATTTACGTTTAAGATAAATGCTTGTGTGTGTTGGTATTTATTAACTCCTCACTTGCTTTAGTAGTCATCTATTAATTACTTGCACCTCTAGCATTACTAAACTAGGTTGTCATCTCCGGTGATGGTGCTAGAAATGTTTGTTGATACTATCTAGCATTATTACAATAATAATACTAAGTAGATGTTTATCATTTTATATGACTAGAAATAATATAAAGATATGAATGAAAAGGATTATGCAAGTGGACAAATAATTATACCGTTGTAGCACTTCACCCGAGAGTATACCATGTATCGTATTTATATTTTACCACAGGGAAGGTGTAGTTTTGGACATGTATTGATAACTTATAACATTGATGGAGAAATAAACCATAACCAATCACTCTACAAATAACTGGGGTAAGACACAAGATAAGATGTATATATGATAAGCATTGATCAAGCATTATAATAAGTAAATCACTCAGAGCACTCATATCTATGGCAATAGTGGTCAAGTTAGAATATTAGAGGAATAATTCCTAAGTCATCTTTAACTACAAGTCAAGGCATACATTGATTAGTGCAATTATACCTAGTAATCACTACTAAGATCATCATTATATCCACACATAAGGGGCATTACTTAGGTAAGTTTGAGTACAGAAACCTCTCCCCTCCTTCGAAACCGGGCCTTACTTATATGACCTATATTCGAGGAGTGAACTACAAAGGACTCAACGGGAGTGTCACATCCACAATCTACCATATGACCCAGAATATAGAGTGTATTCACAGGTAAATAGCATATAAGCATCACGCTTACATGATCTCTACCACATACCCATGGTACCTTACTAGGCTGAATGCTATACGAACTTATGCATAAACACAATGACAAACTAATTATATTAAGTATATAATCAAAGTAGACAATAAATATTGCAATCAAGAACATGAATAAGATGAATATGAATATCATACAATTATACCAAAGCATATAAAGATAATGAAGATACAAAGACGAGAGGGGTACAAGAATTATTCCGAACCAAGCAATTGATAATGTCGGGAATCCAAGCGATGAACTGCTTGCCTCCCTCTAGACCTAGCCTAACTAGCTAATGCTCTAGAAACTAAAGGAGCTCTGAGGATCATTAGCATTTCTATCTTCTCCAAATGACTTGATCTTAGGGGGTTGGTGTCTGCTTATATAGCCCTGGGGCTTGAACGTGAGCCCTTGAATCAAATGGACTTAAGGAACGGTGTGGATGCAACCCTAGGAGGCGGTGGAGGAACATTCTGGAAGCCAAAGGCGAGGGGGCACCAGGGGGTGCCGGCCGGCATGGGTTGGGACCAGTCGGTCCCACTTGGCTGCCTCTTGGGCCCCACCTTGGCGTGGTGTCCTATAGAACCTTCCCATGTATATGCCATGAAATAATTCCTTGAATTCATTTAACGAATAAGTCCCCCTTGATGATTTTCCGGAATAATCCTGTAGAGATCATAAATTCACCAAAACTCGTAGAATTTGTTAGTTTAAACCCTAAACCTTTGTTGGTGCTCTCATATGTGCCCTTATACATGTTTTATTGACGTTTAAATATGGTTGTTAACTACCATCAACAAGCTCCGCTAAGCTTAACCTTTGCTAGTCCCTTAGCAAAACTAAACTCAGTAAACTTGGATCAGGAGTTGCTTCAATGCTTTCACGCCTCAAAGGTACACATGCGTTCAAACAAAAATTCTCCTCTGGATTAGAATAAACCAATCTGACTTTTAAACTTACCCATATTACCTTCAACTATGGGGCTTCTTAGCCTTCACTTGGATCTTTGAGCGATTGAAAGACAGAACAATCAAGCCAAGTAATGTCTTAAGTCTTTGCTCAACCATTATTCTAGAGTTTTTTTACGTTTTTAAAATAAAACTTAGAGCTTCTATTGTATGAAACTCTCAGAGCTCTCAATATATCTAGTATTTGTGGATCCTTACCAAGGCAATGATGATGTTGTGCCTTTCTCTTCCTATAGCTAAGGTTTATAGTGGAACTCATAGAAATGGAGAAAACACGAAAGAGCATACTTGCAAATACATGTGTGTGGATGTATGGGGGATATATATATATATATATATATATATATATATATATATATATATATATATATATATATATATATATATATATATATATATATATATATATATATATATATATATATATATATATATATATATATATATATATATATATATAACCTAATTCTACTTTACTCCTTGAAAACATATCTCACTCTTTTGGAATTTGGAAACAACTTTGCAAGAAAAACATGGGCTATCTTATTCGTCTCTTCTTTTTTTTCAGGCGGACATCTGAGTGCCTATTGTTTTAGATATCTTGGACACTTGTCTATTTTTTCTCAATTCTTTTCTTTTTCTCTTTTTTTATGAATAACTTTTGAATAGCCACATGTCTCTTCTCAACAACAAAACTTTTGAGAGACAACACCAAAAACTTGGAGCATTTATTTGAGGTATATCCTATAGGGTATATTTTTGTGTTTACTCCTAGTGTAGGGGTAAAATATTTTTTTGGGTGGATCTTGATAGAATGGCATATTGTTGCGCCTACTCCCAGTGTAGGAGTAGTGCATATGTGAGTGGTGTGTACGTGATCTTGATTCTAAGAGCATGACAAACCTCTCATAAGGCATCAATAAAGCTTGATTGAACTCAATGCAAAAGCAAGTAGCATATATGAGTGAAAAGTTTTCTAGTCTAAGTATCATATATGGCTCTGGTAGGAACTCAAGCTTTGTCATACAGGAGCTCATCATGAAAGATTTTATTTTTTAAAAGATAAATCTCCAGAACTCTAGTATCGTTAGGAACAAGATAAACAACAGCTCAGACCTTCTTATATCATATCCGTCCATTACCTAGACTTAGATTAGACATGTGCTACCCATGATTTTTATGTTCAGAGTAAATTCTTATATCAAAATAGTCATATCCAAAACTCGGAAAGGCTGAAAACTAGGTACATGAAAGAATTTACAACAGAGCAACTATTCATCGTTTCTAATACAAGAGCTTACCTAGACTCCATTACTTTTTCAACTCTAAAGAATAGAAAACTGAACATACTTTTTATTTTGCTTTCAGAGTTTTAAAATCACAACTTACTATATCGATATAACTTGCTAGGATAAATTTTATTTTATTTTGATTTGTTATGCATCTATTTATTTCTTTAGCAACAATATAGCAAATTCAAAAAGAGTAAAACTAAAAAGAAAGAAATACTTAGCTAGATACTTGGAGATGCTCCTCCCCAAGCTAGATGTTGTCGTGGTTGGTTGTTTAATGTTGAGTGATCCTTCTTAGAGCATGATTTGTCAGCAGATGTCCTTCTCACCTATGAGTAGAATGAGATGTCTATAGCCGAGTGAACTTACTCTTGATCATTTGTACCATCCTACAAAATACTCCAACAAGAATACCAAAAACTCATGGGGTGGATTAAGATAAAGGGTTAGCGGTCAACCATTCAAGGAGTTGTTCTTCTTATGAGTTTAGACAAACTTTTTAGTGGTAGAATTTTAGCAGGAGGTCTATTTAGTATTTTGTATTGGATTTCCTATTTTTTATAATGTAGAAAGAAAATATGTATGCATGATAATTTTTATTTTTATGCCACCACAGTGAATATTCCCATGGGCTTTTACACTGTAAACGTACTCATGTGGGGCTTAGGATTTTATAATGATGCAATGATGGAATGTAGTATAGAAACTCTCTTCTTTTTTTAATATGCAACAATGATGACATGCAATAAAGTAGTCTTTTTATTTTTCTCTTTTCTCTATAATACAATGCAAATGCAGAAAAGTAAATATGCTAAGAAAATAATTAATGCAATGCTAGAAAGTAAATATGGATAACTACCGACCTTACGACAAGGGTTTGAATTTTTAAAATCCTCCGAACAGGACTAGGTAGAAGAGAGTACTTACTAATTAGGTGCATTATCTGGTCTGAGTGATGGAGACTCAGATGACTGCTCTTCTTGTGATGGTGATGATGTTATCTTCTCTTTCCATACCTGTTTAGTCTGAGGGTTTGATGTTGGCGGATTGGCTTCTTCTTTGGTGGGTGCTTTAGACTCTTCATCGTCCCATTCGTTCAATTGTGGTTGACACAAGTCCTTCTCAACTTCTCCTTCCTAATCCCCCATTCATTCCTAGAGAGTTGATCCTCTTGATGGTGGGATGATCGACGTGTCCTCCTCCTAAAGCGATTCTTCTTCGGCTACTCATAAGTAGTATAACTGTTAAAGTAACAACATACCTTCTCTCGAGGGAACTAGAAGTGGATTTGTCTAGATCCGACGTAGATGACTGCATTGGTAGTGTTGAGGAGCGGTCTTCTAGAATAATAGGTGAATCATCTTTTTCTTCCATGTCCAAGGCCATAAAGTCGGTGGGAGCATAGTGATCCTTAATCTTGACCATTATGTCCTTTGCTATGCCCTCCAAGAATCGGATTGATTGGTCCACCATCTGCAACTGCATATATGTTGGGTACAAAAGTTTGATACCAAATAAATATTCATACATTACCTTGGACATTATGTTGACACCCGATCCAACGTCACAGAAAGTCTTGTGGAAGATCTTTTGACTAATGGTACACTCGATTGTCGATACACTAGGGTCATCCTTCTTAGCAAGGAATGGTGGAGCGAGGAGGTGGTCGTACTCTGATCAGATGGTGTTGATTATGTTGATTGTCTCTTCAGGTGACTGACTAGTCTTGTTCTTCCTCCTTCTGTTCTTCTTCTTCTTGGTCACTGCTGGGGCAGGTATGTCGTCTATGGATGAACAAGAGAATATAGTATGTGGTCTTTGAATGAGAACTTCTCCTTTCTATCCTTGATAGTGAAATAGATCTTGGCGGTGTCCGCATAGATGATGGCCTTTGCGGTGCTCAGGAAGGGTCGGCCCAGAATGATGGGTGCCCTCTCATCTCCACCTATTTCTAGAACCACAAATTCTATGGGAACATATGATTGTGCCACTCGAATGATGGCACCTTTTAGAATTCCTTTGGGGTAGCAGAGTGACTGATCTGCAAACTACAAACACATATTTATGTACAACAAAGGATCTCCTATAATTTTATCATAAATTACCTTAGGCATGATATTGACACTTGCTCTGAAGTCATAGATAGCTTCTTAGAAGATGTGAGGTACAATGATGATAGGGATGACATGTCTCCCTGGATCACCTTTCTTGTTGGGGAGTGAATAATCTATCCACCTTTCCTTTGACAGTTGAGTGTAATAGAAATCTGCATTGTGATTACCGACAAGATTTACTGTTTCTAAATCTTTCGGTTGCCCCAGAATCTTACCTTTATCGGATGAAAGAACAATAGCTGCCAGCTGAGCTATTTGTGATTCTATTATTTTATTAAAGCTATACTAATTTTTAATGGCAGAAGCAATTGCATCCATTCTAGTACTTATGTTCTCTAGGATTTTATCATTAGAAGCTACTTTCTTTGTTGGCATAGAACCACTATTTTGCCTTTCCCAAGAGTGAAAATAGGAAAAGGCAGACTAGAATAGCATCCTTAGTTACTCCATTCATAGTGAAGGTGCTACAGATCTCCAAAAAGTGTTAGAGATGTGCACTTATATCTTCATGTGCCTTCCTAGAAAATTAGCTAGCTTGCACCATGTTGATGACAGTAGGCTTGAGCTCGAATCCATTATCTCCAGCATTGACATCAGGTCCAGTACGGATGTTGGCTGTAGATCGAGCAGAGAATTCACGAAGACCCTTGTTAGCCAAGGCTTCAAATTCTGGTGTTAAGCTTTGCCTTATACGGGTGCCCTTCAACTCCAAAGCTGATACTCTCTTGAGTTTAACCTTAGTTCTCTTGAGTAGCACTTCTGGATCGTAAATGAAGTTTGTCGGTAGGTTAAAACCAATCATAAATTACTCTGCATAAGATACACAAGTAGACAAAACAAGGGTAAGCCTATTTGAGCAGAGATCAATGGTTATTTCAATCACACCAATCAAACTAGACAATGAACATTACAAACAAGAACATGAATAAGATGAATATGAATGTCATACAATTATACCAAAGCATATAAAAATAATAGAGATACAAAGGTGAGAGGGGTACAAGAATTATACTGAACCAAGCTCTTGACAATGTTAGGAATCCAAGTGAAAATCTACTTGCCTCCCTTTAGACCTAGACTAACTAGCTAATGCCCTAGAAACTAGAGGAGCTCTGAGGATGATTAGGATTTTGGTCTTCTCCAAATGACTTGATCTTAGGGGGCTAGGGTCTACTTATACAGCCCTAGGGGTTGAATGTGAGCCCTTGGATCAAACTGACTTGAGGAATGGCGTAGCTGCAACCCTAGGAGGTGGTGGAGGAACATTCTGGAAGATGGAGGTGAGGAGGCACTAGGGGGTGCTAGCTAGCATGCGTGTGAGCCCGGCCAGTCCCACCTAGCAGCCACTCGGGCCCCACCTTGGCGTGGTGTCCTCTAGTCTCCTCTAGAACCTTCCCATGTATATGCCACAGAATAATTCTATGATTTCATTTGACAAATAAGTCCCCCTTGATGGTTTTCTAGAATAATCCTGTAGAGATCACAGATTCACCAAAACTCATGAAATTTGTTAGTTTAAACCCTAAACCTTTGTTGGTGCTCTCATATGTTCCCTTATATGTGTTTTATTGATCATTAAATATGGCTATTAAGTACCATCAACAAGCTTCCCCAAGCCTAACCTTTGCTAGTCCCTTAGCAAAGCTAAACTCAACAAACTTGGATCAGGAGTTGCTTCAATGCTTTCACATCTCAGAAGTACACATGTGTTCAAACAAAAATTGTCCTCCAGATTAGAATAAACTGATCTGACTTTCAAACTTACCCATATTACCTTCAACCATGGGGCTTCTTAGCCTTCACTTGGGTCTTTGAGCATTTGAAAGACAGAACAATCAAGCCAAGCACTATGTCTCAGGTCTTTACTCAACCATTGTTCTAGAGTTTTTTTATGTTTTTAAAATAAAACTCAGAGCTTCTATTTTATGACACTCTCATGTATAAGGGCACATATGAGAGCACCAATAAAGGTTTAGGGTTTAAAATGACAAATTCCATGAGTTTTGGTGAATCTGTGATCTCTGTAGGATTATTATAGAAAACTATCAAGGGGGACTTATTCATCAAATGAAATCAAGGAATTATTTCGTGGCATATACATGGAAAGGTTCTAGAGGACACCAGAGAACACCATGCCAAGGTGGGGCCCGAGATGCTGCCAGGTAGGACCGGTTGGTCCCACCACCATGCCTGCCGGCACCCCCTGGTGCCCCCTCACCCCCATCTTTCAGAATGTTCCTCCATTGCATCCTTTGGTTGCATCCACGCCATTTCTTAAATTGGATTGATCCAAGGGCTCACATACCCGAGCCCCCTGAGATCAAGTCATTTGGAGAAGATAGAAACCCTAATCATCCTCAGAGCTTCTCTAATTTTTAGGGCATTAGCTAGTGAGGCTAGGTCTAGAGGGAGACAAGCAGATCTTCGCTTGGATTCCCGACATTGTCAAGAGCTTGATTTATTATAATTCTTGTACCCCTCTCGCCTTTGTATCTCCATTATTTTTATATGCTTTGGTATAATTGTATGACATTCATATTCATCTTATTCATGTTCTTGGTTGTAATGTTCATTGTCTACTTTGATTATATACTTAGTATAGTTAGTTTATCATTGTGTTTATGCATAAGTTCGTATAGCATTCACCCTAATAAGGTACATGGGTGGGTGGTAGAGATCATGTAAGCGTGGTGCTTATATGCTATTTACCTGCGAATACACTCTATATTCTGGGTCATGTAGTAGATCGCGGATGTGACACTCCCGTTGAGTCCTTTGTAGTCCACTCCCTGAATATAGGTCATAGAAGTAGGGCCTGGTTATGAAGGAAGGGAGAGGTTTTTGTACTCAAACTTTCCTAAGGAATGCCCCTTATGTGTGGATATAATGACGATCTTAGCAATGATTGCTAGGTGTAATTGCACTAATCAATGTATGCTTTAACTTGTAGTTAAGGAAGACTTAGGAATTATTCCTCGAATATTCTAACTTGACCATGCTATTGCCACAGAAAGGAGTGCTTTGAGTGATTTACTTATTATAATGCTTAATCAATGCTTATCATATATACGTCTTATCTTGTGACTTACCCCTGTTTTGAGTAGAGTGATTGTTTACGGTTTATTTCTCCATCAATATTATAAGTTATCAATACATGTACAGAGCTACACCTTCCCTGTGGTAAAATATAAATACGATACTTGGTATACTCTCGGTGAAGTGCTACAATGGTATAATTGTCTATCCGCTTGTAGAATCCTTTTCATTCATATCTTTATATTCTTTCTAGTCATATAAAATGATAAACATCTACTTAGTATTATTAAACATCTACTTTGTATTATTCTTGTAATAATGCTAGATAGTACCAACAAACATTTCTAGCACCATCACTAGGGATGACAACCTAGTTTAGTAATGCTAGAGGTGTAGGTAATTAATAGGTGACTACTAAAATAAGTGAGGAGTTAACATATACCAGTAGTTGCCAAATGAGCACATTCACCACAAGGTGAAGTGTGCCTATTTAGTCCACGAGCCTGACAGTAGGTGAAGTAGTCACGTGGTATCAGGGTCCAAAGTAGTAGTCTTCAGGTGCTCATCCAATGCAGAAATAAGTACAGTCATCACAAGATGACGTGTACACACATAGTCCCTGAGCTTGCTAGAAGATTGTGAAAAAATCTTGTAGCAGGGTCATAAAGGAAATAGCCTGTTGAAAATATCAGCACATGTGCTTTTTAATTCATGCTTCCTTGCTCGTTTTAGCGACCCATGTGGGGCGCTTACTACGGTTGCCGAACACGCCGGTCCAGCTAATGGCCTGCAAAGCCAGTGGGGAGCACGGAAGGTGGAGCGATAGTGTTGGCACGGTTTCCCAAAAACCTAGAAGCGGAAGAGGCAGGGGGAACTGCTATTAATTCCCACAGCCAATGGCGCCTCCTTCACTTTCCTGTTTGCTTTGCCTTCTTCCTTCCTTGCGCACTCGCTTCGCCTGATACCGCTTAGACCTATTGTCTTCTATGCGACCACGAATGTCGGCGCCATCGGTGTTGAGGTGATCACGTAAGTCACGTGGCGGTTGGTTCACTTCCTGTTGATCATTGCGGTTACCACCGTGGCTTCCTTGAGGGCGTGGAGGGCATCCATCATTGTGGAAGTGAGCTTCATAGTTGCCCCTGGATCCTCTATAGAGATAGGGGCCACCACCTTGGTGTTGAGGGCGTTCGTTGTCCTGATAGTGGCCTCCACCATCGCAATGAGAGCGATGGCTACGTGCTAAAGTAGATGAATGAGATGGAAGCAGATTTCGGATCTCATTAACTTGGACCTACGCCACCATGATGTGCGCTCAGATCTTCTTGACTTTTGGAGATTGGCCAAGTTTTTTGAGTTCGTTAAAGGTGACCGTGAGGTTGGCGCTTGGGGTCCAGTGGACTGGCTGGTCTCCAACCATGTTGAACTCTTCCTAAAGATTATGGCGGGGTGGGGCGAGCCATTTGCATTCTGGCCATTTGTGTTTTGAGCGGCTTCATCATCGCGGTGTTGTTGGCGATTGGCATTCTTTGCCAAGTGTGCTTCACATTCTTTAGGAGTCTCACCGTCTTTGGTACCACTATCCACGCTGACGTGGAAGATCATGCCCCCAAACCTCGGAGGGAAAGTAGGGCAACTCAATGCAGTCTTACTCGAGCCCTCGGAGAACTCATCGGGGCTCTCATTCAAGATGTTATGGAGAGACTCAGTTAGATCAGGAGAATCATCTGTGAGCTGGTGATTGGCTACCATGTTGACCATAGGAGCGGGCTGATCAGAATCGGCTAGGTCAATCACATAGAGGTCGAAGACGTGACTACATTTGGCGTGATCTATGAAGAGGTGGTGGACAGCATCGTGGTAAGTTGATCCCGTGCTTTCCAACCCAAAAGGATAGGGTTTCGGCAGGTTCTCCGTCCAGGCCTCGTAATCCACTAGGCGCAAGGCTATGGCTGGAAGTGGTCGACGTCGCACGGTGCGCCCTTGTGGAGTTGTCATGATCACCAGATCTTTGGTTGCCTTATGGATGTGTCTGAGCAGGGCACTCAGAGGCAACGACTTGGTGATCTTGGGGCATAGGGCATTCATCGCCTGTGGTAGACCAATCTAGGACCGACTCCACGAGAGACAAGGTCTCGGCTAGGCCATTGGTGACCTGATTGATTGATTCGATCAGATCGTCGTTGTTGATGGGCCTCCTCGTCCAGCGACGGATTACTGGAATCGAAGAAGTTGATGCCATGATTGGCGCGATCTGCGTGGGATTGGCCTACGCCGCCTCCACGGTCTCCTCGAAGCTGTTGGCTCCAATGATCATGGACCCGGCCATGAAGGACTAGCCAGGCTCGAGAAGGGCCATGGAGCTCAGAAAATGGACCATCTGGTCCGCCATGGATTCAGCAGGCACACCCCCTACCTACCATGCCACTGTTGACGAAGTATGGTCGGCAGTCTACCGAGGGTTATGTCCGCGGTAGTAGATGAATCGGTAGAGGTGCACGAGAGACGAACTAGAGGGGATACAGAATGTGATTTAGGCAGTACGGGCCGTCGGCATGACGTAACACCCTAAGTCCTATGTCTGTACGGATTGTATTGCTTATGATCAAATGAAAACGAGTAGGATCCCTACCCGCCTTATATAGTCCGAGGGGTAGGGTTACAGATCGGTTGTTCCTATCATGATCGGCGTAAAAGATAAGGAGTTACACATATCACAGGATCCTACATATCCTATCGGATTCTACTTGATCGCCAAGGATATGTGCGCCACCTTGCTGGACATGCCAATCTACATCGAGCTCCATGCGGTGCTTTCTTGTGGGCTAGGCCTCCCCTGGCGGCTCGGCCCACTCACGTTCTTGTGGGTACTGGGGGTTACACCCCCACACTACCTCGGCGAGCTTTCCTCGCCAAGAAACATAGCCTGTGCTAGGTATTGAAGGAGGAAAGGGGCTAGGAGCCACAGGCCATGTCTGCCTTGCCGGAGCTAGCACGCCCCTTGCCACCGCCATGCTGAAGGTGTTCCAACTGATATCGGCCACCTCAATGGTCGAGGAAAGGCTGATGGTGTCCACCGTAGCACCACACACCTATCCACATAGTTGGTTTGCCCGATAGCCAACTCTAGCCCCTAGATCACTGGAGCCATGACCTCGCTGGTGCACTGTTGTGGCCTCGGCCATGGTACAGACTCCACTATGCCAAACAGTCACAGTCGTAGCCCCCCATAGCTCACCTATGACCTCGTTTGCACATAAAAGGGCCACCTTGAGATCTAGCCATGTGAGCCACCACGCCGCCATGTTTGTCACGCCTCCATCACCCCAACCAATGCCGACAGACCCCCATAGCGCCACCTATACCCCTTAGTCACGTTTGTCGAACTACCTTGAAGCTTCAGGAGGCCGTGAACGCCTAGCGCCCGTCGGCAATGCCGAGGCCACCGTGCTCGTCGGACCCACCATATTCCACCATGATCGTTGCGCTGACCACCAAGTTGCCACTTTCGGCCATGTCGTGTCCGCCGGAGCACCATGGAGCCCTAGGAGGCAATAGAAGCCCTCGCTGGCCACCGCCTAGCCTCATCGAGCTCTTGTCGCTGATGAAGTCCAATTGGGGACTCGCGTCAAAGCACCGGCACGAAGCCGAGCACCCTATTCATCCTCACGTGTGCTAGATCCACCATGCACCCCCCACGCAAGCCAAGCCCCCGCATAGACTTGGTCCACCTTAAACCGAGAGATGGGACCACAATGAAATGGAGCCCTAGTCCACTGTACGGTACCCCCTTAGACGTGGCCCACTTAAAACCTAGATCGCCACATGGCTTCATGAGAAGCCAACACGTGTCTAAGCTGGCCCGGCCCAGGCCATCCCATGATTCGTCCCGCTAGGCCCAGTGAGGGCCAGGTCAACGTTGATTGTTGACCGGTCAACACTGACCCTTGACCCAGTTCCACATGTCAGTCTTTGTTGACCCCTAGAGCCCACTTGTCAGTGACTCAGACACAGCCGCCCAATCACCGCCTGACACGTGTCACCCCCTGGTTTACCATACCCCTGCCTTTTCATTTTCAGAAAATGAATTAAACTTAGGAAATTCGTAGTCAATTCATCTAACCTCAGAAAGATATGAGACTAGTGCCTAGATTTTTCTAAAATTGAGCTCTAACATCGTAGGATTGTGTTTTGTGTATTTGGATCTTTTGGATTTCTATTGCTTCTTTGTGATCATCTATAAGACAGCCCTGGAGGAGCAGCTTGAAGAGGACCATGACTACACGGAGGAGCCTGGAGACGTCTAGCCAGTAGGTGCTACGTCCCACACAACCTCGTATGATCCTATTAGACATGCAACCGGGACTAAAATCATCCTGCAAAAGCCTGCGGCGCTGGCCGTTGAGCTCGGGATTTTAGTCTTGATTAGTGGCTCAAACCAGGATTAATGATCCCTTGTTCCCGGCCCAATTCTAGCTTGGACTAAAGGTAAATACGGAAGATCTATTCTCTACCAGTGAATTAGTTATTAGAGACATGCAATCGTGGCTTGTCTCTGATGTAGTGTCTTCTTAACAAGTTTCTAGCACAGAACAGAAGTTATATGTTCTCTAGTCGGGTGACTCCACTCATGAGCTGATAACTCATTGCACGAGTCACTTTCCACGCCTCAAGGATGGAAGAGCTAATGCAGTGTAAAATCGTGGTACTTATCGCTTTATTATGATTTTTTTATGGAAACCATAGTTTGCACACATGCATGGGCCGTCGCCTTCTTTTATTCATTCATTCATTCGTCAATCGTAGAAGTTGAAACCCATGCGTTGGCTCGTCATTCATTCATTCATATTCAAGGAAGAGCTAATGAGTCCGACTCATTTATTCATTCATTCATTTATTCATACATATCCGTAGTCAGGCTGCTCAAGTTGAAACACGTAGAGAACGAATTAAGAAGCAGCCACAGACAGAGTCCGGCCGTACGACCGTATACGTAGCTAGGATATTAACCATCGAGGACGCTGCTGCAATCGCACAAATCACACGTGGCCTCAGGGCAGCAATAGCAGATGAAATCGGAGGTGTCTACCGCCAGAACTGCAAATTAAAGCCAGCGTGAAAAAAAGAAAAGAAAAGAAAAGAAAGCGATTAATTAATTATTCTTTCCAATGAAAGGTTGAAACCATACGTATTAATTAATAATATAAAGAGAAAGAGACATATATACATCTATTTATCAAATTGTTTTGCCAACAACAATTCTCAGTTGAACAGGTTCTCTTAATTAATACACATAATTTTTTATATATTTGTTGAGGCCTTATTTTAAAGTATATTTCTGATATTTTCAAGATATCTTTCTATATCGATCATTTCTTCCAAACTTTCGATATCGTCACATACTTTCTTTAATCCATCCATAAAACTTAGTGGTCTTATATCTCTATATACTAGTTGAAGTGACTTGTCTCTTCTACATAGGCTCTCATACTTCCATTTTCTGAGTTTAATGATCTAGTATATACTCAACTATTCCAGATGATGCTAACCCAATATCTTTATTGCTATGTTCAGCAATATTATAATTAGTATTATGAAGTTTCTTTGATACCCAGGTCAGGTTTAATTTGGTACAGCTATAACACGCTAAGGAAACGCGCGGTCCGAAAGACGTTTCATTCAAATAACTTTTGAAATTTGAGTTACTATTCATGGCACTATTCAAAATATATACTAACTCCCAGCGTACGTCTACAAAAACACTAGGGATCGGATAGGATCAGATATGGTGCACACAGCCGTAGCAGATACATATACGCGCACAGAGTGGATTCACGTACCGTGAGGCATGAAAATAGGCAGCAGGGCCACGACCCAGATGAAGAGCGCAAGGATCACCCTCTTGCCGGCCATGTCGATGTCGTCGTGGTCTTGACCGCTCGGAATGGCGTGCGCCTGAGCTTTCGATCGATATGATCTGCGGCTGATATATCCACCTCAAAGGTGTGTTTCTTTTTACATATATATAGGTAGCCAATACGGCGCCATACATAAGGTTATATACGTTTGCTTGGTAGAACCAATGCGAACCATGGCTTGCTTATTGATAGCTCCAATCCAATGCCAGGCAGAGCTTCCTTGAAACATCCCCAAACGCACTATACCCCAATACTTGCCGAGTTGGTGACAGTCTTCATTGCTTTGGCTGCCATCCTCAATTCTAGATTCTAGTGGTTGCCGGACAGATTAGCTTGTTTCTGTTGGCAAAGTACCGGATGTATCATTCTAGTGGTTGCCGGACAGTGTTTTTTAGCTTTTTTCCGTTGGGTTTGCCAGTCACTATACAGGTCTATTACCAGCCCAGCGACCAGATACAACAGATCAGCATCGCAGATCACCAGGAGAAATTTTAAATTCTGGTTGTGGTATATATATACTACATATATTTAGTATTTTCTATATATTTTAGGTATGGCGGTCGCCAACACTAGCCAGATAGCTGACTCTGCCTATGATTATCTTGGTGAGCCAACTTTGGCGGCCATCTTCAATTCAACATTAAAGTTTCCTTTTTTAGAGAGTAATTCTACACACATTAAAGTTTCAAGAGTGTCTCATAGTCCTTCACATAGACAACATAACATATTATGGATTGAAATTTTAGAATTTTTCCTCTTCAACATATACAAGCAAATCCCGCTTAATATTGCATATAATGTTACTATTCATCCATTCATCACCCATTATGTTCCTTGAAACATGCCCAAACGGACTGTACTCCTGAATGCACGGCGAGTTGGCGACAGCCGTGGTCCCGGCCGAACACATCATTCTAGTGGTTGCTGGACAGATTAGCTAGCTAGCTTCTTTCTATTTTTTTTAGAGGGGATTAGCTTCTCTCTGTTCGGTTTGCTAATCGCTATATAGGTCCATCACCAGCCCTGCCACCAGATACAACAGATCAGCATGTATTTTTGACGTATATCATATATATACACACTATATATTTAGTATTTTCTACATACTTTAGGTGCGGCGGTCATCAAAGTTAGCCAGATAGCTAGCTCCGCTCATGATTATCATGGTGAGCCAACTTTGGCTGCCATTCTCAATTCTACATTAAAGTTTCTTTTTTTAGAGAGTAACTCTACATAAATTAAAGTTTCAAGAGTGCCTCGTAGTCCTTCACATAAACAACATAACATATTGTGGAGAAAGGAGATGGGGGGAATGTATTCTTTGCCTTTGTCTTCAGCCTCCGGCTGTTCACTGATTTTTGCTGGACCAGACCGTCGCCGCCTTCTCATCGTCGTCCTCAACGCTGTCCTCGTGGGAGTCGCTCCGTCGTTGCTGCCACCGCGCATGATGCTGTCGCGGCCGTAGTGGCAGGTGCCGGATCCGCCGCGTCTCAGCTGGTAGGGCATCGTTAGATGTCGGTCGGTGAGGGGGGGGGGGGGGGGCGAATGCCACCGGCCGGCTGTCTGGGCGAGCGGGCACCTCCAGCACCCTAGCTCTTCCTAACGCACCACGGCTGGCCTGGGGCGTGGGCCCGCTGCTGGGAGCATAGAGTCAAACCCTGCTGGTTTTGGAATTTCAAACATCACCACTAGGCAGACAAGGCACCATCGCCACCCTTGCCTGGCGTATCGGATCTAAGCACATCCTGGGCGAATGGGTCCACTACTGGCACTTGCCTCTGCCGTGGGCTGCAGCCGCAGCCTAGTGTCATTGGCGCTTAGTCCCGCCGCGACTTTGCCGGCTGGCCAGCCGAGTCTCCTAGTCCCCGTCCTGGCCCTTGGCTGTGCGGTCTACTGCATGGTGCCGCCGCCGGCCGGTCTAGCCTGTTCGCCTAGGCCCGAGCCCCTGTTGTTTCATGCGTAGAAGAGCAAGTGTGCACGGTCGGCACTGCAGCGCGCTTCCACCCTAGCCGCCGGCCGAGGCCGAGCGCAGTAGCCGTCGCTTGCCTGCTATAACAATCCAGAAAATCCTATACCCAAAATACCAACTTTCAAAAACTTTTTCCAAAAGCCCTTGTGTGACAAGTGATGCACGCTTGGAAGCCACTCTATTTGCACAACTAGCACCTACATCTAGATGAGTGAGCATTTGCATTAACACAACTCTTGAGTTGCTTCTCTTGATCTTATGTGATGATAATTAAAACTTGATCTACGTTTAAGATAAATGCTTGTGTGTGTGTGTGGGCCCCAGCCCTCGCTAGACCCAAAAGACCCCTAAAGTGACCTAGGTGGACCCCACTGAGGAGGTATACATGTATGGAATACATGCATACAAGTATAAGTGCTAAGGAATATGAATAAGAATAGAGGAGGAAATAGAAAAGGAGATAGAAATAGAAAAGAAAAGGGAAAGAGGAAAGTGGCCCGAGCCCCAAGCCAGCCCAGCTGACCGCGTCGCCCCTGCTCTTGCCTTCCAGCCCAGCTGGCCAGCCTGCCCATCCCCACCCGCGCGCCCACCCCGTCGAAGGCGCCCATGCCGAATATGCCACCACTGCGCTCCGTTCCCATCGCTTTGTTGGTCGTTGACATGTCGGCCAATAGGACCTACTTGTCATCCTCTCTATTTCCCCTCTACCTCTGCTTTTCTTCTCCCCACTTCTTTTCTCGCCAGCGAGCACCGAGGCCCAGGGCCATCTCAGCCGTCCGCACCCCGCTAGCCTAGCACACCCCCACTGGATGAATGCCACAGCCATGATCCGTGGCACCTTCCTCGACCGCGCCAGTTGCCGCCATGACGTGTACGGCCGTGGCCCCATCGTGCGATGTCAGCGTCACCTCTCCAGCCACCCTTGACCGCCGCCTTTCTAAATTTGGAGCGTTAGTGCCCGCACGAGCTTCTCGCTCACCCCAATACCCTAGCCTAGATCCCTGGATCACCCTACACGTGGCCCTTGCCCCTTCCCCGCCTTCCACCGCCCACCATGGCCAGCTAGCGGCTATAAAAGCCAAGCCTCATGCCCCATGAACACCTAACCCACTCCACCGCCTCTGGTGGCATCACAATCACTCACCATGTCTAGGAGAAGGGCCGAGAAGGTAGGAGAAGGAGGCCACAGAGCACTGCTGTGGAGTCGCTGCTGTAGTGGAGCTGCCGCCGGAGACGAGAACAACTCCTTGATCGTCTTCGTCGCCGTGGTGGTTTGGCACGGCACTATGCCTCCCCAATCACTGACTCGCCACCGTACATGATCCTACTACCCCAAGCCCCACGGTAAGCCCTGCCAGCCCCCTTTGCTCACCGCCGTGAGCTCTCCATTGTTGTTGACGTGGTCATCCAACCTGGGAGGCCCAAAGGCTGTGCCTTTGGCCAGCATATAATGTAGCACTCTCATTCACACATACCCAAGCAAGCCACAGCCTTGCCGAGCCTCTGATGCTTGGAAACACTGGTGCCTTGTGCAAGCACCCAAGCGCACTCGCCATGGCCAAAGCACGGCCACGGCGAGGTCGTTCCACCCTCACCAAGCCAGTAGAGATAAGGAGCCTACAACAGCGAGCCTCCCTAGCCGAGCAACACATCTCGTGCTACCTGTTGAAGGAGGAAAGACCCAGGAGCCATCGGCCGCGTCTACCTTATCGGAGCCACCACGCCCCCTTGCCACTGCTATGCTAAAGGCGTTCCAACTGATATCGGCCACCTCAATGGTCTAGCAAGGACTGATGGTGTCCACCGTAGCACCACGCACCTTGCCACGTAGTTGGCTTGCCCGATAGCTAACTGATGTGAACTAGGGTTCCTGATATTCTGAAAGGTTATGATAACTCTTGATTTAGTGGAGTCCCAACACAATTTGATCCGGCTTCCGAACAACTCGGCTCTGAACCCCGCAATCACAGCACCACGACCCCTCTGGTTATCGACCGGCGTTGCACGGTCGACCTCGCCAAGAAGGCTAAGTCCTTACCTGCGAATCGAGAACACACGCAAGAACACAAAGGAATGCAACCAAATTGCAGATGAATGATTAATCTCACAAAGTTGGGGTCTCACAAACCGACGGCAGCGGCGAAACTGTTGTTAACAGAATAATCTAAGCAAAACCGAACCCTAATGTAGGCGGCGACTACTACTGATTATATAGCCTAAGAGATGTCCAAGGACCCCTATTCGCGTCCCTGGGAGCGCCGACACGTTACAAGGCCCAAACGGCCCAAAAGACGGTGACAAAGCGCCCTGACAGATTCTGGACGGTGAATTGTTTCGACGATTCCTGTTGATTCTGAATATCTTTTGTAACACCCTAAAATTTGCATTAATTTAAAATAGGAGAATTTGATTTATTTACGCAATTTTGTGAGTATTTTAACCTAGCAAAATAATAATTTTCAATAAATAAAACCAACTATAAGGTTAGACACATGCTTGTGCATACATGTCGTTGCATGACTTCCTTTGTGTTGATTGGTTTTATTTCAAGAAGAAAAGGATTTCAAAAACTATTGGAAAATGCATTTGAAATATTAGAAAAGAAAAAGAAGCAATAGAAGATCTCTTTTTCTTCCCCTCTCTGGTTTTCGGCCTCCTCAGCCCAGCAAGCCGATTGGCCCATACGGCCTCAGCAGCCCGTGAGCCGCAACGGGCCGGCCCAGCAGTTAACCGGCCGAAGCCGCGCGCCCTTCTCCTCTCTTCGTGTCACTGCCATCCTGGGGCCACTTGTCAGCGTCGCCATCATCTTCCATCTCTCGCTCGTAACCGAACCGGACTCCATGGAGTCCGCCTCCGACCCGACGCCGTCGAGTCCGTCCCTGCCCCGGCACCCCATGATGACGTGCCGCCCAAGGGACCCCGCCTCATAAAGAGCCGCCTACGCCGCCTCCCTATTCCAACAACCGCGAGTTTCTTCGCCCTAGCAAGCCGCAGTCGAGCTTCGTTCCAGTGCCGCCGTCGACCTCCATTGCCACCAAGCACCGAGCCATCGTCGTTGCTTCCCGCTTGCGAAATCCAGTTCGGGTGAGATCCCCGTCCCTTCCTCTTTCCCCTGTACTTTTCTTTCGTTGAGTAGTGCGCTGCAAGCCGGGAACCGCGAGCTCCTTTTGGCCGGCCATGGCGCCGCCGTTGCAAGCCGCCGGAGTACTGTTCCGATGCCCCTCTCTCTTTATTTCCGCCTGAGCTATTCTTAGCCGTCGGTTTCTAATCCAGCGGCCCAGATCTAAAGATACCTTTTCGATGACAGTTTTGCAAATAAGCCCTTATAATTAATGCTGACTCAACCCGCAGTCCAAAGCGCGTTTACAAACTTTTGTTTTCTCTATTTGAAAGCGTACTTTGGTTCGGTTATGTTGAAATACGTTTTCAATTATTTACAGTTTTGCCATTCAACTTGTTTTAGCCATAACTTCTCCGTTTTAACTCCGATTTGATCCGTTCAAATTGCGTTAGGTTCGTAATTTCATAATATACATGATAGTGCTACTGTTTAGTAGGTTCTCCACTCTTAAATTTTGAGATTAGATTTAATCTATTACTTTAATAAATAAAAGCTTGTTTAAATCATATCTTTTTCGTTTTAGCTCCAATTTGCGTGCAATTCACGTCTGTGTGATCCTAGTGAGATGTAGATTCGTTTTATAAACTTTTCAACTTAATTTGCTACTGTTGGTGTACTATTCTAATTGTAGCTTTGTTTGCTTTGCATGATTGCTCTTGGATGATTGTTGTTGATGTGTTAATTGAGAATAGACGGTGATCAGTTCGTTGGTGATCAAGAGTACTATTACGAGTCGGATCAACTGGATCAACTAGATCAAGGCAAGTATAGCATGGAACTATCCTTGTTACCTATTCACTTTAATTCACTCAATTCATCATGCATATGTTTTCTTTTTAAGGATGTCTTAGTGTTGATCTTATTCCTTGTATCCTATGGTTATGGCATTGGGTAGTGGCTAGTGCTCACATAAACAATGATCTTGTAATTTGACTAATGATATATGCAATAACACTAAAAGATGATTTTTAGCAATAGGGAACAAGAGGGCTAGAGTTTTCTCTAGATTCCTCTCCGTAAGGACTTATCTGTAAGCAAACATCCGGGACTTACAGTACAACTGTGAGGGCTACATGGCTCTGGCTTTAGTCATACAAGAGGACCTTTTCTAGCTTGTTAGTGGTTACCTTTAAGGCGCAAAAGGGGTTGTGTTCTGGGTTGGGTGTAGTGCGGCTCATGTCTTTATGAGTATAGGTTGCGTGTCATTGTGCCATAAGGAAGGGGGCTCTACATTTGCAGGCCACAAAACCCTAGCGGCCCTAACTTGTTAGACGAACCTTGGAAAGACTTCATAGTGAAACTTATCTGTCCAATGGGGAGTCATGACCTCGGACTTTTAGGGATCACGACTCATAGTGAAAGTGTACAACCTCTATAGAGTGTAAAACTGATATATCAGCCGTGCTCATGGACACGAGCGGCCTTGGACCCTTACGGAATAGAGATCACTATTAATTTACTTGTTCTTGCTATTCATTATTCTCTTTACATGATCTTGTGTTTATTATGGGAACATCACCAATTTGTTGCTACTCAATTGCTTAAAATATGATCAACTAAAAGCTACATGCAGTTAAACCCGTGTCATGCCTCTTGATCCTCATGAACCCCATGTTATGCTTGTTGAGTTCGACATGGACTCACCCTTGCTATTTCCCCCACATCTCAGGAAGGGTACCAGAGTGCTAGGTTCTGGAATTGTTAGGCTTGTGATCAACCAGTCAGTTTGATCCTGGAGTGAAGGTTACACCCTGTGTTCGGAGTTGTCTTTCCGCTGTGTTACTCTCTAAGGTTATATCTTATACTATTGCGTTATGTTTAATAAGCATTTGTCTTTTGATATTACACTTATCTGCAGCTATATGTGAGATTTGACATCTTTATTTCACATATAGTGTATATCTGGTTTTGTCCTTAAAACCGGGTGTGACAGAGTGGTATCGGAGCAATGCTGACTGTAGGACGCAAGCCTAGTGAGAAATTGGCCGTCTTAAGGTTTTGAACTTGCAATAAAATCCTTGTTCTATAATCCTTGACATTTTCTTCTCTACTATATATCTACCCTTGATATTTGTCTCCTCCTTGATGCTTATTTTAAGCCTTTGCTCTCATCTATACTCATTGCCTTGATATGCTTTTAGAATCTTCTCTTACCACCTTCTTGCGTCATCAGAAGAGGAGATTTAGGATCCTTTGCCCTTAATATAAAGAGAATGGTAGTGTCGCAAGTTGAGTCAATGTTTGCTTTGTGCACCTATAATGCTTTGTTGAATGTCATTATGTTTGTGCTTGTTTTGGATCTTTGTATGATTGCAATGATCTTGTGGAGTTTGTCCACAATTTCATTTAGTCTAGGTTTATAACGTATAAGGATCAATGCAATATATAGTTGGGTTGATTTACCTTGTTCTCTCGATTCTACCTTTTCTGGAGCAGTCTGTCTTTTCTTCAGTGCTCAGAAATATCTGCTTAGTGAAAGTTTGTGAATTTTTTATGGAAACAACCAGACTTGAACGTCTTCCCAATGCCTCTAAGAATCACCTTCATAGCTATTATGGTTTGGGAGTTATG
Organism: Saccharum hybrid cultivar R570; assembly: GCA_038087645.1. Classification (NCBI taxonomy): domain Eukaryota; kingdom Viridiplantae; phylum Streptophyta; class Magnoliopsida; order Poales; family Poaceae; genus Saccharum; species Saccharum hybrid cultivar. Next base: position 9,029,731 of record JAQSUU010000704.1, on the reverse strand, counting down.
AAAATCACAAGATGATACAACTATGCTGTCAACAACCTGTAACAGTTTTGGTTGTGCACTGTTTATGACCAAGATAACTTCAGAATCTAGAAAAGTGTCCTGTACAAAAGTTGTAGAGGAGTTGATAAGCTTTCCAACGCTATAAGATGCAACTTAATTGGATTAACGGAACTCGAGTTATAGCTGTTTTTCTGTACTGCTATTTTTCTTCTCGCAAGAAATTTCAGATTACTTGTTCATGTTTATGCACACGAGTTTTTATTGGATATCAGAAGGTCATCATGATAGTAAACTTACTTAGAAGAAGGTTCAGGCTACTCATTCATTCCCTTAGTTGATCTTTTTCTTAAGGGGAGTAGCCGAGTTAAAGAAGTTGCAAGTTGAAGGATTCAAACATTTGAGTGTGTCACTTGGAAGAATTGGTTATCCTCACGGTGGAGAAGTCACTATTGAGTGCGGACATCTTTTCTTAGGATTGATGACTTGTTGGATCATCTACACAGAGCTCAGGTAATCATCAGGATTGGTCTTCAATTCAAGCTATCATCAGTAGCTATCATCAGTTGGGAGTTCAACCTTCAACATACCCAAGTTAAATTGGCATGGATAACGTAGGAAGGTGATGTTGGAAATCTAGGGTTGGTTCTACAGGGACTTAGGAAACCTCACTGCTATACCAAGCATGGCTAGTAAGTTTTGGATAGGTTATCTCTAACGGTGGAATTATGAAGAAGAACACAAGAATTGATGCGTTGAGTTAGAACCCCAAGGATGAGGTGTGACTTAAAGTTACTTTGGGATAGTGAGTATCTGTTAGAGGATCATTGGAGGTATTACAATGATGGACAAACATCTCGTCAAGATTTGGGATGAGCCTTACGCAAGAAAAATATGCATTAAGTGAGCTAACTGAGTTGGACCACCTGACACATGATATGGAGATATCTACTGTGGAACATGATATGTTTTCTTCTTGGACATAAGAGAGATATCTACATGGAACATTAGAGTATAGAAGGTATTTACACTAAGTTGGGGTTGAGTTGATGACGTTATCATTGGATTGAGTTGATTAAGACATGGAAAGTGCTATCATTTGGAGAAGCAAAGTAAGAGTCATTGTCGATGCCCTTAACAAGGGAGAGTTATGCTAAGAAGATTTGGACGACACCAGGGACTAAGCATTGTTCTTAAGTGTTTAACAACTTAACCTGGACATGAATGGACATATGTTTTCAAGATTGGTGATAGAACCTACTTTGGGCAAAGAAAGTAAGGAGACTATGTTAGAAAGATGATTGTACGAAGTAGGAGGTTGGATAGTATGGATTAGAAAGGGATATAGCCAATCATTGTGAAGAGTTATTGCAATGCAGTTTGGATCAATGGGGACAAGAGTTTATCATACAAAGTGATCACAAGGTTGTCTTTATGAGTAGTGTAAAGAATGTTGATGTGAAGAGTGAGCAAGCTTCCTGCCACAATGGTTCATTTAAGGTTGCTAGCAAAGAAACGAGGAATGGCCTAACAGTTGGAAGTCACCCAAGAATTGGTTTGGAGTTATCTCAAGGCTGATTGGAATACCTGTCAAAATCTCACAAATAGTGAGCTAATTACTCAAAGTAAGATGATCAAGGTATGTAGAAACAATGGAGTGACGCTAAGAGGATGAGGCTACACGAACAAGTGAAGAAGATCTATAGCCAGAGTTTCCATATATCTTGGATCACTATCTTCCGAATCTCAGGACGAGATTCATCTTAAGGGGGGTAGAATTGTAACACCCTAAATTTTGCATTAATTTAAAATAGGAGAATTTGATTTATTTATGCAATTTTGTGAGTATTTTAACCTAGCAAAATAATAATTTTCAATAAATAAAAGCAACTATAAGGTTAGACACATGCTTGTGCATACATGCCGTTGCATGACTTCCTTTGTGTTGATTGGTTTTATTTCAAGAAGAAAAGGATTTAAAAAACTATTGGAAAATGCATTTGAAATATTAGAAAAGAAAAAGAAGAAATAGAAGATCTCTTTTTCTTCCCCTCTCTGGTTTTCGGCCTCCTTAGCCCAGCAAGCCGATTGGCCCATATGGCCTCAGCAGCCCGCGAGCCGCAATGGGCCGGCCCAGCAGTCAACCGGCCGAAGCCGCACGCCCTTCTCCTCTCTTCGTGTCGCTGCCATCCTGGGGCCACTTGTCAGCGTCGCCATCATCTTCCATCTCTCGCTCGTAACCGAACTGGACGCCATGGAGTCCGCCTCTGACCCGACGCCGTCGAGTCCGTCCCTGCCCCGGCACCCCATGATGACGTGCCGCCCAAGGGACCCCGCCTCATAAAGAGCCGCCTACGCCGCCTCCCTATTCCAACAACCGTGAGTTTCTTCGCCCTAGCAAGCCGCAGCCAAGCTTCGTTCTAGTGCCGCCGTCGACCTCCGTTGCCACCAAGCACCGAGCCGTCGTCGTTGCTTCCCGCTCGTGAAATCCAGTTCGGGTGAGATCCCCGTCCCTTCCTCTTTCCCCCTGTACTTTTCTTTCGTTGAGTAGTGCGCTGCAAGCCGGGAACCGCGAGCTCCGTTTGGCCGGCCATGGCGCCGCCGTTGCAAGCCGCCGGAGTACTGTTCCGGTGCCCCTCTCTCTTTATTTCCGCCAGAGCTATTCTTAGCCATCGGTTTCTAATCCAGCGGCCCAGATCTAAAGATACCTTTTCGATGACAGTTTTGCAAATAAGCCCTTATAATTAATGCTGACTCAACCCGTAGTCCAAAGCGCTTTTACAAACTTTTGTTTTCTCTATTTGAAAGCGTACTTTGGTTCGGTTATGTTGAAATACGTTTTCAATTATTTACAGTTTTGCCATTCAACTTGTTTTAGCCATAATTTCTCCGTTTTAACTCTGATTTGATCCGTTCAAATTGCGTTAGGTTCATAATTTCATAATATACATGATAGTGCTACTGTTTAGTAGGTTCTCCACTCTTAAATTTTGAAATTAGATTTAATCTATTACTTTAATAAAGAAAAACTTGTTTAAATCATATCTTTTTCGTTTTAGCTCCGATTTGCGTGCAATTCACGTCTGTGTGATCCTAGTGAGATGTAGATTCGTTTTATAAACTTTTTCAACTTATTTTGCTACTGTTGGTGTACTGTTCTAATTGTAGCTTTGTTTGCTTTGCATGATTGCTCTTGGATGATTGTTGTTGATGTGTTAATTGAGAATAGACGGTGATCAGTTCGTTGGTGATCAAGAGTACTATTACGAGTCGGATCAACAGGATCAGCTAGATCAAGGCAAGTATAGCATGGGACTATCCTTGTTACCTAATCACTTTAATTCACTCAATTCATCATGCATCTGTTTCCTTGTTAAGGATGCCTTAGTGTTGATCTTATTCCTTATATCCTATGGTTATGGCATTGGGTAGTGGCTAGTGCTCACATAAACAATGATCTTATAATTTGACTAATGATATATGCAATAACACTAAAAGATGATTTTTAGCAATAGGGAACAAGAGGGCTAGAGTTTTCTCTAGATTCCTCTCCATAAGGACTTATTTGTAAGCGAACATCCGGGACTTACAGTACAACTGTGAGGGCTACATGGCTCTGGCTTTAGTCATATAAGAGGACCTTTTCTAGCTTGTTAGTGGTTACCTTTAAGGCGCAAGAGGGGTTGTGTTCTGGGTTGGGTGTAGTGCGGCTCCTGTCTTTATGAGTATAGGTTGCGTGTCATTGTGCCATAAGGAAGGGGGGCTCTACATTTGCAGGCCACAGAAACCTAGCGGCCCTAACTTGTTAGACGAACCTTGAAAAGACTTCATAGTGAAACTTATCTGTCCAATGTGGAGTCATGACCTCGGACTTTTGGGGATCACGACTCATAGTGAAAGTGTACAACCTCTGCAGAGTGTAAAACTGATATATCAGCCGTGCTCACGGACACGAGCGGCCTTGGACCCTTACGGAATAGAGATCACTATTAATTTACTTGTTCTTGCTATTCATTATTCTCTTTACATGATCTTGTGTTTATTATGGGAACATCACCAATTTGTTGCTACTCAATTTCTTAAAATATGATCAACTAAAAGCTACATGCAGTTAAACCCGTGTCATGCCTCTTGAGCCTCATGAACCCCATGTTATGCTTGTTGAGTTCGACATGGACTCACCCTTGCTATTTCCCCCACATCTCAGGAAGGGTACCAGACTGCTAGGTTCTGGAATTGTTAGGCTTGCAATCAACCAGTCAGTTTGATCCTAGAGTGAAGGTTACACCCTGTGTTCGGAGTTGTCTTTCCACTGAGTTACTCTCTAAGGTTATATCTTATACTATTTGCATTATGTTTAATAAGCATTTGTCTTTTGATATTACACTTATCTGCAGCTATATGTGAGATTTGACATCTTTATTTCACATATAGTGTATATCTGGTTTTGTCCTTAAAACCGGGTGTGACATCTTTTGACGTGGGACCACTTGGGTTGGCTTTCTTATCAAATAAGCTTTCCATCCATATATGGATCATCGAAAACGGAGTCCGGACGTGTCTTGGGTTACCAGTTTAAGGTAGACTGGTCCTGAATTTCGAGGTGGACTCGAACTTGATTTGTGCCTCCACCTTGGTGACTCGAACCAGATAAGCTTTGGCCCTCCTTCTCGATTTGGATGCCCTTGCTGATATCCTTGGCCTCCATGTAATTCTCCAAGCATGGTCATATGTGTGGAGGCCATGTCCTCATCAGCCAGCGCCTGAGGTCATAACTCCTGCCAAATTCAAGGTGCCAACTGCAGAAGACTACAAGCGTATCCCTAAAAAGTACGTGTGGGGAAAGCCTCTACTCAGTCGGGCCAAACTCTTGAAGAAACCAAGTGGTATAAAAAGGTTTCATGACTGGTACATGAGAGCCTCTTCTACTGGCATCGATACCATCAGCATGTGCATACCACAAATAGCATTTCTCAGCAAGAGTACTAAGAAATGCATGCTTACATTCGATGACATTTGGGCACTGATGAACCACGAGATGCTAGACGTATAGATCGTAATGACATTTGTATTGTAAGTGTTACATAGTTACACACATTGTAGTTGCATCAATTTTTAATATCTGACATGCTTGTGCCTTGCAGAATGTTATATGATCAACAGGATATGTATTTTGGTTTAGACTTTCATTATTGTGTCGATGAAAGGACTGGCTATCTCTGCCCAATAGATATAACTGAAGATCGGCACACATTCCGAATCGGGGATGGCAATAAAGAGTTACAGGTTTTGGAAGGTGCAAAACGGGATGAGAAACTCCAAAAGTTGAAACTTGATTTTGAACCCAAATACGCCTTCTACATTGGAGATTCTCTAAAAAAGTTTTAAGATAGGAAAGCGGTGGTGGCCCCGTACCACTTTGGGTAAGTGTGAGTTTACATTTATCCATCTAAACTATTCCAATGCACAAATGCATCATGAATTTGATTCGAGCAGGAACCACTGGATATGCTTCATCATTTATTCCAAGGAGGGAAGGGTGTTGGTACTAGACTCCTCAGATTACCCAAAAGAAAGCTATGCTCCATTCATCAAAAGCTAGAGCTGTAAGTCGAGCTATACATGCATACTTAAGCATAGTGAGAGTTTGAGAATAACATGGTGATTCTATTTGAGATCATAGGGCATACAGGTTCTATAAGATAAATAGTGGAAAGTGTGAGTCCAATAGACCAGGGCAGCCATTGGAGGTTATACATAACTGGCCGGTACGTATGAAAATTTACTCTTATGAATACAAATCATACACGTAGGACGATGGTTGCAACTATAAATAACCACTCTCCTGTTATACAGTGCATGAAGCAACCACCCTTATCTGTCCTCTGTGGCTACTACGTGTGCGAGAACATGAGAGAGAATGGATGATACGAAAGGAACCCTGCCAAGGTAATATAAGTAATAGTCCTATATACAATTCCGACATTAAAGTTACAAGTCATACAATATACGATGTTTCTAAACTTTCTTTGCAGGTATATAAGCAAGGGACGGTGGAGCGCATGGACGAACGTGCTTTAGACAACATAGTTGAGGACATTTGCTCGTTCCTCATGAAGCATGTCATTCCATGTGAAGGCAAATATCATGATGATGAAAGCCAATTATTCATGCCACAATTCCGGGTGCTAACAGAGATTAGTAAGCTCAAACTTACTAGAGAGGGTTATTAGAGGACAGAAACAAACTTTGATGTATATAAATGTATGTATGAAATGATATATTTAAATTGCATGTTGAACACCAACCAATATCAATATATTTAAATAATAACAATATAAATAAATAAATGTATAATAATATAATTTTAAAATACGTTTCCACATACGGTTCTCTTAAGAAACCGCCTGTGTAAATAGCACATTTACACAGGCGGTTCCCTAAGAGAGCCGCCTGTGGAAATGTTTTCTACAGACGGCTCACAAGGAACCATCTGTGGAATTGGCCTATTTCTACTGGCCTCCAGCGCAGGAGGTGCTGGAAAATGCCAGTAGAAATAGGTTACCAACCGCCTGTATAATATGTCCATGTACTAGTGATATATACCACAACTAGAATTTAAAATTTCTTAGTGACGTGCGATGCTGATATGTTGTATCTGGTGGCTGGGCTGGTGATGGACTGTACAGTGATTAGCAAACCCAACAGAAAGAAGCTAAAAAACAATGTCCGGCAACCACTAGAACGATACATCCAGTTCTTTCCCAGCAGAAACAAGCTAATCTGTCCGGCAACCACCACTAGTACACGGGTATACTATACAAGCCGTTGGTAACCTATTTCTACTGGCGTTTTTCAGCACCGCCTGCGCTAGACGCCAGTAGAAATGGGCTAATTCCACAGGCGGTTCCTTATGAGCCACCTGTAGAAAACATTTCCACAAGCGGCTCTCTTAGGGAACCACATGTGTAAATGTTCATTTCAACAGGCGTACAAAAAATTCCCGAAAAAACCTGAAAATAAATAGCAAAAAAAAGATTTTAATTAGGGGGAGGACCCCACCGCCTAGCGTCCGCCCGTCTCCGTCGAAGTCGCAAGTCGTGCAAAAATCGCATGCTACGCGCTCCAAGTGAGATACGAACCCAAGACCTCGGCCTCGCATGGAGCCTCCTCTACCACTGCACCACACATTCATATCTGTCCATATACCCTTTCGGTTCCCCACATATTATACAAATCCGAGTATAATTTGCTTGCTTGAGGTTCTAAACGATTTCAAATCAAAAAGTTGTCAACTACAAAGTTTCATAACTTTTCGAGATGAACAACTTTCGTATTGGTCATTTCTACATCCGAGGTCGTTTACAAAATTTGAATTTAAAATTTGAGACCATTCAAACGTAGTTTTCATTGACAAGATGATTTAAATTAAAAAGTTATAATTTACAAAGTTTCATAACTTTTCGAGACGAACAACTTTTATTTTGGGTGTTTTCTCATCCGAGATCATTTGAAAAATCAAATTTTAAAAAACACGGGAATTTCTAGTGGCGAATTTCTTAACGAACCGCCTGTAGAAATAGATTTCTACAGGCGGTTTGTTAAGACAACCGCCTGTAGAAATGTCTTATTTTCATAGGCGGTTGTCTTAACAAACCGCCTGTAGAAATTCATTTCTACAGATGGTTTTTGTCATGAGGTCCATCGTTTCATTTCTACTGGCGCGTGATAATTAAAACCGCCAGTAAAAAAAATAGACGCTAGGAAAAATCATCATTGGACTAGTGCACTAGAATCTAGAATTGTGGACGGCAGCCAAAGCAATGAAGGCTGTCACCAACTCGCCAAGCATTGGGGTACAGTGCGTTTGGGGATGTTTCAAGGAAGTTCAGCCTGGCATTGGATTGGAGCTATCAATAAGCAAGCCCTGGCTCGCATTGGTTCTACCAAGCAAACGTATATAACCTTATGCATGGCGCGGTATTGGTAACCTATATATATATATATACATACGTATGCTTTGATTCGTGAGGGTTGTAAAGTGTGTGTAAAGTTCCTGTAGCACTTTTCGTTGTTATTTGGTAAAATTTATCCAATCATGGACTAACTAGGCTCAAAAGATTCGTCTCGACATTTACAGACAAACTGTGCAATTAGTTATTTTTTTTACCTATATTTAATGCTCCATGCATGCGTCCAAAGATTTGATGTGACGGGAAATCTTATAAAATTTTTGAAATTTTGAAGGAACTAAACACTGCCTGAATTGATGTTTGCATATCAATCATTTGGGCGTGGAAGACCATACCCCGAAAATTCCAAAATTGCAAAAAATATACATGGAGATAAGTCTGTCAGAGGACAGCGCAAAAGGAATATACAGTGACACTACTGTAGCCAGAAAAATTATTGAAGACAGCAGCACCGTCCAGCTGTCTAGGCAACAGTAGAAGAAGATAATTGAAGACGCACCATCCTTATCCTCCAGAAGACAGAAGATTTCGACTCGAAGGAAACCGGAGGATAAGCACGAAGGCACTCCAGAAGGCTCCTCTCAGTCTTTAAAAGGAGAAGCCCGACGCCCGCATTCATCATCGAACGAGAAGACGAACACATTAGACCTCATTCCACACACTGAAGACCAGGCCTCAGCAGCGCTCTCTTCAGTGCTCTCACACTCCACTCCACTCACACATACACCATAAAGATATAATCTCAGAAGCCCTCTAAAGATCATCCACCGAATAGTAATACTCCACTTCCGTTGTATTACTCTACCACTCTGTAAATTAGAGAATAAGGGAAGTCCTCGTGATCTTCCTGAGATTGTAAGGTAATCTCTAAGGTTTGTGGTAAGTGCTTGGGGTTTCCCGAAAGGGAAAGCCGTATGTAAGCTTGCTCTGTGGAAATGAATTAAGCTTTCGAGTTTTAATCCCTGTTTTCCTTTAAGCTCGTTCATATGGGGCGATGTCTCTATGCTAGGGACCCTAGAGGAGAAACCTCTGCGTGTGTTGTTCTCGTGTTAGCCCTGGTAGTGACGTTTGTAGAGAACCTTGTTTGCGCGGAGAAGTGTTCCCTTCGGGTGGAGCTGCCTGGGGAGACGATAGAGCCTGAGTCCTGTGTGATCGTGGCTGGGGATAGCGAGGGAGAAGAACTGGTTAGCCCAGTTCTGAAGCGAGCTAGTGATGCATACGGTGAGTACCGAGTAGGACTGACACAAGCATAGTCGCACCACCGGATGAATCTTTGGTCTCGCCAGCCTGCACAAGAACCTGAGAATCATTATTTTCGCATACTGCATACTCGCTAATCACGCGCACTCGCTAATCACGCACAAATTCATTCAGCATCCACCGAGTGCTCCACATACTGTCCAAAGTACTCTGCATAGTAGTGCTAAATAGTAGGTTGAATAGTAAAGCATTTGGGTGCCTGAGCCACTCGGGTGAAGTACTCGTGCACTGTTCATATTCCGAATTTGAATAGTACCTGGTATTTTAAATAATGCCGTGAATTTGAATAGTAGCCACTGAATTTGAATAGTGCTATCAATAGTAACTCGTGAATTTTAAATTTGAATTTCGAGTTCGAGGTTTTTGCATCGGGTTCCATCCCTGTAGTATGCCTTAGATTTGTGATTTGATGTTTGCACCTTAATCATTCGGGCGTGGAAGACCATACCCAGAAAATTCCAAAATTCCAAAAGAATACACGTGAAGATAAGTCGGTCAGAGGACAGCGCAAAAGGAATATACAGTGACCATACCCAGGACAATTATTGAAGACAGCAGCACCGTCCAGCTGTCCAGGCAACAGTAGAAGAAGATAATTGAAGACGCACCATCCTTATCCTCCAGAAGACAGAAGACTTCGACTCGAAGGAAGCCGGAGGATAAGCACGAAAGCACTCCAGAAGGCTCCTCTCAGTCTTTGAAAGGAGAAGACGAACACATCAGACCTTATTCCACACACTGAAGACCAGCCCTCAGCAGCGCTCTCTTCAGTGCTCTCACATTCCACTCCACTCACACATACACCACTCCACTTCTGTTGTATTACTCCACCACTCTGTAAATTAGAGAATAAGGGAAGTCCTCGTGATCTTACTGAGATTGTAAGGTAATCTCTAAGGTTTGTGGTAAGTGCTTGAGGTTTTCTGAAAGGGAAATCCGTATGTAAGCTTGCTCTATGGAAATAAATTAAGCTTTCCAGTTTTAATCCCTGTTTTCCTTTTAGCTCGTTCATATGAGACGATGTCTCTATGCTAGGGCCCTAGAGGAGAAACCTCTGCGTGTGTTGTTCTCGTGTTAGCCCTGTTAGTGGCGTTTGTAGGGAACCTTGTTTGCGCGGAGAAGTGTTCCCTTCGGGTGGAACTGCTTGGGGAGACGATAGAGCCTGAGTCCTATGTGATCGTAGCTGGGGATAGCGAGGGAGAAGAACTGGTTACCCCGGTTCTGAAGCGAGCTAGTGATACATATGGTGAGTACCGAGTAGGACTGACACAAGCATAGTCGCACCACCGGCTGAATCTTTGGTCTTGCCAGCCTGCACAAGATCCTGAGAATCATTATTTCCACATACTGCATATTAACTAATCACGCACACTCGTTAATCACGTACGAATTCACTCATTCACCACTCACACACCAAGTGCTCTGCATAGTATCTCGAATAGTGCTAAATAGTAGGCTGAATAGTAAAGCATTTGGGTGCCTGAGCCACTCGGGTGAAGTGTTCGTGCACTGTTCATATTCCGAATTTAAATAGTACCCGATATTTTGAATAGTGCCACAAATTTAAATAGTTGCTGCTGAATTTGAATAGTGCTATGAATAGTAACTCATGAATTTTAAATTTGAATTTTGAGTTCGAGATTTTTGCATCGGTTTCCATCCCTGCAGTGGTGAGCTAGTGATGCATACGGTGAGTACCGACTAGGACTGACACAAGCATAGTCGCACCACCGGTTGAATCTTTGGTCTCGCCAGCCTGCACAAGATCCTGAGAATCATTATTTCCTGCATATTAGCTAATCACGCGCACTCGTTAATCACCCACGAATTCACTCATTCACCACTCACGCACCAAGTGCTTTGCATAGTGTCTCGAATAGTACTAAATAGTATACTGAATAGTAAAGCATTTGGGTGCCTGAGCCACTCGGGTGAAGTGCTCGTGCACGGTTCATATTGCGAATTTGAATAGTTGCCGCTGAATTTAAATAGTGCTGTGAATAGTGGGAGCGTATGCTATGGAAACTAGCTTCTTGTGGAAACTATGGAAACTTTAATCTAAGTCCACATGATTCTAATCCGATGATCTCAGATGAAGGTGGGTCATTTATTCACTTAAACCCTCCCACCAAGATTCTAATCCGATGATCTCAGATGAAGCACAACCCACCTTCAGCTGAGGCCATCGGATTAGAATTCTGTGGACTTGATTGAAGTTTCCATAGTTTCCACAAGAAACTAGTTTCCATAGCATACGTTACCGTGAATAGTAACTCGTGAATTTTAAATTTGAATTTCGAGTTATGTGAAAAGGCACACGCTTGAGGTGGATATATCGGCCACAGATCACACATCGATCGAAAGCTCAGGCGCACGCCATTCCGAGCGGTCAAGACCACGCACGACATCGACATGGCCGGCAAGAGCGTGATGCTTGCGCTCTTCATCTGGGCCGTGGCCCTGCTGCCTATTTTCAAGCCTCAGGGTACGCGAATCCACTCTGTGCGCGTATATGTATATATAATCTTCTTCGCTGTGCTACGGCTGTGTGCACCATATCTGATCCTATCCGATCCCTAGTGTTGCTGTAGACGTACGCTGAGACACTACAAGAAATTTCCTTATACATGACGGTTTATTTTCGTCATAAACAAGAGAAAATGCGTCACAGTTAACTCATGATGACGATCGCGAAAAACGTCATGTATTCCGCGTCATACATTTATTGGAGCGAAATGGACCGTCACAGATTGGTTTTTTCGTTCGTCATGGATGAACTGGTCGCAACAATATCAAAGGGCAATAGTGATGCAATGAACCGTCACAGATTGACATTTGAGTTCATCATGGATTAGTTGTCCATCTATTATACTCAGCCCATGTCCAAGCCCAGATCCAAACCATAGTGACGAAAAAGAACATCACATATTAGTGTGAAATCATCACTGCATTAACATGCAACACATCTCATAATACACCAATCATACAAACGAACATTGATTTTTTCATTTCTTGGCATATCCACTATTGTCACCTATAGTTTGAGGACAATCAATTCACAGTCAAACTAACAAGTACATAAAACTAAGATTTCAGCTTTAGGGAGTCTAAAATAAACAAACATATGAACTAAGATTTGAGCTCTAGGGAGTCTAAAATAAACAAACATATGAACTAAGATTTCATCTCTAAGAATTCAATTGGCTTGTTGTCCACATGATGTGCTACCAAGCATCTCCAGGAGCTACCTGAAAATCAATGTGAATATGAAATAAGTTAGTTCTGAGCAAAGATTCTAAAAACAAATGCTATCTATTTATCAGGAAACAATCAAAGTGGATTGTTCTAGGAATGCACTAGTCAAGCTCTGTACTAACAAATAAAACTGATGGTTGCAGTACTAGCGTGTGGTAGAAAAACCAACAAGTGACCAACCTGAACAAGAAATTGCCAATATTATAGTCCACCCAGCAGGAAACAAAGAAAGTACATCACAAAGACCTTTGAAATTTCCACTTATACTGCATGGTGGATGTAGGCCTTTATTACTGAAAAATAGATAATAGATCAGTAGGTTCGTATAGGAAACTGGCAAGATCTTTGGAAATGGAAAGGACAGAACAAAATATGACAGCTTCCTGGAGTCATTTTTCAGGAGTCTAAAAGGAGAGATAATATATGAACAGAACACAATAGTCAATTTCAGTGCATCAGTATAATGGCTAAGGTGAACAATAGCAGTCACATCGAAAATAGATGATAATCAACATAGAGAGCTTAGGCTAAGAAAAAAAGTTAAAACCATCTTTTCCATGGTATGGTTGTACCAGATCAGGCAACAGTGACCTCTATCATTTCGATCCAAATACCAAACAGTAAATATCAGTAATATTCCCATGGCATTGAAGGACCAAAATGTTTTTAATACAACAGATATAGAACTACAATGAAATATCCAGTTCATCACCATAGCTTAGAGGTCTGGTAATATCATACCTCTTCTTTCAAGAGATTGTGGAGTTCAGCACGGCAATCATCAAGCCTCCTTATGTCTGAACTATCAACAACCCAAACTAACCCATCAGTCTGCTCAAAGCAATTTCTCCAGTAAGACCTGATCGTCTTCTGTCCTCCAACATCCCATATGTTCAAAGAGTATCTAAGGTAATCCATAAATTTAAATAATTAATCAGACCCATCTGCAGTAACATGGAAACAGTGTGATTGCCAGATTTGCTATGGTTGGTATTTGGAAAATGACAGGGGCTGAAATCTGCATTGATTGAAAATTGCCTATGCTTCTGCTAGACTGAATGTTCTTAAAGTTCAACACTGTGCACTGAAAACCTATAGTAGTTCAACACTTCAAATGATGAAAATGCACCTGCAGCAGAGCTTTTAGGTAGCTTGACAAGGAGGCCTCAAAATGACAACCAGTCTCCGTTTGGCATGAACCGGCATGAAAAACTGGTAGACCAACTTGCTACTGTAATATTCACCTTAAGAGATTAACAGCAACCAAATCAGCATAACGAAAAAAATGTTTTGGTGGGTTCTCACTGCATTTATCAGATGAATGCACACCTAAATGAGTCCATGATGAGTGGTGGAGCGTGAGGGGGAGGGGGATTCACCAAATCTGAACAAAGATGTACACCACTTCTGGATTAAGTCAAGTTAAATAGCAAATCATCAAGAATCCTCTCAAAAAAAATCTGGTTTCCTTTGACAACAAATTATCAATCATTTATGTCTCTACAATTTCACCCCCTTCGGTATATAGAATCATATGGGGTTCCCAATTGTTTAGCCACCAACATCTTCAATAATACATTAATAAAAATCTTAAAAGCATGCATCTGCCAAATAAACAGAGCATATGTTTTTCATTTTATCATAGCAACTCACACTCAGATCTGAGGCAGTGGAAGAACGGGATTAGGGAGTAGGGATCTGGAGTTCTGGATCTCACCTGCCGGCTGCCGTTGTCGCCTACCAGACATCTAGAGGTTGGGGCGCAGGGGACTGGTGCGGCAGGGACACCGGTGCGACCGGGGTGGTGGCCACCTGGCCAGGTCACCGGGTGGCGGGCGGAGCCGCGGCCACGGCGGCGGGGCCGAGCAGCCGCGCGGCCATGCGGTGCCGCCGGGGGCAGGGGGCACAGCCACAACCCGCAGGGGCCAGGGCGCCGGCCACCGAATGCGGAAGCCGATGGGAGGACGGGGTCGCGCGGAGGCGGAGCAGTTGCGCCGAGGCCGCCAGTCGCGTGGGGGACGAAGAGGAGCGGCTGCGTTAGCTCGGGAGCGGATAAGGGAGGGCCAGATGAGTCGGTCTCTTCGGGGAGTGGATACAAGATGGGTCAGTCCTGGCTCGTACACAAACCGTCACAGATCAGGGGCTTCTACGACAATTTCTTAAAAGGTCACAACTAAACCGTCACGTATAAGGATATTTCTTGTAGTGAGAGTTAGTATATATTTTGAATAGAGCCACACATTGTGAATAGTGAACATCGAATTTGAACAGTACCGTGAATAGTAACTCAAATTTCAAAAGTTAGTTGAATGAAATGTCTTTCGGACCTCGCGTTTCCTTAGCGTTTTATAGTGGTACCAAATTAAACCTGACGTGGGTATCAAAATAATACTCCCTCCATTCCAAATTATAAGGCATTCCAAAAATCTTGGAGAGTCAAAGCATTTTAAGTTTGACTAAAATTATAGAGAAAATTACAAAAATTTATAACATCAAATAGGTACACTATGAAAATATAGTTAATGAAGAATCTAATGATACTTAATTGGTGTCATAAATATTATTATCTTATCATATAAATTTAGTCAAACTTTAGATCCTTTAACTCTCCAAAATTCTTGGAATGTCTTATAATTTAGGATGGAGGGTGTAGTAAAGAATTGTTGTTGGCAAAACAATTTAATAAATAGATGTATATATGTATAAGTCCATTAAGTTTTATGGATGCATTAAAGGAAGTATGTGATGATCGATGTAGAAAAATATCTTGAGAGATATCAGAAATATACTTTAAAAATAAGGCCTCAACAAATATATCAAAAATTAAGTGTATTAATTAAGAGAACCTGTTCAACTGAGAATTGTTCTTGACAAAACAATTTGATAAATAGATGTGTATATGTCTCTTTCTCTTTATATAATTAATTAATACATATGGTTTCAACCTTTCATTGGAAAGAATAATTAATCAATCGCTTTCATTTCTTTTTATTTGACGCTGGCTTTAATTTGCAGTTCTGGCGGAAGACCGCTCAATCATCTGCTATTGCTGCCCTGACGGCCACTCGACTGCGGGCAAGTGTGATTTGCTAAGTGCGGTTGCAAAGTGCGATTGCAGCAGCCTGACTCTGTCTGTGGCTGCTTCTTAATTCGTTCTCTCTACGTGTTTCAACTTGAGCAGCCTGACTACGGATATGTATGGATAAATGAATGAATAAATGAGTCGGACTCATTAGCTCTTCCATGAATAAATGAATGAATGACGAGCCTATGCATGTGTTTCAACTTCAACGATTGATGAATGAATGAATAAAAGAAGGCAACGGCCCATGCATGTGTGAAAACTATGGTTTCCACAAAAAAATCATAATAAAGCGATAAGTACCACGATTTTACACTGCATTAGCTCTTCCATCTATGAGGCGTGGAAAGCGACTCGTGCAATGAGTTGTCAGCTCATGAGTGGACTCACCCCACTAGAGAACACAGAACTCCTATGCTATGCTAGAAACATGTGAAGAAGACACTACATCAGAGACAGACCACGATTGCATGTATCCGATAACTAATTCACCGGTAGAGAACAGATCTTCCGTATTTACCTTTAGTCCTAGCCACAATTGGGCCCGGGACTAAAGGGAGCATTAATCCCGGTTTGAGCCACTAAACGGGACTAAAATCCCAAGCCCAACGGCCAGCACCGCAGGATTTTGCATGAGGGGAGTTTAGTCCCGGTTGCATGTCTAATTGGATTCTACGAGGTTGTATGGAACGTGGCACTTGCTGGCTGGTCATCTCCAAGCTCCTCTGTGTAGTCATGGTCCTCCTCAAGCTGCTCCTCCAGGGCTGTCCTATAGATGATCACAATGAAGCAACAGAAATCCAAAAGATCTAAATGCACAAAACACAATCCTATGACGTAAAGCTCAATTTTTGAAAAATTTGGACACTGGTTTCATGTCTTTCTGAGGTCAGATGAATTTACTACGAGTTTCCTAAGTTTAATTCATTTTCTAAAAAAGATAAGGCAGGGGTGAACCAGGGGTGACAAGTGTCAGGTGGTGATTGGGCAGCTGTGCAGTCACACCCAGTTTTCTAAAGAATAAAACCAGGCTAATCATATGTGTGCCCAGGAAGTCCACACATATGTCAGAATGAAAAAAATATCAGAAACAATGTTATTATATAACGTATACATAGCTATATTAACACTTACATCAGAGTATCGTGGAACGGTGACTAAACTTCGGGCTCCATTCTTCTCAGGGACGGCTGACTGGGGGTAACATATGCCTAGCACTTCTACTAGTTTTCTGGAAACTCCACTACACCTTTGTCCTTTTTCCGAGTAGCATCTTATTACACACTAGAGTGTTGGGGAAATAGCAAGAGTGAGTCCATGTCGAACTCAACAAGTATAACACAGGGTTCATGAGGCTCAAAAAGGCTAGACACTGTTTAACTGCGTTTAGCTTTTAATCATCATATAATTAGCAATTGAGTAGCATCAAGGTAATCCAAATCCCATTAATGAATCAATGATCAATTGTAATAAGGATAATGAATAGCATTAACATGAGCATAATAATAATCAACAATAATTAAGCATGATATAGCAATGGTGATCAACTATTCTATAAGAATCCCCAAGGCCGCTCGTATCCGTGAGCACGGCTAGTATACCAGTTTTTAACTCTGCGCAGAGGTGTACACTTTCACTGTGAGTCATGATTTCCAAATGCATGGGTTTGCAAGGCCCAAAACATCAGAGACCACATAAAGTCATTCAAAAGTTCGTCTAACAAGTTAGGGCCACTAGATTCACTCGGCAGGCAGATGTAGAACCCCCCTTCCCTGTGGCACAACAACCGCAGCCTATACACACTAGGCCAGGGGCTCGCACTACACCCAACGTGGCAAGCCTTTCTTACGCCATTTAAGGTAACCACTAACAAGCTAGAAAAGGTCTCTTGAACAACTAAAGCCAGAGCCATATAGCCCTCACAGCTGTACTGTATGTCTCGGTTATCACTTACAGGTAAGTCCTTACGGAGAGTAACCAGAGCAACAATATAACCCCTTGCTCTAGCCCCCTTTTCAACAGTAATAAAATCATCTTAATGGTTGGTTGCTTAATCCATCAGTCAAATTACAAGATCATTGTTCATAATTAAGCACTAGCAATAGCTACCTAAATGCATAACCCATAGGTGACAAGGAAACAAGATATCAATAGCTAAGTTATAATCTCTATGGTTGTCAAGGAAGACACATGCATATGTATAATAATTTCAGTGAATAGGTAACAAGGATGGTCCCATGTTATACTTGCCTTAATCAAAGCTTTCCTGATGATACTGCTGACTTGGCTCAAAGTAATACTCCGAATCGTCCAGATACTGCTCACCTTCTATACTCGATCATCAATCAACAACACACATGCATCCAATCAAACAAACACGAAGCAAACAAAGAGATACAATTAGAACAGTACACCAACAATAACAAAACAATATAAAAAGTTTGTAAAACTCTTCTACATGTTACTACGATCACACAGATGTAAAGATCACGAAATTCGGATTTAAAACGTGAAAGTTATGAATTTTCTAAGATTTCCTATATATAAATAATTACATTAATATAAACTCGAAAATAAATTATCACAAACCTACTGTACAATACTACCAACATGTAGAACTCGCAAATACGAACCTAACGCAACTTGAACGGATCAAATCAGAGTTAAAACGAAGATTTTATGACCAAAACAATTCTAGTGGTAAAACTGTAAATATCTGAAAACGTAGTTTTGACTTAACCGGGAGAGAATACGCTTTCCAAACACGAAAACGTATTTCAGACAATACGCTAAGGATGGCGGGTCCTATTATGAGAAAATCCAGGGGCTCTTTATGAAGTTTACCCCGTAAAGAGGTAAGTTCTAATCTGGGCCGTTGATCTCGATTTGGACGGCTCGTGTTCATCATCAAGTCTACAGTGCTCATACCGGTCACCCTCTTCATGTCCGGCCGGCGGCTCCCCATGGCCGGCGTGCTCCACCTCGCCGGAGATGACGGCTCTCCCCATCTAGACCATGGTTCACCACGCATCCGACCCCAATCGGAAGAGGAGATCACCGTGAACCCATCTATGCGATCTAGGGAAGCTACGACGGCTTGAGAACGAGACGCGGCTCGGGAAGAACGGCGGCGCCATTGCCGGCTCGCGGAAAGCTTCAAAAGCTCGATTCGAAACCTCTCCAACCAAAAGAAAAGCACAAGAAGATAGAGGAGACGAGTGCGGACTCACCAACGCGAAGAATTTGACCACAAATCCACCCGAAGGCTCCCTAACCGATCTACCGCCGGCCTTCAACAACCTCAAGCCCTAGTACTCGATTTCACGTGGTGGAACTCGCGATTTAGGTGAAAAACGGAAAGAGGAGGGTCATGGCTTCTTATTTGTAGCTCCAAATCGTCGTATTCGGGTAAGAAATCCCGGTTATATCGGCAACAATTGGTGGTGGTCGCCCACGAGTTCGGCTCGGTTACGACGCGAGGGGAAGAAGACGACTGACAAGCGGCCCCTACCCGTCAGCGAAATGAGAAGGGAGGGAAGGCACGGTTGGTTTTCTTGGGCCGGCCCATGCGGCGAAGGCGCGGAAGGAAAGGGCAGCGGCCCACCTACGCAAGCGCGGGGGAAACAGGCCGCTCCAACGGGCCTTCGGGCCGCCAAGGAGAAGGTAAATGATTTTCTTCTTTTTTTCTCCTTTCTTTTCTTTATTTGCTTGTCTTCAAACTATTCCAAATAAAATTTTTCAAGCCGAATCAAAATAAAATAAAATAAAACCACTTCTCAAAATAAATAAATGCAACAGCATGAATGCATCACCAAATATTCTTTTCTAAATTTTAATTTGCCCTTAATTGTTATCTAACTTATTTGAAATTCATTATTCCTAAAGTTTAGAATTTTTGGGTGTTACAAATTCTACCCCCTTAAAAGAATCTCATCCTCGAGATTGAACTGCTTACTCAAACAATTGCGGATATGATTTCCTCAATTCATCCTCTCTTTCCCAAGTTGCCTCTGCCTCTAAATATCTATTCCACTGAACTTTGCACATTTTAATAATCTGACTTTGGGTAACTCTCTCAGCAGTTTCTAAAATCTTAATCGGAAACTCTTCATATGTAAGATCCTCCTTAACAGTCAATTCTTCTAAAGGTATCTGCTCCTCAGACACACGCAAACACTTCTTAAGTTGTGAAACATGAAACACATCATGTACTCCAGATAAATTCTCAGGCAACTCTAATTGATAAGCAACTTCCCCACGTCTAGTAATAACTTTAAATGGTCCAACATACCTTGGTGCTAGTTTACCTTTCATGTTAAACCTCTTCACACTTCTCATAGGTGACACCTTCAAATAGACATAATCACCTACCTAAAAAAAACTAGATCACTTCTCCTATTATCAGCATAACTCTTCTGACGAGACTGCGCTACTCTCAAATTCTCACGAATCACTCGCACTTGATCTTCTGCGTTTCTAAGAACATCTGTACCAAACACTTGAGATTCACCTGTCTGATCCCAAAACAATGGAGTTCTACACTTACGTCCATACAAAGCTTCAAACGGTGCCATCTTAAGACTCTGTTGATAACTGTTATTGTAAGAGAATTCTGCATAAGGCAAACTCTTATCCCAACTAGTTCCATATTGCAATGCACAAGCTCTCAACATATCCTCTAATACCTAGTTGGTCCTTTCAGTCTGCCCATCTGTCTGTGGATGATATGTCGTACTAAAATTCAATTTTGTTCCCAATGATTCATGTACAGCTTTTCAAAAGTGCGACGTAAACTGCGATCCTTGATCAGATACAATCTTCTTTGGAACTCCATGCAAACATACTATTCTTTCTATATACAAGGTAGCTAATTATACTCCCGTGTAATTTAGTCTTGATTGGTATAAAATGAGCAACTTTAGTCAATCTATCCACTATCACCCAAATAGAATCATAACCTCTCTGAGTACGCGGTAACCCTACTATAAAGTCCATACCAACTTCCTCCCACTTCCATTCAGGAATCTTCATTGGTTGCAACAATCCAGCAGGTCTTTGATACTCTGCATTCACCCTCTGACAAGTGTCACACAATGCCACATACTCAGCCACATCTCGCTTTAATCCAACCCACCAATATTTCTGTTTAAGATCCAAATACATCTTAGTACTACCAGGATGAATAGAATAAGCTGACTCATGAGCTTCGCGAAGAATTGCCTGTCGAACAGCTTGATCCTCAGATACACACAGCCTCTTTCCAAACCACAAAATCCTATTATCATCCATTCGAAAACCCTGGTGACTTACCAATCACTATATCTTCTGCTATCTTCTTTAGTTTCTCATCCTTCAACTGACCCTTGTAAATTTCTTACTCTAAAGTAGGCTCTATCACTAATTCTATTGTATTAGTAACAATTCCTACTAAGAGCATCAGCTACTTTATTAGCCTTACCAGGATGATAGTGTATCTCAATATCATAATCCTTAATCAACTCTAACCATCTGCGTTGCCTCAAATTCAGATCTGACTGAGTGAAAATATACTTCAAACTCTTATGATCAGTGTATATATCACTCTTATGTCCAATCAAATAATGTCTCCCAATCTTTAAAGCATGAACCACAGCTGCTAATTCCAAATCATGTGTAGGATAATTCAACTCATGCTTTCTCAACTGCCTAGATGCATAAGCCACAACTCTGCCTTCTTGCATAAGAACACATCCCAAACCTTGACAAGAAGCATCACAATAAATAGAAAACTTCTTACTCAAATCTGGTAAAACCAAAACAGGCGCTGTAGTCAACCTCTTCTTCAATTCCTCAAAACTAGCTTGACATTTATCCGACCACACAAACTTGGCATTCTTCTCTAATAGAGATGTCATAGGTTTAGCAAGTTTAGAAAACCCTTCAATGAACCGTCTGTAATATCCAGCTAGTCCCAAGAAACTACGAATCTCGCTAACATCAATAGGTGGTTTCCAATTCAATAGATAAGCAAAATCTGATTTCTCTGTGTAAATTCCAATTTTAGTAACTCAGTAAAACTGTTATATATCGAGCTACAGACGTCCAATTCAGATGATCTTTACATGGTTGGAAAGCTTACAAAATTATCTACAACTTTTATTCACAACACTTTTTTTGAATCTGTCAAATAATTGGCCAAAAACTGAACTTAACCGAAACTGTTTCAGAATTCCAGACTGTGCAGTAACCCCAACTTGAAATAGATATATCTCTTAGCTCTTAATAGATATTAAAATAATTCTTGCGGGGTTGGAAAGATATAGAAGTCTGATTATTCCCAGTAAAATTTCTTAAATTTCTCATGAACGGATTTTAAGTTATTCCTAAAACATCCCAGACTGATCCAAAAATCAGCAAAGGACAGAACTAAGTTAACCTCATATTCAACTAATATATTTTGATCAAACTTAATATTCTTAACCATGGAACTTGTAGGCCTGTCTATAAAACTCCAGCACACATTACAAAGATCCAAATCACACATTATCACATTAACAATCCATCAATCACACAATTGTTCACACCACAAACTGACTCTCAAAACAATCCAACTTAAAATTGACTCGCAACTACTATCGTCTTATTACATAGGGATTTTTCCTATTTCCTAGTTAAGCTTCTAATAAATCTTGGGGACGACCTAACTCCGCCCTTAATTGGTCAATCTCCTTATAAGCTTGCTCCTTAATTTCTTTTTCCTTCATCAACTCTTATCCAATGATGATGCCACAAGCTCATAACCAACTTTATAAATGTCTCCTTTAGACCCTTATGATTCTTATAGATGTTCTAACAGGTTACCAACCCTAAGAAAAGATACTTGCGCTCGATAGTGACTTTGCAACCATGTAGATAGCTGATGCTTCCAAGTGACGAAATAGAACATATAAAACCTCCATCTTGTGTCGTCTTTTAGTTCGACAAACCCTCTTAAGAAGAGATCAACTAGAGTACACCAAAGGATAGCTTGCATTTGTTTCTGAGTGATAACTACTATCGTGTCCTTCTATCATGTCAAAGAGACTCATGAGCATATGCAAGAACAAGTAACCTGCACTTCCTTGCGAGCAGAAAATAGCAGTGCAGAAATACAGTTATATCTCGAGTTCTACGAATCCGATGATATTGTAGCTTATACCGTTGGAAAGCTTATCAAATTTACTACAACTTCCTTATAGAATTCTTCTCCAGATTCTGCAGTTAAGGTAGTCGAAAACTGTGCACAACAGAAACTATTCCAGATTGCTGACAGCACAGATGCGTCGCCTTGTGATTTTCATAAATCCCAAACCATAATAGATATCAGGGTGGTTCTTACGGCCAGAGAAAGATATTAAAGTCTACTATTGTCCAGAATTTATCCATGATTTTTGGGCATCCAAAAATATAGGTATAAACTAAAAAAGACAGACTGTTCTAAAAAAAACAGGATAAGGCAGAAACGAGATTAAGAGAGACTAGAGAGATAGATAACACTAATCTTCAAGTCTTCATGCTTCTTTACTTTGTGTTGATGAGATATAAGACATGGATCGAGGATAGCCAAAAGATGACAAGAAAGATAAGGTTTGATCTTTAGTTCTTCATGCCTCCTCATGCCTCGTCGCTTGAGATATTCAGGACTTGCTGTTGTTGATAGCAGATGCTACCCCACTTAACAAAGATTTTGGTCCACCTGACGATGTCATTGAAGGCAACACTTTCTCTAAAGCTTGCTGCTAATGATAAGTCCTTCATGTGTTGATCATCCATTAAGATGAGATTAATAAGGTAGCATGACAACCAAGGGTAGACAGGAACGGTGTAAGAGAAAATGGCATGAATTAGGATCGATTGAAAGATAAGTAAGATACAAGATGTCACTACCCCACTTAATATAGATCAAGCTACTTCTCAAGACTTATACCTTCCGGGCCTACCTTTGAAACACGAGAACAAGAACAACACACAAGCAACACATCAAGCAAAACAAGCACACATCACATCATCGGTACTACACGTGCTTCTTCAATAATGGTGGTCATCCTATTGGCACATTGGAGATGATGAAAGGCCATCGAATCTTTGAACCAGGTAAGATCAGAAAACTTTTAGTAAAAACAACATAAAACAAAATCCAAGGGAGTAAGAAATATTAGCTCAAAAGAAAGCTATCAAGGAGAGGATACAACAGGACAAGGAAGAGGAATAGTCAAAATCAATGAGTCAAGGGATGACAAAATAGTTTTGTCGTAAAATGAGTTTTAAATGCGTCCAGTGCTACTTGGCATACGTCCTACAGTCAACACTGCTCCGATACCACTCTGTCACACCCGGTTTTCTAAAGAACAAAACCAGGCTAATCATATGTGTGCCCAGGAAGTCCACACATATGCCAGAATGAAAAAAATATCAAAAACAATGTTATTATATAACGTATACATAGCTATATTAACACTTACATCAGAGTATCACGGAACGGTGACTAAACTTCGGGCTCCATTCTTCTCAGGGACGGCTGACTGGGGGTAACATATGCCTAGCACTTCTACTAGTTTTCTGGAAACTCCACTACACCTTTGTCCTTTTTCCGAGTAGCATCTTATTACACACTGGAGTGTTGGGGAAATAGCAAGAGTGAGTCCATGTCGAACTCAACAAGTATAACACAGGGTTCATGAGGCTCAAAAAGGCTAGACACTGTTTAAATGTGTTTAGCTTTTAATCATCATATAATTAGCAATTGAGTAGCATCAAGGTAATCCAAATCCCATTAATGAATCAATGATCAATTGTAATAAGGATAATGAATAGCATTAATATGAGCATAATAATAATCAATAATAATTAAGCATGATATAACAATGGTGATCAACTATTCTGTAAGAATCCCCAAGGCCGCTCGTATCCGTGAGCACGGCTAGTATACCAGTTTTTAACTCTGCGCAGAGGTGTACACTTTCACTGTGAGTCATGATTTCCAAATGCATGGGTTTGCAAGGCCCAAAACATCAGAGACCATATAAAGCCATTCAAAAGTTCGTCTAACAAGTTAGGGCCATTAGATTCACTCGGCAGGCAGATGTAGAACCCCCCTTCCCTGTGGCACAACAACCGCAGCCTATACACACTAGGCCAGGGGCTCGCACTACACCCAACGTGGCAAGCCTTTCTTACGCCATTTAAGGTAACCACTAACAAGCTAGAAAAGGTCTCTTGAACAACTAAAGCCAGAGCCATATAGCCCTCACAGCTGTACTGTATGTCCTGGTTATCACTTACAGGTAAGTCCTTACGGAGAGTAACCAGAGCAACAATATAACCCCTTGCTCTAGCCCCCTTTTCAACAGTAATAAAATCATCTTAATGGTTGGTTGCTTAATCCATCAGTCAAATTACAAGATCATTGTTCATAATTAAGCACTAGCAATAGCTACCCAAATGCATAACCCATAGGTGACAAGGAAACAAGATATCAATAGCTAAGTTATAATCTCTATGGTTGTCAAGGAAGACACATGCATATGTATAATAATTTCAGTGAATAGGTAACAAGGATGGTCCCATGTTATACTTGCCTTAATCAAAGCTTTCCTGATGATACTGCTGACTTGGCTCAAAGTAATACTCCGAATCGTCCAGATACTGCTCACCTTCTATACTCGATCATCAATCAACAACACACATGCATCCAATCAAACAAACACGAAACAAACAAAGAGATACAATTAGAACAGTACACCAACAATAACAAAACAATATAAAAAGTTTGTAAAACTCTTCTACACGTTACTACATTGCTGGCTCGTGGAAAGCTTCAAAAGCTCGATTCGAAACCTCTCCAACCAAAAGAAAAGCACAAGAAGATAGAGGTGACGAGTGCGAACTCACCAACGCGAAGAATTTGACCACAAATCCACCCGAAGGCTCCCTAACCGATCTACCGCCGGCCTTCAACAACCTCAAGTCCTAGTACTCGATTTCACGTGGTGGAACTCGTGATTTAGGTGAAAAACGGAAAGAGGAGGGTCATGGCTTCTTATTTGTAGCTCCAAATCGTCGTATTCGGGTAGGAAATCCCGGTTATATCGGCAACAATCGGTGGTGGTCGCCCACGAGTTCGGCTCGGTTACGACGCGAGGGGAAGAAGACGACTGACAAGCGGCCCCTACCCGTCAGCGAAATGAGAAGGGAGGGAAGGCACGGCTGGTTTTCTTGGGCCGGCCCATACGGCGAAGGCGCGGAAGGAAAGGGCAGCGGCCCACCTACGCAAGCGCGGGGGAAACAGGCCGCTCCAACGGGCCTTCGGGCCGCCAAGGAGAAGGTAAATGATTTTCTTCTTTTTTTCTCCTTTCTTTTCTTTATTTGCTTGTCTTCAAACTATTCCAAATAAAATTTTTCAAGCCAAATCAAAATAAAATAAAATAAAACCACTTCTCAAAATAAATAAATGCAACAACATGAATGCATCACCAAATATTCTTTTCTAAATTTTAATTTGCCCTTAATTGTTATCTAACTTATTTGAAATTCATTATTCCTAAAGTTTAGAATTTTTGGGTGTTACATGTGCCGGAGTCACTGACAAGTGGGGTCCTGGGGTCAACAAAGACTGACGTGTAGGACTGGGTCAAGGGTTAGTGTTGACCGGTCAACAATCAACGTTGACTAGGCCCTCACTGGGCTTAGTGGGCCGGATCATGGGCTGGGCTAGGTCGGGCTAGCCCGGACACATGTCGGCTTCTCACGAAGCCACATGGCGGTCTAGGTATGAAGTGGGCTACGTCTATCGAGTTGGCGCACGGTGGACCAGTGCTTCATTGCACTGTGGTCCCATCTCTCGGTTTATGGTGGACCAAGTCTATGTGGGGGCTTGCACGAGGGGTGCATGGTGCACCTGGCGCATGTGAGGATGGACAAGGCGCTTGGCTTCGTGCCGGTGCTTTGATGTGAGTCCCCAACTGGACTTCGCTAGTAACAAGAGCTCGGCAAGGCTAGGCGGTGGTCGGCGAGGGCTTCTATTGCCTCCTAGGGCTCCATGGTGCTCCGGCAGACATGACAATGCCAAAAGTGGCAACTTGGTGCTCGGCGCAACCAACCATGGCAGAATACGGTGGGTCCGACGAGCACAGCGGCCTTGGTAGCACGTGACTAGCGCTGGACAAGGCGTTCACAGCCTCCCGAAGCCTCAAGGCACTCTAGCGAGCATGGCTAAGGGGTAAAGGTGGCGCTTTGGGGGTCTGCCGGCGTCGGTCATGGTGATGAAGGCGAGACGGACACGGCGGCACGGTAGCTCGCATGGACAGATCTCAAGGTGGCATTGTGTCAAGATAGTAAGAGTGGGCTAATCGGCAGAAGAAAAGTTATTGTGTATGTTGATAGTCGATAAAAGATAGCTTGTGAAGAAGGTTGCTGATGGATGGTGGCAGTGTATGGAGAAGCTAGGTTGGATTGGGGTGTTGTCGATAAGGTTAAGGGTATTATTGACGATGTCGATAAAGGAGGTTTGAAGACTGCTGCTGATGAAATAGGAAGTGTGCCGATGAAAGAAGGCTTGAAGGCTACTGCCGATGAAACAGGGAGTGTGCCGATGGAAAGGAGGTCGATGGGAATTCCATTGTAATTTAGGCGGACAAGGGAATAAGATAGGAATTAATTTCCTTTTCTATGTTTATTAGAGACTGATTTGTATAAGAGTCATATGTTTCCTTAGATTTGGATTTAGTGTCCTAGTCGTATTTGGTTATGTTTCTGTAGATCAGGGTATAAATATAGAGTGAATGGCAATGTAATGAGAATCAATCAATCAATATCAAAAACCAGCTTTTACTCTTATTTACATCTATTTACTTTCCGGTGACTTTGTTAATTTGCATATTTTTCCTTTTTTATGAGTTCTCATCGATTCGGCGAGTTGCATTGCTTCAGTGCGATCTTCGACAATCCTCGAGTTCCGCGTGAGTACCTCTTGGCCGTGACTTCCGGGCGTATCCCTGTTGTCAGGACCAAAGTGCTCGTATCTTCATCCTTGTCGATTAATAGGTCAAATCGTCTGGCACGCTTTGGATATCGATTTTGGGTACTAACCCTTTATGTTTGCAGATCCACTTTTGTATCAACACATCTTTTGGCACGCCCGGTGGGATAGATCCGATCAATATGTTCAATCCTGAGATCGATGCGGGGAACATCATCGTGGTATCAGAAGAAGATCTTAAGGAAGAACAGAAGCAGGCTATGGAAAAGGCTATAGAAGAATACAGACAGCTTTGCTTGAAGTCATTCAGCTTGAACAAGAGTGGACAAGTCATCTAGAAGCAAGATTTGCCGTTACCTCGGCAAGTTACCTTTGATTCTAATCCGGGTAAACTTTAAGAGATGGTTAATTCTGCAGTAAATCATGCTTTAATTAATCACTCTAATGTGTTGTCCAATACTGTTCATAATACTGTGGTTTAAACTTTCAAAGAATGGCAAGCGTCACCGCATTACGTTGGGCCTGCCTATCATCAACCAGAGTCAGCATCTGTTATTACTCCATTGGCTCCCCTAGCCGTTATGGGGACAGAAGTTTCTTCCCCTCCAGTATCAGCAGGCTTATCTAACGTACAATCTACATCGATGCGATCAGATTTAGTATTATCAAGACGAGTTCAGCTTAATACAGATCTATCGGCATCGGCTTTATCAGGTCCTGTGCCACAGAATAACCAGACTCCTGCTAATTGGTGGGGATACGGTA
Source organism: Saccharum hybrid cultivar R570 (assembly GCA_038087645.1). Taxonomy (NCBI): domain Eukaryota; kingdom Viridiplantae; phylum Streptophyta; class Magnoliopsida; order Poales; family Poaceae; genus Saccharum; species Saccharum hybrid cultivar. Next base: position 9,001,404 of record JAQSUU010000704.1, on the reverse strand, counting down.
TGCCTCCAGAGCCATCTGCTTTTAATCCTGGGTTACCTCAAGTGTTTGATACAGCAGGGAAAGCTCCTATGCCATCGGCTGGTTCGCCGATAGCTCAAGTGCCTCAATATACTACGGCAACTACTGTGCAACCAACTCCAGAAAGTTTCCAGATGCCTTTGGGTCAAACATCTAATTCAAGTCCATCGGCAAACTTGTTACCGATGCAACAGAAGGCTCCTGCTGTAAGTCAACCTGGAGTCCAGTTCATGCCTCAAGCTGGTTGTAATTATCTAGCAATGCCAGCAAATTACCAGCCATTGGCAAATTTTGTACCGATGGACGCTAATAATAGTTGGTTAGGACAGTTTCCAACTCAACATACAGTTCAGCCAAATCAGCAAGTTGCAGGGATTCATCAAGGTCATATGCAAGCTGGTTTTTAGAATCAAGCATCGGCAGCTCAGCCGATGAATCCTTTCCAGTAGGTTAATGGACCACAAGTAATGGCAAATATGCCGATTGCTGGAGATCGTGGGCCACAAAGATATGCAGAGGGATATCAGCAAGTACCTCCTGTAGAAATTCAGCCATATCGTTAACAAGATGTTGATGCTTTTTAGGCCGATAAAATAGCAGAGATTATGAAGGATCAGTTTAGGATAAAACCTAAGGTCAATACTTATTCTTATCGGACTCCATATCCTCCGGCATATGATTTAATTCCTCTCCCAAATCGGTACAAGGTACCAGATTTCACTAAGTTCTCTGGGCAAGATGATACATCAACCATGGAACATGTTAATCGCTTCATTATTCAATGTGGAGAGGCAGCTAGCAGAGATGAATTAAGAGTTCGTTTGTTTTCATCATCTTTGTCTGGATCAACATTCACATGGTTTATTTCATTACCGCCAAATTCTATTAGTACTTGGGCTGATCTAGAAAAGCAATTTCATAAATATTTCTTTGCTAGAGTTCATGAAAAGAAGCTTACCAATTTGGTAAAATTGAGATAGCGTAATGATGAATCGGTGGAAGGCTTTGTGTAAAGGCTACGAGATGTGAAAAATAAGTGTTATAGCCTGGTACTGGATGATCGGCAACTTGCCGATTTGGCTTTCCAAGGATTATTGCCACACCTTAAGGACATATATGCTTCTCAAGAGTTCGAAAGCCTAAGTCATCTCGTGCAAAGGATTTCTGATCAAGATACTAGGGTTTTTGAACCTAAAAGGAATTAGAACAAGAAGGTTTCATTTGTCGGAGAGGTAGAAGATTCTGATTCAGATAAAGAGCCAGTTATCGGTTTGGCTGAGTGGGTTAAAAATAAAAAGCCGATATCTTGTCCCTTTGGTCAAAAAGAGCCAGAGAAGTTTACTTTCGACATCACCAAAGCCGATAAGATATTTGATCTTCTGCTTC